>BSBK01001566.1:0-600000 GCA_027943335.1 Chamaecyparis obtusa | reverse complement strand
TTTGATGAATCTGACCTAAACCTAAAATCTATGGAGGAGATTAAGAGGCAAAAGATGGATCTACCTAATTGAAGAGGTATAAAGGAAAACCTAATTGTGAGGTTACAACATGGGTTGAAGTTGTTTATGTTATTGACTGATAAGTCTAAGAAAAAGGCTGAAGGTGAAATTGTGAAGGATTTGATCAGAGTTGTGATTGCCTGAAGAGAATTTTGAGAAGATCAGTGATGGAGATGGAAATGGAGCTCAGTCAGTAAATCAACATATATGTGTGAAGTGGATCTGTTATTTGCAAAGTGAGTTGTATGTTTTTCAAATCAGAAACTACTATTACTTTCTAACTATTGTATCAGTCTAAATCCTTTAATCAAGGTGGAATTCTAATGGAATGTACTTAAATCCTTTAACCAGGTCACTTTTGATAGAGTGGTTAAATCCTTTAACAGGGTCACACCTAGCAGTGTGTTTGTAAACCTTCAACAAGGTTGGATTTTCACATATTTCACTTCAGAAGAGTGAAAATATCAGTAACATGTTATAAAGTGGTTTTTCCCAAATTGGGTTTCCACTATAAATCCTGGTGTTATACTTGTGTGAATGCTTTGATGTGAATGTTGCTATATTCTGCAAGTTAATTACTTTTGGATAGAGGACTGCATGTTATATGTTTCTGATATATATACTTTAGAGACCGAGTTTTGTTGGTGATTATAAGATTGTTGAAGTGTTTAAAAGTTTAATTGGTACAACTGGACCTAAGAACAACTGATTCACCCCCCTCTCTATTGTTCTAAATAATATTAACAAGGCAAGTTGACATAAATTTTTTAACAAGTTATCAATATTATATAAAAAAATATGTAAGAAGAGAATTTGTAGAAAATCAAATGTAGTTTCTAAGCTACTAGCCCTTTTTTGAAAAAAAATTATATATGATGAAAATCTCAAATTTCAATGCATTAGTACAAAAATTTCAAGAAAAAGATAAGAAGTAGGTGTATGTCTGACCACCTTAAACATAATCAAATGATAATTATTTTTTACAAGATTCTATATGTAAGTATTAGACTCGTGTCTAAATGTGACGCATATATTTTTATAATTTTTTTCAAGTAAATAATTAATTATGATTTTTTTCATATAACTTTTCTAGAATATAAAAAGTCTCATGTCTGATCACCTTAACTTAGTCTAAACTTCATGAAATTGAAAAAAAAATTCTTGTAGTAGATGAAGCATAGAATGTGACACATGTTTTGGATTTCAAAAATGTTATACTGTTTGAAATTTATGGCTATTTTTCAACCAATCCATCAATCAAGACTTTAGAGGTAAGTCAATTAGAAAATAAATAATAATTACTTGTTCAACTCAAAATTTGATAGCAATTATATTGATGGAAAATTGAGAATCTCCTTAAGAAACCTTTTTAGTTTCATCGAATTCGAGTGAGAAAAAATTCATTAGCTACATGGTTGAAGTCTAGAGATCGGAGGAAATATGGAAAACACATTTTTTGGGTTGATCTTCTAGGTTTGACATTCCAAAGCCAAAAAATGAGGTAAATCCCAAAGCAAATCCTTAGGTGTGTCAGAGGTATCCTATATGAGATGCATATTGGGTATCTGATACCTGTCAAATACACAATACGTATTGGGTACATGATACGTATGAAATATATGATATGATTCAATAAATTCAAAAAAAAGTATATATAATAGCAATATAATAAATTATAATATATATACATATACATATACATACATATATATATATATATATATATATATATATATATGTATATATATGTATATATATATGTATATGTATATATATATATATATATGTATATATGTATATATATATGTATATATATCTATATATGTATATATATATATATGTATATATATATATATGTATATATATATATATATATAATATATGTTATATTATATATAATATTATAAGATATAATATATTTTATATATCATATTATATGATATAATATTTAATATATATTATATATTGTATCATATGATATAATATTATATTAATATATTATATTATAATGATAAATATTATATATTATTTGATAAATTATAATAATATATATTATAATAATGTATATTATATATATTATATTATATAACATATATTAAAAAAAAAATTTCAAGTTTCCAACATTGGGTATTTATCCCACATCCGTGTGTGTGTTATCTCTCTATCTCTCTCTCCCCCCTCTCTTTGTCTCTTTGTCTCTCCCCTTCTCTCTCTATCTCCCTCTCTCTAGTCAAATTTTTATACCAGTCCATATCGGGTATCTGATATGTATCTTATTCTTGTTATCTATAGAAATGGTGCCAATGGTAAAATGTTAGCGTCATTAAAAACTTTTGTAAAATTTTCATGTTCATATCGAGTATCTGATACGAATCGGTTGTTTGATAATCAATGAGATCAATAGAAAATATGGATGTGGGCCATTTTATGATTTGAACAGTCCCTACATTCTTTTTATAGGTGAAATTCAATGGTTTTAATATAGATACATATAGAATAAAGCTTTTTGGAGAATCTTTTTTCACAGACTGTTGATTAACAATCATTTTCCATCATCTTTTTTATTTTTTTAATGGGGAACAACAATCATTGAAAGATGAAAGAGAAAGATTACAAATGAAAAAATTTAAGCATATAGAGAAAGAGATAGGGAAAATCATTGGAAGATGAGATAATGTATGTTAAATATTAGTGAAGGTGAGGCCATTGGCTGACCTATAAATGTTATCTCAACTAAAGAGAACATTGAATTTGAAAGTACTGAGTATATTTTTTACAATGAGAATGAAAATGTAGAGATTGGGAATGAGATTGTAGGGATTGAAAATGAAAATATCGAGATGGAGAATGAAAATGTAGAGGGATTGAGAATGAAAATGTTGCACAAGAACCAAATAAATGTTATACATCTCCAAATCATATGAGAAATGAAGTCCCTTATGAGGAAGAAAGACAAAATTCAAATTCAAGACCTTGAAGAACACCAAAATGGTTACTTGATATTGATGAGAAAATTATGAGCAAATTTGAAAATAAGAGTTCATAAAGAACTATTTAGTTGAGGGCTTCAAGAGTTTTTGATGAATTTTTTAGAAAGAAGACATTGACTGAGCAATTCCAACTTTTTGTACAAATGTTAAAGATGCAAAATATGAGACCTATACTAGCAAAATTGAAGATTTGTGTGAACAATAAAATAGAGAGAAATGCTATTATTGTGAGAAATCATTTGAGTTCTCTCAATTATATTGGAAAGAATAGCAAGGAAAAAGATAAGAGATCTACTTGGATGGTTATTACAACCTCCTTAGTAAGTCATCATTTGAGAAAGGATCTCTTTATGAGATAAACGTGTGTTTACTTGAACATAAATTGTAAAACTTTGGATAGAGCACTTGCAAGAAGAGAAAGACTTAATAATCCTCTTCAAAATGATACATGGGCTTATGGTGAGAGTCTTCCATATTTTTATAAGAAGCTAACCAATAGCATAAAGGATGAGATTCAACTATTTTGGCACTTTAACTCAAGAGTTTCCCAAAATGTTAAGGATGTCTTGAAGTTAAGAATTCACAATCAAGACCACACATTGAATCCTAAACATTGTTTGGAAGTAAGTCAAACAATGTTGTTCAAAAATCTTGTGAGACATATTCAACGTTTCAAATATCAAAAAGGGTTTTTGAATCCTTTAAGCCATTTTATCATGTACCTATCAAGATTATAAATACTTTTTGTTGCAAATACCATTTGGAGGTTTCAATTCACCACGAACTATTACTTTGCATTAGTTCTACTTTAGATACTAATGAAATTTTGTAGGATTGTGGTGCAAGTCATCTTCCAAAATCATCAAGAAACATGCTAGATCAATTTTTATGTACTCGAGATGATCATTGTTTCTTCTATAGAAATTATTTCTTAAATGATAAGTTCTCACAATGTGGTGACTTGTTAAAGTTTGTTCCATATTCTCATGAGGGAAACAAACATGATTTTGGAAAGACAATTATCCAAAGTTATATGAGATGGTCAGATATACTTTGAAGAGTGGAGGTGAAGGATCTAGATGTAAGTTGGTTACAAAAGAATGTAGTGTTACTGATTTTATTTCAGATTTCAAGAAAAATATTTTTTAGCAAGTATTCAAGGCATAGTTACAAGTCTCAGTGGTTGGATCAGCAATCCAAGATGTGTAAGGACTCTTTCCTAATTGGCACTATTATGTTGATGGTTTACTCTACAAATAACTACACATTGTAGCCATAAAATGAGTTGCAAGCTCAATATTACAATTCCATTAAGATTGTTATTTTTGTCCACATAACAAATAGACATTCCCCTGATAGTATAGAACATGACCAAAATATAATCAAAGAGTACTATTTTTATATGAGTGATGATAGATTTCACTCTTTTGAGTATGTCCAACATCATCTTGAGAATTTGTTTTGAGTTCCTACAAGAAAATGATATTTGCAATAGATAAACATCTCATTTGGTTAGATAATTTCATAGGTCAGTTCAAGAATGCTCGTATGTTTTATTGGTTGAGTGGAATGCTTGCAAAGAGGGGTGTACATCATATTTAGGGTTATTTTTTGGCAGGTCATGAGAAAGGGGAGCATGGTGGAGTAGGTGTATGTGTGTAGAGAGATCTAGTTTAAGGGGAAATTAAGGATTTCAGGTGTAGAACTTTGTGATTCTTATTCTATTATTGATTGGTGTAGTTCAAAATTGTCATAGGAAAGGACTCTTAATTCATAAATGGAAAGATTATTTTGGTTGGTTGAGGATGATACCCATAACTCGTCACTGCATTAATAAGGTACTTAGTTAGGAGCTTACATAAATATCATCTTCTAAATGACTTCACCCTATTAGGAGTGTCTAATACCCAGTTAGGAGTATTGAAAGTCTTGTTAAAGACTACTATATTAAGATATTTTATCCCACTTATACAATGTTCACCATGTTAAAGGATTTACAGTAAGCTCATAAATAGAACTTTTAAGGCCGATTAGAGACTACCTGGTTAAGGGATTTTACAATCTTGTTGCTAAACTGTTAGGAATAAATCAACACGAAATTTAACCTATAGATGCTTTCTCCAAAATCTTGTTAGATCTCATTTCTCTATTCTTCTACTCTGGTCTACTTTCTTATCTTTGCTGAAAAATTCAATCTATAGTGCTCTTCACTTTAATATATGTCCTCTAATCTATATTTATATCTCCATATATCTTTCCTTTACCTTAGATCTCCTCTTATAGTTACTTTCCCTAATTAGGGTTTCTTGAATTTCCATAAACTATTCTTTCTAATTTCATGTCATCCTCATTTGTAACCTTTTTGTTTCTTTCACAGCTAACACTTTCCAATAACCATTTTTGATAAGCCTTCCTAAATATGATGATAAAACTTCCTATTTTTTATAACACTTCTAATAGTGTCTATGAATATGTCTTTCCTTTCTTCTATACTTATGTAATTCTCCAATAATGACAATCTGATCAAAATCATCATTGATTGCTTGTGAATTACTTGTAAAGGATTTTGTCAAGTAACGCCCTATACTACTCTACATGCCCCTGCATATTTTTGGGATGGCCTTCGCCTATGCCCACTCCAATAATTGACATGTTTACCCATGAAAAAATCAGCATATATTTCTTTTATGAAATAAAAAGGGTCATCCATATTTTTTGGGGGTGATTTATCAATAACTATCCACCAACAATCCTAGAAGTTGGCTTGTATGCCAAGATGAATGCACCATTTCATAGACAATTTCTATTTTGTGGTTTCAAGATTCTTTCCAATATGGGGATCCCTAAATGGGGAACATATATGTACTTTACTGATCCCAAGGTCCTTCACCCCATCATAACCTAATCCATCATCATATATGGCATGGATTTCCTCTCACCACCGAAGTGTAGCATCATGTTGCATGGTGAGGGTCTACTTTAACTATATGATGGAATCTACATTCCAAATATTGGATCGAATCTAGGGATCCTATTATAAATATGCCTAATCCTCCTCAATTGGTTCAAATTATCACCTAAAAGGTCTTGTAAAGGTCAAGGGTTTTGAGGTTGTTGGTCTCCATGTTGTGGGTTTTCAAGTTGTGGATTATTGTGCGGGGGGGGGTGTTTCTAGGGCCGGGATTATTTTTATTATCTACCATACCCGATTAAAATAAAAATTCATATAAATAAAATGAATTACAAAAACTACATGCAATTTCTAATTGAAAAAATATCTTTTATCTAAAAATTGAAAATAAAACTTTAAAACTTTTTTTAAAATGGTAAAAAAATGACTAACAACATGCCTAGATGTTAATTTGGAACAAAAAGACCACCTCTTAGGATCTGCTATCAGATCCATATCCAATATCAGATATAAAGAAATAAAATATTTTAATGGCCTGCAGCCCCACGAGCCGCAAGCCAAATATAAGTTGTATATATTTTATAATAGTTTTATATATTATAATATATTATATAATATATTATATAATTGCACACTATTTATATTAAATATTATATTGTATTATATATAAAATAATTTCACAGGTATCAAATAGCAGTTACCAACTTTGCTTAGGTATTTTCTTTGCCTAGGTGTGCTGACACCCATGCCTAGCAAAAAGTCAACACATATTTTTTCATGTTTTTAACTAGATGAAAAATGCTTTTTTTCACATTACGAATTTTTTCCCCCCTATGATCTTGCACTAACACAAATATTTAAACAGATATATAACTTGTAGTACTCATTCTTAGTTATATTTCTACCAAATATTATTTAAAAATACATAATGTAAGAAAAAGGGACGCACACCAAACACTATATTATTTTACCTCATATATGGGAATACTTGTGCATGTAGTGCTTCACACTTTTAACCTTATCCATTTTTTCATTAAAAAAAATCAATAGTTTAGAAACTAGATTTAAATTATTATAATTCTTGTTCTTGTTATCTTTTTGTTAGAATTTTAGTTGACTCTACAACACCCCTGAGATCAAATGAAAGACCAAGATAACTTCCACAAGAGATTGGCAAGACAATTGCATTAAGATGCAAGAATGATATTATTGATAATGGACATGATAAAAATGTACATAATAGGCCTCCTTATATAGGAAAGGTGATAAGAGACAGTGATAAGGATATGATAAGCTATCACCTATGCAAGGTGTAATCACTTGTTCACCAAAGGTAGATCATCCTCTATTATGAAATGAAGTATGTGCCATGATGAGGATGATAATGTTATATGTGCACTAAAGGTGGATCCCACACCTAAATTAGAATTTATCCTATACCATGTACTTAATTAAGGTGCAAACTCCTAGGTGTCTCAATGAAAAACTACTATGCAATGTATTATCCTAAGTAAGATTAAGAAAAGTGTAACTAGGAATATTTAACTAGACTAAGACCCCCCTCAAGTGAAACTTAGGGGAATGCACCTAAACTCACAATGCAAGATGGGTCCTGAATACTAATCTATGTTAGGTACCCATGTACAATATGCAATGCAATGCATGAAATGCAATCTCTCATAAAGTGGAGAAAGAGGGAAAACCTCATGGGAAAAACCATCCCCCCAAAAGAGAGATGAAAAAACAAGATGCATGGATGGATGGAGTAATAAAGACCCCCCAAGAACCACATACACCATGTATATACAAAGAATTATCCCCTCATAAGAAGGATAGAAGGAGACATGATTCACCCCCGCCCCCTCCCACCCATAACGAAGAAACTCCAATATTGATGAAGAGTTCTTGCAAACAAAAGATAATACAATGCCTATAAGAAATAGTCTTCCCTTAGGAATAAATAAATCATAAAATGATGAAGAATCCAATCCATGTGCAAATGGAAGGAGGAAGATGATGAAGGTCTCCATGTATGTATCTCTAAAGATTGAATGGGTCTCTCCAAGCTCAAAGAATCTATCACATCATATGACAAACTAAGCGAAGTAGAAGAATGAAGAATGTCAATCTCCAAAGAAGGTGAAGAAGTATCTCCAACTCGAAGTGTGTTTCTATCATAAAAGAGGAGAGAAACCCCCTCAACTATGTCTCCCAAATATGAATTATGAGAATCAACAACAAATGTTGAAATGGTATCCAAGTAATCATCACATAATGCAAGATAGCTCTATCATCATCTTGTTGAATAGTATAACCTTGTTTGAAGAAGAGGTGGTGGATGGGTAGGAAGCTCAACACTTGTTTCAAGAACAAAATGATTCAAGTGTCCAAAATTCTCCTCACATGGATAATTCACCCTTGGTAAAGGGGTGGAAATATCACGAATATCATTATCATCGAGAAAATGTAAAAAAGAATATAAGTGTGATGCATGATCAACAACTCCCATAGTTATGACATCTCTAGTTTCCATATCCCTAGTAGACATAATCAGGAGTGAACTCAACAATTTTACCTTGTGCCCCATGAGTAATTTGGTAAATAGAAAGGAGATTAGTGGTCAAGGATGGTACACAAAGAACATCATTAAATGTCCCCTATCCTATTTGAATAGAACCTTTCCCAAAAACCCTCATGTATGTGTTGTTACCCATCAATACATTAGGATAATTAAAAGGCTCAATAGAAGAAAACATATCCATAGAAGATGTCGTATGATCCAATGCACCAGAATCAAGAATCCATTTATTTACCTTGCTCAGGATGTGTGGAAGCCAAAAGTTCTTGTCCTTTACCTTTATTCTTGGATAATGATGAAGATGTAGAAAATGCCAAATGTGTAGGAGTAGACACTAATGTGGAAAACATAATATTTTTCTTTTAAAGAATGTGAGTGAGCTCATCAATCTTCTTGTGAAAACATTTATGCTCGTCATGTCCTAAATTTTTACAATATGCACATTTTTCCCTATTTCTTCTAGATGATTACTCTCTTGAAGAGGACTTGGATTCAATAGTATGTTGTAAAGGAGATTCATTACCTTTTTCATGAGGCTTAGGATTCTTATGTTGCTTATTTTATTTTCCATTAGAAACCTTTGTAGTGGAGTCATTTGTAAGAAATGCATGATGTGTTGAAGGCTTCAATTGACCCATGTGTTCCAAGTTTTCTTGTTCCCTTATGAGTTAAGCTAAAAATTCATCAAGAGAGGGAAATTTATGATGTAGGAGCATCCTGGGTGTAAGGGTAATCTTGCATCACCCAAAAATATTTTTGGTTTCTTTTCAATAAGGGCTATCTTGTGAAGAGTTGTTATTTTTCATATATTTATTATTTTTAGTAAGTTTTTCATGTAAGCTCAAAATGGTCTATTTTTCTTCCTAGGAGGTTCACTTTGGTCATATCAGCCTGCCAATAAAGTCTCATTGGAAGATCAAGTATAGTTTTGAAGATATTAAAAAATTTTGGTATTGGCGTCAAGATATAGAAACTTTGAAGTCACTTTTGAAGGCTTTAGAGGCTCCGAAAGGGGTCAAGACTTCACTTGACTAGATCTTGCACCAATCAAGTGTTGTAGATCACTTCACACCATTTTAAAAATGGGTTATAATAGTCAATCATGTCAACAAGTGATGACTTAGTGTCTTCTGAAGTTACACTACCTAAAATGGAAGAAACTGAATTTCCTTCAAAATTTCTTTCGAGTTCCAAAATTTGTTTTGAGGTGACTCTAACATAATAAAAATGAAAAATAAAATAATTCTAGAGGCAGTCAACCTCAATGGCTAAAATTCTATAACCTTCCCGGGTGATGAAAAATTGCCTATATAAGGAAGGCTCGTAGTGTTTTCTAGGGCGGTTCTAGTAATTATTAGAGGCTTTGTCTTATAGAATATTGTAAGGAAAATGCCCCTGTGGCTTTGCATATTGTAATTCTAAAATTTTTAATTCCACACTTGTAGAGATAATAAGAATTTCTTTGTATGTTCTTGCAAATTCATGTTGTGTCTCTATTTTTCTTATGTGTTTTTTATATTAAGGGGAGCACCCTTCATCAAGTGGTATCAGAGAAGAAGTTCTTGAGTGTGTAGATAGATCACTGACTATGAGGTAGTTTTCACAAGGACCATGGTTTAGGGTTTCAGTGACAAGCAAGAAAAGGCCTCCACGAAGGGAATGTGGGGCAATAGCCGAAGGTGTGCCACCTAAGGTTAGAGCCCTCCAAAGACAAGTGTGAGCATTGCAAGAAGAGATTCATAGAGGGATGAATCTTGAAGTAAGGGATGAAATTGAGATGAAGCCAAGGAAGAAGGAAATTTTGATCAGGAAGAAGAAGGTGAAATTATGAACCAAGAGGAAGAAAGGCTTTTCAAGGCCATTTCCAAGATTGGGAAAAGACCTAAGATTGAGGTTCACACATTTTCTAGAAATCTTAACCCAAATGAATTGATCAAATGGGTGAATGAATTAGAAGAATATTTTGAGTATGAAGTTATCAAGAATCATGATAGGATCAAGTTTGCGAAGGCCGGACTAAAGGGCCATGCGAAAATCTAGTGTAAAGAGATTCAATTAGAGAAAAGTAGAAGAGGAAAGGAGAAAATCATAAGATGGGATTGGATGGTAAATAAATTAAAGAAACAATTCATTCCTATTGGTTATGAGCTTGATCTACTAAAGAAAATGCATGGGTCAAAGCAAGCAAGAAGATCTATTCAAGAGTATACAGAAGAGTTCTATTGAGTGCTCATCAGAATAGGCATTCAGGAGGAGTTGAATTTGGTCTTAATGAAGAGTAGTGAAGAGGTATACCAATTTTCTCTAAAGCTAGATGAAAAGGTAAACAAAAAGTTTGAAAGCAGACAAAGTGGAAGAGGTCATGGTGGAAGATCCAGCGGACGGTCTTATGGATGCCTAAATAAAGATCAAAAGAAAAGGATGAGGCCAGTAGAAGTCAAAATCAAAGAGGAAATAATTTCAATCACTTCCATGATTAGAATAAAGATTAGTGAGGAAGAGGAAGAGGACAAGGACCAAGAAGAGGAGACTTTCATCGAAGATTTTTTCATTGTGTAGAAGAAGATCATAGGGCATATGAATGTCTACAATGCCAAGAAGGATGGATAGGAGAACTGAAGGCTAGGCTAGAGTTGCACATGTTGATGAAGATGAAAAATCCTCACATTCTAAAGATGTTGAAAGAGGAAATGCCCTAATTAACAAAAGAGTCCTGCTGAGTGGTGAGAATGAACCTAAAAAAAGGAGGATCTTGTTTCACACTAGGTGAAAGTGTGAGGATAAATGTTGTGATGTGATTATAAATAGTGGAAGCACTGACAATTTGGTTTCAAAAGAGATGGTCACAAATTTGAATATCAAGAGGCAGAAACATCCATGCCCATATTGAATAGCCTGGGTTCAAGATGACCACAAGGTCATGGTCAATGAGTAGTACCTAGTGAAGTTCAATATTGGAGGATACCATGATGATGTACTATGTGATATCATACCTATGGATGCATGTCATATGTTTTTGGGTAGGCCATGGTAGTTTGATAGGCATGTTGTACATGATGGTCATGCAAATACCTATTCCCTGACAAATGATGGAGTGCGACATAAGCTTAATCCATTGAAAGACATAGAATAAAAGGTATGTAACAATGTAAGAATAAGTTTTATTGATGGAAGAAAGTTCTTAGAGGGTATGAGGCATGAGCATATGTGTTTTTCTTTAATTCCAAAAGCTGGTAAAGAGGAAGTAGAAGATGTACCCACAAAAGTTGTAGATTTGTTGAATGAGTTTCAAGATATTGTATTCGATAATGTACTTGATGGATCACCTCCTATAAATAAGATCATTCATTAGATGAACTTGATTATAGGAGACACTTTTCCAAATAAGGTAGCACATAGAATGACACTAGCATAAAGTGAAGAGTTGAATAGACAAGTACATGAGTTGTTGCAGAAGGGGTTGATTCAAGAGAGTATGAGTCTATGTTTTGTACCATAAGTATTAGCACCAAATAAGAATGGAGAATGGAGGATGTGTACAAATTCTAGGGCTATCAAAAAGATAACAATCAAGTACATGTTTCAATTGTCATGGATGGATGATATTATGGACTGTTTGAGTGGAGTTGTGTATTTCTCAAAGATAGATCCAAAGAGTGGACATCATCAGAGTCATATTAGAGAAGGATATGAATAGAAGATTTCCTTCAAGACAAATGAATGACTATATGAGTGGTTAGTCATGCCTTTTGGTCTAACCAGTGCACCGAGCACTTTCATGCAGCTCATGAATGAGGTTCTGAAAGAATTTTTGGGTAATTTTTTCATTGTTTACCTAGATGATATTTTTATATTTAGTAAGACATTGGAGGAGCATATAATGCATATTCGTAGGGTGTTTGAAAAGTTAATGGAAGATAATTCACTAATTAATTTGGAGAAGTGAAATTTTATGGAGGAGTTAGTATATTTGGGATTTGTAGTCTCAAAAAAAGGTCTAAAAATAGTTCCAGAGAAAGTAAAGGCTATCCTCAAATGGCCTACTCCAAGGAGTGCTACTGAGGTAAGATCTTTTCATGGTTTGGCTAGCGTTTACAAAAAAATTATTAGGACTTTTAGCAGTATTTGTCGACCCTTGATTGAAACAATGAGAGGAGATAGGAAAGAGTTTAAGTGGACTATAGGGGAAAATAAGAGTTTTAAACTATTGAAACAAAAAGTTACAGAACAACCTATTTTAGCACTTCCAAACTTTAATAAGGTGTTTCAAGTAGACTCTGATGCTAGTGGTATTTCATTAGGAGTTGTTTTGAGCCAAGAAGATAAACATGTTTCTTATTTTAGTGAGAATTTAAATGATGCCAAGAGAAAATATTCTATTTATGATCAAGAACTTTATGCTATAGTTCAGGCATTGAAAAAGTGGAGACATTGTCTACTTCCTAAGGAGTTTGTTTTGTATACTAATCATCAAGCTTTACAATATTTGAATAGTAAATGAAAGTTGAATCAGAGGTATTTGAAATGGTTTGAGTTTTTGTAGAGTTACACATTTGTTTTAAAAAATAGGAGTGAAAAGTCTAATAGGGTTGTAGATGCACTTAGTAGAAGGAAAATTTTGCTGACAAAGATGCAAATTAAGGTGGTTGGGTTCAAGAAACTCAAGAGTTTGTATCCAGAGGATCCTAATTTTGGTGAAGCTTGGAAAGTTTATAAAAAACCTATTACTCTAGATAGAATGAAGTGGTTGGATTTCATCATCCAAGATGGTACGCTATTCAGAGGGAGACATTTTTTAATTCCATGAAGTTCTAAGGGAGAATCTAACCAAGGAGAAACATAGTGGAGGATTGGTTGGATATTTTGGTCGAGATAAAACCATTTCTCTTCTTAGTGAGGATTATTAATGGCCATAGTTGCAACAAGATGACAAGAAGTTTATATAAAGTTGCAAAGTATGTCAAATGGAAAAAGGCACAAAGAAAAATATAGGGTTGTATTGGCCATTACCTGTACCAGAGAAGCCATGGGAGGATATCAACATGGAATTTGTTCTTAGTTTACCAAGGACTCAGCGGGGACATGATTCAATTTTTGTGGTGGTTGATATGTTTTCAAAGATGGAAGATTTCATTCCCTGCAAGAAGACAAATGATGGTGTTCATGTGGCAGAATTGTTTTTTAAATAAGTGGTGAGACTACATGGTCTGCCAAAGAGCATTGTTTCAGATCGAGACACTAAGTTTTTTATAAAATTTTGGTGCACATTGTGGAAGAAATTAAAGATAGATTTGAAGTTCAACTCATCACATCATACACAAACTGATGGATAGACAAAAGTGGTGAATAGGAGTTTGGGGAATTCGCTGAGATGTTTGGTTGGAGATAATCCAACAAGATGGGATTTGATTTTACCACATGCAAAATTTGCATACAATAATTCTATCAATAGGAGCACTAGTAAATCACCATTCCAGATTGTATATGGAATTAGTCTCAAAAATGCTTCTAAGTTAAGGAAGATAGACAAAGGAGAAATAAACAGTGTTGAAGCTAAGGATTTTGCAAAATATTTGAATAACATCCATGAGGAGGTGAGGAATCACATTACCAATATGAATACGCAGTATAAGGCTTAGGTAGAATAGATAAGGATGCATAAGTAATTTCAAGTTGGGGATGAAGTCATGGTTCATTTGTGGAAGGAGAAATTTCCAATAGGTACATGTAACAAGTTGAAAATGAAGAAGTGTGGGCCATGTAAGGTACTGAAGAAGAAGAATTCAAGAAATGTGTATGAGGTAGAGTTTCCTACTGAGCTGAATATTTCACAAGGATTTAACCTTTCAAATTTGAAAGAGTATCATGAAGGGGGTGTTGAAGATAGGGTCACAGAAGCACAGTGGAGTATTCCAAAAACTACTTTAGCTACCAAGGAGATTTAGGATATACTGGATAGTTGTGTTGGTAGAAACACAAGGAACAAGACATATGAAGAATATCTGGTCAAATGGAAAGGATGATCTATAGAAGATTCATCATGGCTAACAAGGGAGGAGGATAACTATCTTGGTTTTCCTCTACACACCTGAGATGTGATACGTTCGCTTCTAAAATTTACCCTAGATGTATGATGCAGGAGCATCCTGGGTGTAAGGGAAATCTTGCATCGCCCAAAAATATTTCTGGTTTCTTTTCAATAAGGGCTATCTTGTGTATAGCTTCTATTTTTGGAAATTTACTATTTTTAGTAAATTTTTCAAGTAAGATCATAATGGTCTATTTTTCTTCCTTGGAGGTTCACTTTTTTCATATCATCCTACCAGTAAAGTTTCATTGCAAGATCAACTCTATTTTGAAGATATTAAAAATTTTCAGTATTGGCAACAGGGTATAGAAACTTTGAACTTAGTTTTGATGGTTTTAGAGGCTCTGAAAGGGGTAAGAAATTTGGTTAACTAGAGCTAACATGAGTTAGGTGTTGTCAAACACTTCATGCCATTTCTGAGATGTGGTTATAATAGTTAATCAGGTCAACGAGCGGTGACTTATGGTCTTTGTAAGTTACACTACCTAAAATGGAAGAAAATGAATTTCCTTCAAAATTTCTTTTGAGTTCTAAAAATTGTTTTGAGGTGACTCTAATGTAATAAAAATGAAAAATAAAATAATTCTACAGGTGGTCGGCCTCAATGGCTAAAATTCTAGAACCTTCCCTGGCAGTGAAAATTTACCTATAAGGAAGGCCCGTAGTATTTTCTAGGGAAGTTCTGGTAGTTATTGGAGGTTTTGTCTTAAAAAATATTGTAAGAAAAATTCCCATGTCGCTTTGCATATTGTAATTCTAAAATTTGTAATTCCACACTTGTGGAGATAATAAGAAGCCCATTGTTTGTTCTTGCAAATTGTTATTATGCCTCTATTTTTGTTATTTTTTTGTGGTATTTTGGGGACCACCCTTCATCAATTTGTATGCACTACCAAGAGCATCCATAGTAGCATATATTGTAGAAACAAAGATTGAATATTCATGACCTAGCTTGGAAAAAAATAGAAAATATCAATTGTCCATCCTCTTTAGTAATGCCACAAGTAGAAATCTCTATTCTAATATAATTGAACTTAGAGAAAAAGTCTTGAATATTATCAAAATCACTAAGATTTAGACCTATGAGCTCATTCTATAATCTAAATTTTCTCATTCTATCAGGTTTACCAAAGAGTCCCTCCAAGATTATCCAAGCATCATGAGGATGTGTACAAGATGTAATATGAAATACAAAATCATGAGAAATGGATGATCAAAGAGAGCCAAATGCTTTATCCATTCGATCAAACTATTTTTTCTTTTCTGCAACACCCATAGCTAGTTCTAGATCCTACCCAAGAGTCATTCTAAGAAAGCCAATACTTAAAAATTGATCAGATACATATTCTTTCCATTCATGGTAGTTATCCAGAGTGAGGAATTTGATTTTGAAAAGTCTGTAATGCAACCAAATAATAACTAAAATCAACTAATAAATCCTTCAAATCACTGATGCAAATAATAAAACTAAAATCCAAGGATTAACCAAGTGCATATATATCCCCAAAATGACTTATTTTTTAAAGTGATATTTCCACTCCAAATTATTGAATATGATTGTAGATCTGGAAAGTAGACAAAATATTATGCACTTTCCAAAAAAAAAATCACTTGAAAAGGAGTTCATATGAACCCAAACGAGACCTTGGAAGTCGCAAAAATTAGGATTAATGATTTTTAGAAAAAATCAAGAATAGAGATCACAAACCACTTGCACCATTTTGTATATCGTCAAATTCTACACCAAAATAAAAAAATTACTTGAACAAAGGAGTCAAGATGATTAAGATATCATTGTTAGAGTTCTAGGTGACTCTACAACACCCCCAAGATCAAATGAAAGACCAAGATAACTTCCACAAGAGATTGTTAAGACAATTGTATTAAGATGAAAGAATGATATTATTGATAATGAACATAATAAAAATGTACATAATAGGCCTCCTTATATAGGAAAGGTGATAAGAGATAATGATAAGGATCTGATAAGCTATCACCTATGCAAGGTGTAATCACATGTCTACCAAAGGTGGATCATCCTCCATTATTAAATGATGTATGTGTCATGATGAGGATGATAATGTGATATGTGCACTAAAGGTGGATATCACACCTAAAGTGGAATTTCTCCTACACCATGTGCTTAATTGAGGTGAAAAATCATAGGTATCTCAATGAAAAACTACTATGCAATGCATTATCCTAAGTATGATTAAGTAAAGTGTAATTACGAATATTTAATTACACCAAATCTTTTAAAATTTTGAATGTACACATCTCAAATTATGTTAGATTTAACAAATTTCAAGGAAAAAGTGTCCAATCTTGACCTCCTTTCGTCCTTTATTACCACGTTACTTATCCTCTTAACTAAATTTATTGTAAAATTGATGTAAAATTACCTCTTAGACATTATAGCATTATGGGTAAGGCATTGATTCATTATGAAATTTGATCATGTTATTCTTCTCTCACATTTTTCTCTCTATAAAAAATAAAATGATAATGAGTAATGAGAAATCTATTGCATTTTCTTATAGTTATAAAAAATAATCAAATAACTTATTATCAAGAGAAATTCAATGGCTACTACATACATATTCAAGAGTAAAAAGATTAAAAAACTAGAAGATAAAAAGGTATTAAATAGATTAGGTTTGGTAAAATATATCAAATCTTACTATTACGTGATTCAACACTATTTGAGAGAGGGAAAAAATATAAAATAAGTTTTTGAATAATGTAATAAATTCTCAAAGAGGTGAAATCATAAGCAACAACATCTGAAATTTTTTCATTCCTAGAGATGAGATAAGTTTCTAGTATTTTTTTGGGTATTATTTATGTCAGTGTAGTTATGTTTGAATGTGTTAATATAGAGCATGGACTTGGGCATTTTTCTTGGGAATCTCACAAGAAATTGTTGGCATTAAGCAGAATTGCCACTAGTGACAACACTTATTTGCATTCTGGGTGCAAACCGAGCAGACAGTGCAAACTGAGTAGACAATGCAAACCGAGCAGACAGCGCAAACCGAGTAGACAGTGCAAACCGAGCAGACAGTGCAAACCGAGCAAGACAGTGCAAACCGAGCAAGTTAGTACAAACCGAGCAGGACAGTATAAACTGAGTAACATTGTGTCTACCGAGTCACCAGTATTTACCGAGTTCAAAACCTACCGAGTGGTCAGTATGAACCGTGCCTTCACTTCTACCGAGTGCATGACGATGCTGAGTAATGCAGTGGACGCCGAGTATCAGAAATTCACCGAGTTAGTTTGCAGGAATCGTGTAACCATACTTGGGCCGACTTAGTGGCACTTATGTTTATTTGTCAAGCCGACTTTGTAATTGTAATTAATTGTTTAGACTTGTATATAAACAATGTTGTAAAGATGTCAAGATGTAATTATATGAGTATGAATGTGAATAAAAAGAAAAGGCAGAGATAAGGGAATTACAAAGGGCTACAACAGTATAGGGAACAGCAAAGACAAATTCATCATAGAAGGTGATCAGTACATTCAGCGAATCTCAATCAACAATCCAGTTGCAAAGCAAGAGATCTACTATTTCATCCTAACAGGTGAATCAGTACTAAAATCCTTTAACCAGGTAGACTTAACAGTCTGTTGTAAAATCTCTTTACCGAGTGCATACTTCATTGTATGTTTGTAAATCCTTTAACAAGGTGGATCTAGCAATCCTTTTTTCTCCTAACAGGGCAGATCATCAGAAGTGATCAAATTGTAAGCCTTAACCGGCCAACTTTATTCTGCAGTACTAAAGCTTTGTGGGTTTCATCCCCACCCCAGTTTTACTTTCTTTTTGGAAGGTTTCTGGGTAACCAAATCTATGTGTCATTATTGTGAATGCTTTTAAGTTTCATGCTTTCTGTATGCAAAGGTTAAAGTAAATTACATGTTAATACATCTGTAATTGAAAGAAAATTTGGAGTTACTGATTCACCCCTCCCCTCTCAGTAACTCGGTTAATTCCTGAATATATTTCCAACAATTGGTATCAGAGCATTGTTGGTTCTCAAGATAAAGCTTAACTAGCTTGAGCAAAGATCCAGGACAATGGAGGTATTCAAACTGAACAAGGTGATTGAAAATGAAAAGCTAGATCTGGAAATGGCCATAGCTAAACTAAAGGAAGCAAAAGAACATCTTTCCCAATCCCTAAGAAGAAGGAAGGAACTTGCAAATCAGATGAATGATCAGAATTACATTGAAGAAAAGGTTGAAGATCTTTTTCCCTCAAATAGCTCAGATGAAGCAAACAATGCTATCAAAGAACTCCTAGAAAAGAATGGGTCTCTGCAGGAAGAAGTGAGAAAATTAAAAAGAGAAAAAGAGCTACACTCAACAAGATTTTGTGAGATCTTAGAACAAAGAAACAAGTTGAAAGATGAATTAGATGGTAGGAACAATGAAGCTCAAAATAAAACCCTTCAGCTAGAAAACCTAATTGATCAGATCTCCCATACAAATGAGGAAATTCTGAATCTAAGATCAGAAATAGAAAACACAAGAGAAGAACTAAGATCTGAAAAGGAAATCAATCTAAGATTGGTGGATGACCTAAACGCCGAAAAACAAATCAATGAAGGAATGCTGAAAAGCCAAGAAGACTTGACTCAGCTGTATGAGCAAAATCTTCATAGGCAGAAAGGAAAAGCAGGACTTGGATACAAAGGAGAAGGTGAATCCTCTAAGCAAGGTACTCAAAGAAATCAAAAACCTACTTGTAATCATTGTGGTAAAATAGGACATACTTCAAATAAATGTTGGAACAATGAAAAAGAAGAATTCAATGGAAAATGTTACAACTGCAATCAACATGGTCACAAAGCAAATGAATGCAGGGAAAAACCTAGATTCAGAGGTAATTATCACAAGTGCAACAAACAAGGTCACAAAGCATCCGAGTGCAGATCCAAGACATTCAATCTAGCAAAACAAATTATGAAAGCAATGTTTGGATGGGACTACAACACCTGGTGTAGATGTCATTACTGTGGAGAATATGGACACATTGGCATGAACTGCATAAAACATCATCTAAGGAAAAGAGATACTACCGTAAGATGCTTCAAATGCACTAAACTCGGTCACATAGCCAGAAACTGCATGAATGCTAGTGAAGTTGAAGATGGAAAGAAGAATGAAGCAACTAAGGTCAGGAAATAGGTGAGACAAAAATGGATTCCTAAATCTACCGAGCAAACCAGTCCAAGTAATGGAATGGGTGGCTCTACCGACTCAAACTAAATTTCCAAGAAAGCACTGGAACTATATTCTCCTAGACAAACTTCAAGCAGTTCCAGAACCGAATTAAAAGAAAGATCTAAATCAGCATGCAAGATGCAGTAAGATCATAGGAAGGTTGGTATCAGTCTTTATCGAGCAAGGTCGGTATTAGTCTTTACCGAGCGAGGTCTGAGCAATATGAATTCTCGAGTTCACCGAGTTGCGAAGTCTTTACCGAGCAATTAATTCTTAGTGGGTGACAGTCTGTCAGAATTCATACCCTAATTTGTACTAAGCATTAATGACAGAGTTGTAAACAAAAGGCAAGTAATCGAACTCATTTCTCACCACAAATTTTAGCACTTTGAGAGCAGAAAACTTCAAGAGCAATCCAGCGACTCAAATACCTTTTGCGAAAATAATCTTCTGTGAGCTACCATGGCATCATCCAGCACCTCAGCGAAGAAAGGATCTGATATATTAGTCCAAGGGGAATGGAAAGCACCAAATTTCAAGATCATGCCAGCAATTGCAGCAGCCCTAGACCCGAACGGAGCTCAATCTCAGATTCCTCCTAAGGTACTATTTATTAACGATATTCACAATCATTTCAATTATGCAATTCATGAAATGGGAAACCTAGAACTAGATACTGTGTGTGAAGAACTGTGTGTGAAGAACTGTGTGTGGATGGTATTCTGAAACCCGAGCACAAACATCTGGAAGATAAGGGATTAGTTCACATTGCACATTTGCCTCGAAACTTTTCGGATAAATGGATTAGATACATTCTCAGCCGTATACATGATGGCAAGATTTGGCTGGAGCAACCCATAGAGATCACCAAGAAGATGATTCATCAAATCACTGGTCTTCCCATGTTGAACAAAGCAAAAACTACCAAAACCCTAGGTCGGTCGGAACTGGAAAAGAAAACCCTAGCCGAGTGGGACGGTAGAGGCATGAAAGTTAGCAGCATTACCGATGCTGAACTAAAGTTTGGTACACAAATAATTGCCCATAATATTTACAGTTCAAGTCAACCGAATAGTGTCTCCTGTGAAGCTATTGACCTAGCATACAAAGTGGTCAAGAATAACTTAACATTTGACCTAGCAGACTTATTGTTAAAGCAGTTTAACAAAAACATGGAAAGCATTCAAACTTCCAAAAACAATCCATGTAAGTTTGGATCCTTATTGGTCTGTTTATTCTTCTATGTTCAAAAATTCTTCCCTTCTAAAGAAAAAGTTGTATGGAGAAAAGATGTGCCAGTCCTTTATGAAATAAATGAATACGTCTCAGAAATGGGTGAAAATTTTGAAAGCATCATGGATAATTATTTTGAGTCTTTCAAAGAGAAAATGAATGACAGATTTTGGATTCCATAGAAGTTGGTGGAAGATTACAAGGATGACATTTGTTTTATGGTGGATTGTGACAATGTATATATTCAAGCAGCTAAACCGAGGACTGTATATGTAAAACCTCTTCCTTATGAGGTAAATATTGATGAAACCAAGAATATCATTGAAGCCCTTCTTAATCAGCCTGTTAATCCCAAAGCTCCATATTTTGGAACATATGATGAAGCAAAGGTAAGAATTGAACTAAGCATAAAGCTTCCACAGGTGGTAAACAAAGGAAAGAAGAGGATAGCCAAAATGCAAATGCTAACCGAGGACAAAGAAGATATCGATGAAGAAGAAAAGGAAAAGGATGAGAAAACAGAGGAACCAGAACCTGCAAAGAAGAAAGGAAAGGTATTCATCACTAAGGCACCTAAGCCTCCCACTGCTGTATTTACAAGGAGAAGTGCAAGAGGTAAGGCAGACAAAGATATAGTATTCAAAAGGCCTCCTCTAAACTTTCAAGAGAGGATCAAACTTTTTAGAGACGGATCAGGATCTGGAGTAAGTAACATAAAATCTTTTAAATATGAAACCAGATCGGAAATAGAACAGAAGGAAATAGAAGATGTTGTTATTGAAAAGATGGGACAGTGGAAATACTCTCCTGATGACATAGCCCCATAGGTTCCAGCAGTTCTATTAGATCCAATAAAAATGAGATGGAGCAATCCCAAGCAAACTGTGATAGACATATTTGATCAAACCCTGAGACAGTTAATGCCGAGCTTGAAAAATGATGAAGTAAAGAAGGCATTAAAAGAAAATGAAAATAAGATGACACTAAGGTTCAATACTTGTTTGATTCTGATCAACAACATCGAATCAGTTGTGAAGGCTGCAAATGCCACATGGAAGAACATATACCACCTTCACCAACCGAGTATTGAAACAGTAATAATAAAAGATATTGAAGATGACAGTGATGAACAAGAAGAAGCCACTGAGGTAGATGATACTGTGAGGATAGCAGCAGAAGTCATTGCATCCCTTCCTACCTCTCCAGTAAAAGTTTCTACATCTAGCCCGGAGACACCTTCAAGCATGGTTGTGACAACTTCAACTTTTGTCCAATCACCTATAGCAACAATATAAGCAACCACCATTTCTTCTACCGAGTTGCAGTCTCCCATTTCATCAAGTTTTCCAGCTGTAAGTATTCCAATTTTTTATTCTACAAGTGTAAATATTTTAAGTTCTCCAGTAGACAGTGTGCCAGTCTCTATAGCCAGTCCAACTATGTCTATTGTCACTACTACTAAGGCATTAAGTACAGATAAGCCTAAGGCTCTACCGAGTATAAAATTTTTGGGTAAGAATATAGTAGAGGATATAGACCTAGATGAAGAAATAGAGATTCCAACATTAGATTTTGCAAATCTATCAGCGGACCAAATGCAAAATATAGGTGAAATCCTCCAAAGGAAAGCAAAGCAAAAGAAGCTTAAAGAGGAAAGAGACAAGGAATATCAAATCATTAAAGATGCTAAAGACATTTTGTCTGATGCATTAGGCATTAAAGTAGACTCCTCTCAGCATGTTTTGCTACAATTAGCTGAAGCAGTAAATAAATACAATGAGGACTCATCTAGGACAGAAAAGTTAGTTGAAAGAGTCGAGAAGAGATTCAACAATAAAGTGCTTGAGCACATTGCTCAGCACATAGCTATTAATCAAGTGGAATTGTCTTCAGATTTGTCAAATATTGAATCTACCTATTCAAATATCACCTCTCTTTTGGCCAGACTATGCAATATTGCCGAGTTCACAAAGGATGTTAAGGATAAAATGAATAAAATGGATGAGGATATGAAGATCAGCATACAGAAGCTGCAACTTGAACCAAGTTCAAGCTCTGCTCATCACATGAAAGTCTCATATCTATCAAATATGCAGTTAGATCTACTAAAAGAAGACACAAGGATCCGGTCCACACTGCTAGACATCCAGAACATGATCCTTCCCATCATGAATACAATGTATAAGCACATTGAACATTCCAAAACATTGATTCATGACAATCAGTTCTCTATAGTAGATCACATGATTGAACTCTCTGTAGAAGTCCAAGTTGCAATCCAAACATGCAAGATTCTGCAAGAAAGTTGGGACAGAACCCTGGCACTAATAATGAAGGTACATTCTGATTTTCTATCAAATTTTGGATTCTCTCTGTAAATCACTTGTATATGCACCTTTGGCATTATTGCCAAAAAGGGGGAGATATGTATAGAGGGAGATATATGTATAGAAGAAGATTTGTATAGAAAAAGTTAGCACATTGAAAGGGGGAGACAATGTATAAAGCCCTTTAACAAAGACAAATTTTGAAAAATCAAAATAAAACTCAGCATGATTCATGTATATAAGTTTTGGCCAATAAGTGTTTTTGTCACTATTGCCAAAGGGGGAGATTGTTGGCATTAAGCAGAATTGCCACTAGTGACAACACTTATTTGCATTCTGGGTGCAAACCGAGCAGACAGTGCAAACCGAGCAGACAGTGCAAACCAAGCAGACAGTGCAAATCAAGCAGACAGCGCAAACCGAGCAGACAGTGCAAACCGAGCAGACAGTGCAAACCGAGCAAGACAGTGCAAACCGAGCAAGTTAGTACAAACCGAGCAGGATAGTATAAACCGAGTAACATTGTGTCTACCAAGTCACCAGTATTTACCAAGTTCAAAACCTACCGAGTGGTCAGTATGAACCGTGCCTTCACTTCTACCAAGTGCATGATGATGCCGAGTAATGCAGTGGACGCCAAGTATCAGAAAGTCACCGAGTTAGTTTGTAGGAACCGTGTAACCATACTTGGGCCGACTTAGTGGCACTTATGTTTATTTGTCAAGCCGACTTTGTAATTGTAATTAATTGTTTAGACTTGTATATAAACAATGTTGTAAAGATGTCAAGATGTAATTATATGAGTATGAATGTGAATAAAAAGAAAAGGCAGAGATAAGCGAATTACAAAGGGCTACAGCAGTATAGGGAACAGCAAAGAAAAATTCATCACAGAAGGTGATCAGTACATTCAGCGAATCTCAATCAGCAATCCAGTTGCAAAGCAAGAGATCTACTATTTCATCCTAACAGGTGAATCAGTACTAAAATCCTTTAACCAGGTAGACTTAACAGTCTATTGTAAAATCTCTTTACCGAGTGCATACTTCATTGTATGTTTGTAAATCCTTTAACAAGGTGGATCTAGCAATCCTTTTTGCTCCTAACAGGTCAGATCATCAGAAGTGATCAAATTGTAAGCCTTAACCGGCCAACTTTATTCTGCAGTACTAAAGCTTTGTGGGTTTCATCCCCACCCCAGTTTTACTTTCTTTTTGGAAGGTTTCTGGGTAACCAAATCTATGTGTCATTATTGTGAATGCTTTTAAGTTTCATGCTTTCTGTATGCAAAGGTTAAAGTAAATTACATGTTAATACATCTGTAATTGAAAGAAAATTTGGAGTTACTGATTCACCCCTCCCCTCTCAGTAACTCGGTTAATTCCTGAATATATTTGCAACAGAAATAACCTTATATGAACTAATATACTCTTCAAGAAATGACACTAAGTCATTGGACCTATGAGATGATTATCATGTGCTAAGTAATTTTTTATTGAAATCTATAATGGATAATCTCTTTATGTCAACCTCAAATAGAGGATTGTGTTAGGATATAGTACTAACGCTTCTTTCACAACTTGTATAGGTCTATTGAGAATCTATTGGGAAAGTGTAGAATTACCAAGGTGTTCTCTTGTTGAAATTTAATATCAAAATATTTTATGAATAGAATCTTCTCTATGGTAATGAATTTTAGGGTCCAACTCATTCCACTAATGTAACTAGAGGTGCTAAAATAAAAAAATTCAACTTTAATGTATGATAGGGATTTTTGTCACCAACAAATATTTAATGGTTGGTTGCTTTTGTAGGTAGTCCCAATAACCCATTTTTTATATAGGTAGTTGTGGTCAGAAGGATAAATTCCAATGGTTCCTTAGTGTCAATCAAGTTAGGAATATGGATTTTCTTCTTGAACCACCCCTTCTATAATTTTTTGTGCTAGGAAAAGTGATGGTAGGAAAGCATGAATAGTCACTCATTTAGGATATATTAATAGATCAATTGAATCATTAGCCATTGTCACCCTTAATTATGTTGTTTTATTCAATGCTTGTGGGTCACATGGGTATGGAATTGATGGGGGTTATGGGTCTCCAGTAATGGAGATGGTTATGTTTCTGTGGACAAAATGGAACTTAATCTCAAGCTACAGCTAGTAGATAAACAAGGAAACTTGACCTGGAAAAGATGTATCCCCTATTTCTACTATACAAAATTTTGTATAGAATATCTTTTCTTTGTCTCTATCTCTCATGTTCTTGCTCCTACTAGCATGCTTTCACTCAATAAACTACATATAGATCTCAAATAAGCATTGTGCCTCTAAAGATGTGTGACTGCTAGAATTAGATGTCAATTTACCTATGTTCCTATGCCTTTTCATATATAGCTTTGTCATTTTCTAGTTTTTAGTAAATTGAATATCTCATCCCACCCTACAAGAAAGGAACCTATTGTTAAAACTAGGTGGGGGTTTATTGTTGTGATAGGTAGACATGGAACTGAAGAAGTTGAAATAATTCATTTATGCCCCAACAAATCTAGTGTCAAATTGAGTGAAAAAAGAAATTTATTCTCATTTGAGAGCCAATCAAACTAGAGAATCAGATATAAGCATTTTGCCTCTAAAGATGTGTGACTACTAGAATTAGATGTCAATTTACCTATGTTCCTATGCCTTTTCATATATAGCTTTGTCATTTGCTAGTTTTTAGTAAATTGAATATCTCATCCCACCCTACAAGAAAGGAACCTATTGTTAAAACTAGGTGGGGGTTTATTGTTGCGATAGGTAGGCATGGAACTGAAGAAGTTGCAACAATTAGTTTATGCCCCAACAAATCTAGTGTCAAATTGAGTGAAAAAAGAAATTTATTCTCATTTGAGAACCAATTGAACTAGAACCAATTGATCCAACATCATCTCTACATGTACTCTAGCCAAAAATCCCTTCTTTTTGTCTAGGCTTCTTTCCTAGCATTCCACCCACCCCCTACTATTCTAAAGGTGATCAATATTGATACCTAACAAGTATAATTGAGGGACATCATTTCTTATTTGAGAGTTCCAAGAAATCTGAAACACTTTTGGTATCTCTCTAGCTTTAATCAACTTGAATTCCTAGCTAGCCTTTAGAATAGTGGGTCATTTTCTTCTAATTTAAATTTAACACTTTTGGTATCTCTCGATTATTATGGATAGAAGCTCTAGTTTCTATTTCTCAACAATGTGCACTAGTAATAGCATGACTATTACTTACTATAACTATATTAGTCATGCATGCCTACACAAAAATTTAAATTGTGTTATTTAGGGTTATCACATATGCAGCTGCTTTTAGTCATACTTACAACCCTTTATCAAGATAAAGGTCCAAGGTATTGTCAAATTCACCCCAACCCACCCATCTAGGAGGACCAATTCTCCCAACTCAACTCCCATCCCACCAACCCAACTAATCCTCCCAACTCACCAACCCAACCAATCCTCCCAACACCCAACAAAATTGGGATTCAAGGGATCCTTTGATCCTCTCAACGTAATTGTGATATCACGTACTTGATTAAAATTTCATCGAGGAATTGTTTTTCCCATGTGTACTAATGGAAAATCCTCACAAACAATTGGATTTATTGGTAGCATCCACATTACTCTCAAGTATAATGGAAATATTGTAGGACACAAAAAAATTGATGACCCATGTACATGCTTATATACATGACATATTTATTAAGAGTTCTAGAATTATAGAGGTAATGGATGAAAATGATGAGGATCCTTGAATTGAGGACATTGGAAATTTATTTTGTTTGGATATGTAGGGACTCTCTAAGCTCATCTTCGTATGAAGGTAATGTAGCCTTGGAGCCTAGTTTGGGAGTAGGAAGAGGTAAGCATTACTATTGTAATGGTGTATTAGTGTTAATGTATTACTATTTTATAATTGCATAATTGATGATATTATAGTTAGTACAAATGAAATGGTACCTAGTTACATTAATTATCATTGTTTGATAATAAGGTTTTTGGATTACAATATCATTAAGATGGGGGTGAATCACTGGTATAAAATATCAAATTCAGTTTCAAATTTTAATTTAACATGATTAGAATAATGTGCAATGAAATTAGAATAGATAACAAGACAAGTAAGACACACACAAAGAATATGACATGAGTTTTCCTGAGTGGAAACCCTCTCGGGAATAAAACCACTCAAATTGCATCACTAGCTTATGTGAAAAAATCATTTTACAATGCCACACTGGTTGTATATATGTCTCACTGGTTGTGCTATCTCACTAATAGTCTTTTTCAATGCCTCACTAGCTATATCTCATTTTACAACATCTAATTTTTATACAAAGTAAGAATATTTATTCAAAGAATGGTAATCACAATATAATACAATATGTAATCAAGTATATGTAACACCATATACTTAATGATGAATCATATCAAATCAGGACAATTTCATTCTTCAATAAATATTTTTTATTTTGAAAACAATATGCATAATAAATTGTATAAACAATGAACATTTCATGAAAATCCAATCTATTTCTCTATACACTAATAATGTTCCCAATGAAATGCTTATATAATGTCCTTTATAGATAAATTGAATCAAATATTCCATTTTAAAATTGATTTTGAACCTTCTCAAAAATTGATTGTATAACTTATTCATAACAAACTGAATATCTAAATAACAATAATCAATTTGTTGTGTAGCTTGTCTCCCAAATCTCATCAAATAATATTGATTAACAAGATCTTAAGAAAATAGTTTCAAATAGAAATCTTCCTCATATCAAACACAAATTATAGTGAACAAATACCTCAGGTTTAATAAACTTGACACAAGGGTTTGACAATAGAAAATGAACATAGTATGCCCCTTAATTTCATAATAATAAGACCCAGATATTACAAGAGTTCAAAAAATAAAAAATAGTTTCACTAAAGAAAACTCATGAACCTGAGAGCCCTTGACTAGGGTTTCACATGTTTAAAAATAATAACACATCACTCTAACCATACCACCACCTACTCGGGTATACCATATCAAACTAGGTTTAGTGAACAAAAGGCCTTTGATTAATGCATTTTAAATAACAATGTGCCTTAACAATATTCAACAAGATTCAATAAACTTCATACACCTGTAATGCTCATTGAAACATAAAAAAACCCTAGGTTGAAAACTAAATACATGGTTTAAAAAAGTGAGAACAACTATAGAAAATATTACAAGAGACTAACCATACTAGTAAGCTCAAGTTAAAGAAGGTTTTTAGAAAACTAAAATTTATTTGATAGGTAAGCCCTTTAATAGTGAAGACTTTGAAGGCATCTTTTAATCAAAAAATTAGTCATAGTATAAACAAGTTTCAAATCCCTTGACCTTTGACAAGATAAACAATAGAGATGGGTTAACAAAACAAATCTTAACACACAAAAACCATCAACTCTTGAAATGAAAGATTAAAGAAATCTCGGGGAGAACATAAGGAAAGAAGACACTTGTTATAGTAAAATCTCACAACCTCCTGTAAATCTTGCATGATTTTCTCACAAATCCTCCTCCACAAACTTCCTAGTCTTTTCTCAAACACAAAAAAACCATTCACAACAACTATCTAGGTATCCCAATTGTTTGTCACCATCAAACTATTCATTCAAAAATTGCAATGATGCCTTGGCTCCATGCCTGTGCCCCAACTCGAGACTGAGCTTAGGGCTTAACAAAGATAAAGAAAATATGTTATAAGTTACAACATGCCTAAAGTAATGGCATGTTAAATCATGCTTATCAAATTACTTTAATGTTGACACCACAACCTTGGTAGAACTCAATACTAAGTATTGTGTCAAACAACATTTCAAGTAACATATCTTAGTCACCTAGGAAAATCGGACCAAAATGAATATAAACCCTTTTAATTTAAAATGTAAGTGCTAAGACAAATTCATAGTAACTATGACATAGTTGACTTGTAATGAAAATTTGGTAACATGATAATGAATATATAGAGAAAATTAAGCATCACATAATTTGACTGTGATTAAAGTGAAATAGTAAGTCACATTAGGAATTGATGAAAATAAAGCCATATTGACTAATTTTGTTCAAGTTCAAACCTATCACCATAAAAATAATGTATCACTACAAAAATTGATTGTCATGTATCAAATGTATCCTATATAGTAAATTGATCACTACAAATACATACCATATAACATGTATCAAACTGATCACTACAAATACATACCATATAACATGTATCAAACTAATCATTTTCCAAGTACTCAAATGTATGTTGGTATAGCTAATGAAGTGATGGTAAGTTATTTTTGGTGTTTTAATGATATAAATTTGATTGCACAATGATCATTTATTGAGGTTTCATTGATGTCAAGTAATGACTTAGTGTTTCTAGTATATTCCTAAGTATAAGTATGATGATCATGGTGTTGTGGTAAGTTTCACTTGTGGTGATTTTTATGAGAGACTTAGGGATGTCTCTGAATGTCCAATGCATGACTGCTACTATTGATGAAGACTGGTAAGGAATTTTTGATCTAGTGAAGGCTGACAAAGTAATTTCTAGAATAATCAATGACAAGCGATAGGTGATTTGATTAGTTTTTTGAATATTTGTTGTCTCTTGTGTTGTGGTAATAGGCTATGGTGGTCAATAGTGTTTAGAAGCTATGGTTGCAATCAAAACTCATTTGAGTGACCGGTGTGAAGGCTAGGTGATTAGTGAAAATAGTCAAAGTTGTTAATAGGTTGAAGTGTTTATGTTCTTGAGAGACAATTGATGAATCATTGATCGATGATTGATGTAGAGGTTGTGGTGAATTAGGTTGAGTCGGTTATAATCTGGTGACATGTCTTAAAGATTGGAGGTGATGATCTAGCATCACTTTTTTCAAAGTTGGCGTGTGGAGAAGATTATAGAGTCCAAGCTTGTGTTTGCTCAAAATGTGTTTGACCCCTTAACAAAAAATTTTATGTAAATCATTGTGTTGGCCGTTGTGGTATAGGAAAATTATTTCATACATTGAGATGTGTGTATTGATGAGTTGGACTCGAGTGGAAACTCTAAAAGCTAAATTGTAAGCCATTTAGGGCTAGCTTAAGGTGGTGGAAAACTCAAGGGCTTGATGTATAGTATATAATGGATAAAGTTGAAAATTTTTAGTGTTGATCTTGTGTTGGATAAGTGATGCAAGAGCATCCTAGGTGTAAGGGAAATCTTGCATCACCCAAAAATATTTCTGGTTTCTTTTCAATAAGGTCTATCTTGTGAAGAGCTACTATTTATGGAAAGTTACTATTTTTAGTAAGTTGGTCATACGAGATCAGAATGTTCTAATTTCACAGGTGGAGTTTTATCTTAGTTATATCAGTCTATCAGTTGAGTTTCATTGCCATATCATCTGTATTGGTGGAAGTTATTGAGGTTTTTGGGTACAAAATCTTTGAGCTCAATTTTGAAGGCCTTAGAGGCTTTAGATTGCGATCGAACCCCACCTAACTGGAGCTTGTGCAAATCAAGCATTGTAGAACAAGACCTTCCATTTCTAAAAATTGGTCGGCCTTAATAAAATAAAAAATTATTTTGAGCCGACCCTAATGTAAAAAAAATAAAAAATAAAATAATTCTAAGAGCGGTTGGCCTTAATGGATAAATTTATAGAACCTTCTTGCGCGGTGGAAAATTACCTGTATAAAGAAGGCCTGTAGTGTTTTCTAGGGACTTATGGGTTTTTATTTGAGGCTTTGTCTTATAGAATATTGTAAGGAAAATGCCCGTGTGGCTTTGCATATTATAATTTTGAAATTTGTAATTCTACATTTGTGGAGATAATAAGAAGCCCAATTTTTAGTCTTGCAAATTGTTTTTATGTCTTTATTTTTGTTATGTGTTTGTGGTATTAAGGAGAGAACCCTCCATCAAGTGGTATCAGAGGATTTCCTGAGTGTGGAGATAGATTGTCGACTGGGAGGTAGTTTGCACCAGGATCGTGGTTAGGGTTTCAATGATAGTGTGAAAATACCTCCATGAAGGGAACATGGCAGAAGAGCCAGAGGTGTGTCACCTGATGTTAGAGCCCTCCAGAGACAAGTTTGACCATTGCAAGAAGTGATTCAGAGAGGGATGAATCTTGCAGTAAGAAATGAAAGTGAGGATGAAGTTGAAGAAAAAGGAAATTTTGATTAGGAAGGAGAAGGAAGAATTCTGAACCAAGAGGAAGAATGGCTTTTCTGGGCCATTTCCAAGATTGAGAAAACACCTAATATTAAGGTTCCTATATTTTTAGGAAATCTTAACCTATAAGAGTTGATCGACTAGAAAAATGAAGTAGAAGAATATTTTGAGTATGAAGATATTGAGGATCCTAATAGGGTCAAGTTTTCAAAGGCTAGACTAAAGGGTCATGCAAAGATCTGGTGGCAAGAGATTCAATTGGATTGAAATAGAAGAGGAAAGAAGAAAATCACAAGATGGGATTAGATGGTGGATAAATTGAAGTGACAATTCATTCATATTGATTATGAGCTTGATCTACTGAAGAAAATGCAAGGTTTGAAGCAAGCAAGAAGATATGTTTAGGATTATACCGAGTAGTTCTATAGAATCCTCATCAGAACAGGCCACGCAAAAGCTGACAAGGAGCAAGATGTCCTTTACCTTAATGGGTTGAGGCCAAGCATTCAGGAGGAGTTTAATTTGGTCCAAATGAATAGTTTTGTAGAGGCATACAAGTTTTCCCTAAAAGTGGAGGAAAAGTTGAACAAGAAGTTTGAGAGAAGAGAAAGTGGAAGAGGTCGTGGTGGAAGATCCAGTGGACGGTCATATGGAGGCCGAAATGAAGATCAAAAAAAGACAGATGAGACCAGTAGTATTCAGAATCAGAGGTGAAATAACTTTAATCATTTCCATGATCATAATAATAGAGATAAAAGAGGAAGAGGAAGAGGACAAGGATCAGGAAGAGGAGGCTTCCATGGAACATGTTTTTACTGTGGAGAAGAAGGTCATAGGGGATATAAATTTCCAAAATACCAAGGAAGGATAGATAGGAGAACTAAAGGCCAGACTAGAGTTGCACATATGGATGAAGATGTCAAATCATCATATTCCAAATATGTTGAAAGAAGAGAAACACTAATTAATAGAAGAGTCCTACTGAGTCGTGAGAATGAACTTGGGAAAAGGAGTAGCTTGTTTCACACTAGGTGCAAGTGTGAGGATAAATGTTGTGATGTGATTATCGATAGTGGAAACACTAAAAATTTGGTTTCAGAAGAGATGGTCACAAAGTTAAAGCTCAAGAGGTAGAAACACCCACATTCATACCAGATCACCTGGGTGCAGGATGACCACAGGAACATGGTCAATGAACAATGCCTAGTGAAGTTCAAGATTGGGGGATACCATGACAAGGTACTACGTGATATACATATCTATGGATGCATGTCATATGTTGTTGGGTGGGCCATGGTAGTTTGATAGGCATGCTATACATGATGGTCATGTAAATACCTATTCCTTGACAAAGGATGGAGTGCAACATAAGCTAAAGCCATTGAAGGAAATAGAAGAAAAGGTATATAAAAATGCAAGAATATTTTTTGTTGATGGAAGAAACTTCCTAGAGGGTATGAGGCATGAGCATATGTGTTTCTCTTTAATTCCAAAAGTTGGTAAAGAGGAAGTAGAAGATGTACCTGCAAAAGTTGCAAATTTGTTGAATGAGTTTAAGGACATTGTATTTGATAGTATACCTAATGGATTGCCACCTATAAAGAAGATCATTCATCAGATGGACTTGATTCTAGGAGCCAGTTTTCCAAATAAGGTAGCACACAGAATGACACTAGCAGAAAGTGAAGAGTTGAATAGACAAGTACACAAGTTGTTGCAGAAGAGGTTGATTTGAGAGAGTCTGAATCCATGTGTTGTACCAGTAGTATTAGCACAAAATAAGAATGGAGAATGGAGGATGTGTAGAAAGTATAGGGCTATCAACAAGATCATAATAAAGTATAGGTTTCCATTGTTGAGGATGGACGATATTATGGGTTATTTGAGTGGAGTTGTGTATTTCTCAAACATAGATCTTAAGAATGGATATCATCAGATTCAGATCAAAGAAGGAGATGAATGGAACAATACTTTCAAGACAAAAGAAGGATTGTATGAGTGGTTAGTCATGCCTTTTGGGCTAACCAATGCACCAAGTACTTTCATGTGGCTCGTGAGGGAGGTTCTAAAAGAAGTTATGGGTAAGATTTTCATTGTTTACCTAGATGATATGTTGATCTTTAGTAAGACATTGGAGGATAATATGATGCATATTCATATGGTTTTTGAGAAGTTAAGGGAAGAGAAATTGTTGATTAATTTGAAGAAGTGTAGTTTCGTAAAGAAAGAGTTAGTGTATCTAGGATTTTTAGTTTTAGCGGAAGGTCTAAAAATGGACCTAGAGAAAGTGAAGGCTATCCTCAAATGGCCTACTCCAAGGAGTTCTACTGAGGAATTTTATTCTATAGTTGATGCATTGAAAAGTGCATACTATCTTCTTCCTAAGGTGTTTGTTTTGTATACTGATCATCAAGCTTTGCAATATTTGAATAGTCAAGGAAAGTTGAATCAAAGACATTTGAAATGGGTTGATTTTTGTAGAGTTACACATTTTTTTTGAATTACAGGAGTGGAAAGTCTAACAAGGATGTATATTCACTTAACACAAGACAAATTTTGTTGATAGAGATGTAGATTGAGGTGGTTGGGTTTAAGTAACTCAAGAGTTTGTATCCCAATGATCCTGATTTTGGTGAAGCTTGAAAAAGTTGTATAGAACCTGTTACTCTAGAGAGAACTAAGTGGTTGGATTTCATCATCTAGGATGGTATTCTATTCAAAGGAAGTCATTTGTGCATCCCATGAAGTTCTATGAGGGAGAATCTCATCAAGGAGAAACATAGTGGAGGATTGGGTGGACATTTTGGTCAAGATAAAACCCTTGCTTTGGTTAGTGAGAATTATTACTAGCCATAGTTGCAGAAAGATGTCAAGAAGTTTGTACAGAGTTGTAGATTATGTCAAATGGAAAAAGGAGTAAAGAAAAATATAGGGTTGTATCAGCCATTACCTATACTAGAGAAGCCATGGGAGGATATCAGTATGGACTTTGTTCTTGGTTTACCAAGGACTTGGTGGGGACATGATTCAATTTTTGTGGGAGTTGATAGGTTTTAAAAGAAGGTACATTTCATTCCCTACAAGAAGAATAATGATGTAGTTCATATGGTGGAATTTTTTTTCATGGAAGTGGTGAGACTACATGGTTTTCCAAAGAGTATACGTTTAGATAGAGATACTAAGTTTGTTGGATATTTTTGGTGCACATTGTGGAAGAAGCTAAAGACAAATTTGAAGTTCATCTCATTGCATCATCCACAGATAGATGGATAGATAAAGGTGCTGAATAGGAGCTTGGGGAATTCGCTGAGATGTTTGGTTGGAGATAATCCAATAGGATGGGATTTCATTTTACCATAGGCAAAATTTTCATCCAATAATTATGTCAACAGGAGAGCTGGTAAATCACCATTCTAGATTGTATATGGAAGTAGTCCCATAAATGCTTATGAGTTGAGGAAGATAGACAAAGGAGAAATAATTAGTACTGAAGCTGAGGATTTTGTAGAACATTTGAAGAACATCCATGAGGAGGTGAGGAAGCATATTACCAAGATGAATGCACAATATAAGGCTAAGAAAGACGAGAAAATGAGGCATACAAAATTTTAGGTTGGGGATGAAGTCATGGCTCATTTGTGAAAGGAGCAATTTCTAGTAGGTACCTATAACAAGCTAAAAATGAAGAAGTTTGGGCCATGAAAGATACTGAAGAAGAATGATTCAGGAAATTCCTATGAGGTAGAGTTTCCTACTAAGATGAATATTTCACCAATTTTTAACATTTTAGATCTAACAGGATATCATGAAGGGGGTGTTGAAGATGGGGTCATAGAAGCACACTGGAGTATTCTGGCAACTACTTTAGCTACCAAGGAGATTGAGGATATACTGGATAGTCATGTTGGTAGAAGTACAAGGAATAGGACATATGAAGAATATCTGGTGAAATGGAAAGGATGACTTGTAGAAGATTCATCATGGATGACAAGGGAGGAGGTTAACCATCTTGGTTTTCCTCTACACACCTGAGACGTGACAAGGTCACTTCTCAAATTACCTTGGGTGTCTAATGCAGGAACATCCTGGGTGTAAGGGACATCTTGTGTCACCCAAAAATATTTTTGGTTTCTGTTCAATAAGAGTTATCTTGTGCAAAGCTACTATTTTTGAAAAATTACTATTTTTAGTAAGTTGGTCATACGAGCTCAGAATGTTTTGATTTCACAGGTGGACTTTCATCTTAGTCATATCAGTCTGCCAGGTTCATTTCATTTCCATATCATCTGTATTGGTGAAGTTATTGAGGTTTTTGAGTACAAAATATTTGAGCTTAATTTTGAAGGCCTTATAGGTTCCAAATAATGATTGAACCCCAATCAAGTGGAGCTTGCGTGAGTTAGATGGTTTAATAGAACTTGCCATTTTTGAAAAATGGTTATAATAGCCAAATGGAGCTATAGTTTAAAATTTATGGCCTCTGGAAGTTGGGCTACATAAAAATATAATTTTTAATTATTTTGAGTCCACCCTAATGTAAAAAAAATAAAAAATAAAATAATTCTGAGGGTGATCGGCCTTAATGGCTAAATTTTTTTAACCTTCTCGGGCGGTGGAAAATTGTCTATATAAGGAAGGCCCCTAGTATTTTCTAGGGAGTTATGGGTTGTTATTCGAGACTTTGTCTTATAGAATATTGTAAGGAAAATGCCCCTATGGATTTTCATATTGTAATTCTTAGATTTTTAATTCTACACTTGTGGAGATAATAAGAAGCCCATTTTCTATTCTTGCAAATTGTTGTTGTGTCTCTATTTTTGTTATGTGTTTGTGGTATTAAGGAGAGCACCCTTCAACATAAGTGTGGTTGTGAAGAACTAGTTGTGATCAAGCCAATGTAGAGTTAAGTGCATTGAGAAGAAATTTTTTACTTTAGTGCATCAGATCAAGAAGAGGTAGTATTATTATATAGATCATTCTCTTTACTGTTCCCTAATAGTTACAATAATCCAAATCCCTTAATTGGGTGGATCCTAATAGGTCCCTATTGTAAATCATCTAAAAAGGTGAAACATCAGCTTGTGTTTGAAGTCCTTTAATGAGGCTACTCTTAAAAAGGTAAAGGTTCTAATAGGCCTAAGGTAAATCCCTTAACCAAGTAGAACCTAATAGTACTTTTGTAAACTCCTAATAGTGTTAAGATCCTTACAGGGCGTACTTCAAAAGAGTACATCATTCAGTGGATAAGAATCCCCCCCATGGTTTTTTCCCTATTTGGGTTTCTATGAGATAAATCTCTATCTCTAGTGTTTTATTATTGTGTGGATGTGTTTATGGTTATGATTTTTATTTTCTTCTATTAAAGTTAATCTTTTGAATATTGTGATAAATTTGAAATGATTAAAAGAGTTAGATATTTGGCACATTACTGATTTACCTACATCTTAGTAATCTGATCTTAGATCTAAAAATTGGTATCAGAGATAAGGTCCTCTATTGTGGTGAATCTTAATAGCTTGAGGCAAAGATCCAAAGATGATGTGAAAGGAAGGTCTCAAATTCACAAGAGATAACTACTCAGTATGGTGTGGTTGGATGAAGCTTTATCTTAAAGGTATAGGTGATCAGTATTGGGATCATGTGGTTACTAAGTATAGTGTCCCTTCAGGAACCCTGATTGTAGATTAATTGAATATTAGGCAAGATCATATTGCTACTATGGAAGCTATTTCCAATCCTATTTATGATACAAAATTTATTGATGACAAAGACTTGGATACTACTTATGAGTCATGGGAGAAGTTGAAGACTGTATATAGTGGAGATCCACGTGTATAGAAGGTAAATCTTGATAGTTTGAGAGGAAAGTATGATGAAATGAGGATGTAAGAAAATGAGAACATTGAACAATACAATCAAAGCATCAAAGAGGTTTTTGTGTCCATCCGCAGATTTGGTGATAATCTTCTCAAGGAGGATGTGGTAAGAGAAGTGTTAAGAAGGAGGATGTGGTAAGAGGAGTCTTATGAAGGAGGATGTGGTAAGATAAGTGTTAAGAAAACTATTGCCTAAGTATGTTATTATATTTTTATCTATTCAAGAGATCATATCTCTAGGACCTAGCATTGTTACTCTTTATGTATTAATAGGAAAATTGAATGCATTTGAGTTAAGCAATTATGATAACAGTATGCTGAAAGTTGAATCTTATTTCAAGTCATAATTGACTCATGTACCATCTAGGAAAGGAAATGAGATATATAACAACTCTTGAACATTTTACTCTAATGATTATGAATCTTTCATTTGTGAAGAAAGAGAACAGGAGGAGTTGGAAGCTTTATTTGCAAAAATACTACCTAGAGGAAAAGGAAAATATAAGGGTAAATTTCCTTTAAAATTATTTGCATGTAATAAGATTGGACATATAGCCTCTAGATGTCCTAACAATGAAAGGAAGGAGAAGCCAAGGATATTCAAGGACAAGAAAAGGAAAGCATGTTATCTAGTTGAGGAAGGTGTTATTAATGAAGCATCTGATGGAAGAGATGAAGAAGTTGTGTTTTTTGTTGTAAAGGAAGAACCCTCTGAAGAAGGTGAAAAATATTTAGTGTCTAACATGAACCACAATGATGATTGGGTCACTAATAGTGAATGCACTCATCATATGACCGGTGGTAGAAGAAAGTTCAACAAGATGGAGGAATGTGATGGAGGTTTGGTAAGATTTTGAAATGACACTCCTTGTATGGTAAAAGGTAAAGGATCCATTTATTTGAATGATAAGACAAATTGTGATGATGTTTACTGGGCTGATGGTTTGAGATACAACTTTTTAAGTGTTTCCCAATTAAATAAAAAAGGATATATACTTGAGTTCAATGAGGGTATATGAAGAATGATTGAAAAATCAAGATAATTGATTGCTACCAATGAACAAACTAAAGATAACTTGTTCTATTTGAATCCTACTATAAACAATTGTCTGATTACTAAGGTAGAATATTGTTGGTTATGGTATAAAAGGTTTTTTCATGTAAATTTTGAGAACTTGGTCAAAGTTAGTAAGATGAAGATAGTGAGAGGTTTTCCTAACCTATTGAAGCCAGACAAAGTAATGTGTAAAGAATGTAAGCTTGGGAAGTTAACTACTTCAAGTTTTATTAGTAAAAATTACTCTTCCAAAAGTATCTTAGATCTGGTTGATACCGATTTGTGTGGTCCAATGAGAACTCATAGTTACTATGGAGATAATTATTTCATGTTGCTTATTGATGATTATTCCAAAATTATATGGGTTGTGTTTCTAAAGGAAAAAATAGAAGCTTTTAACATGTTCCAGATCTACAAAGCTAGAGTGGAGAAGGAGACTGATAAGACCCTGAAATATCTTAGATCTGATAGAGGAGGTGAGTTTACTTCACATGAGTTTATTTCATATTGTGAGGAACAAGGGATTAAAACATAGATGTTACCTCGTAGGACACCTCAACATAATGATATTTTTGAAAGAAGAAATAGATCTATCATTGATTGTGCAATAACATTAATGATTTAGAAAGGTGTTTCACAGACATTTTGGAGAGAAGTAGTGAGTATTATTCTTTATACATTAACTAGAGTTTAGTTGAAGAAAGGTACAAACAAAACTCCTTATGAGTTATGGCATGGTCGATCTCCTAGTGTAAGTTATTTCAAAAAACATGGAAGTAGATGTTACATAAAAAGAGATGAAAATTCAGGAAAGTTTGACCCAAGAAGTGATGAGGGAATTTTCTTAAGATATTCCACTAAAAAAAAAGCCTACAAGTTCTTGGAAAAGAGAATAAATAAGATAGTTGAATGTTCTAATGTAAGAGTAGATGTATTTTCTAAGTAGAATGATGAATCCAATGAGAAGGAGCCTAAAGATTATCATTGGTTTGTATATGTACAACTAGTGGAGCAGGGCTCTGTACAATAGAACCGATAGAGAGATTAGTTAATATACATGAACCGATTTAGGAAGTTGAAAGTACTCCTAAAACTGAACTAGTATTGCCAAGGTATGTGAGATTGAATCATTCCTCTAATAAAATTATTGGTGACAGAAATGTTGGTGTTTTAACTAGAAGAAAGGCTAGATAAAATACATGTTTTCTATCTGAACTTGACCTCAAAATTGTGAAAGATGCATTGAAATATGATGATTAGGTGAAATATATGGAAGAATAATTGGAGTAGATTGAAAAGAAAAAAACTTAGAAATTGGTACACAGACCGGTGGACAAGAATGTAATCATTACTAAGTGGATTTTTAGAAACAAGATGAATGAAAAAGGTGAAGTGGTAAGTAAAAAGGAAAGATTATTTTGCAAAGGATATGTATAGGAGGAAGGACTGGACTATGGTGAAATATTTGCACCTTTGACTAGATTTGAAGGTGTCAGGATACTTCTTGCATATGCTTCTTACAAAGGATTCAAGGTATATCAAATGGATGTTAAGTTATATTTTTTTAATGTTGTATTGGAAGAAGAGGTACACATTGAATAACTTGAAGGGTTTTCTAATGCAGAAGGTAAGAACATGGTGTGAAAATTATAGAAAGACTTATATGGGTTAAAGCAAGAACCTAGGACATGGTGTGATAGATTTCACTCATATATAATTCATATTGATTCCATAAGGACAAGTGACAATAGTAATGCATATTTAAAGATTGAGAAAGATGATAGGTTACTGATTGCTTAAATATTTGTTGATGATATCAATTTTGGTGGTAATGAAGAGATGAGTAGATCATTTGTAGATGAGATGAGGAAATAATTTGACATGTCTATGATTGGTGAGATAAAATTCTTTATTCTATTTGAGGTTCAACAATTGAAATAATGTGTCTACATCATCAAGTCCAAATATGTGAAAGAGATATTGAAGACATTTAGGTTGGAAGACTCAAAACTGATTGGTACCCCCATGGTAACTAATTTCAAATTATCAAAGGAAGATGATTCTAAAGAGGTGGATGAGACTCTTTACATGTCCATGATCAGTAAGGTAGAGTATGTGGTGCATAGTAAACCAGATATAGCACATTAAGTTGGATTAGTGGCTAGATTTTCTTCTAATCCTAAGGAATCACATATGATTACAGTAAAGAGAATATTTAGATATCGTAAGAGAGCTTAAGGTTATGGTCTCTGGTATGGACATAAAAGTGATTTCTCTTTAAGTGTGTTTATTGATGTTGATTGGGCATGAAATGTTGATTATAAAAAGAGGACAAGTGGAGATGCATTCTTTCTTGGTGATAGGCTTGTACCTTGGAAAAGTAAGAAGAAGAGTTGTAATCATAATCAGCAGTTGAAGCTGAATATGTTGTTGTTGTAATTAATTATACATAGGTAGTATGGATTAAGAAGATTTTGGAAGGAATTTAGGAGAAGGTAATTGAACCAGTGGTTATCTATTATGACAATACAAGTGCCATTAATATTTCTAAAACCCGATAATGCACTCTACGACTAAGCATATAGCTATCAAATATCATTTTCTTAGAGAACGGGTAGAGGAAAATGAAGTAAGGTTGGAGTATGTGCCAACTAAGGAGTAGTTTTTGGATATTTTCACTAAGCCATTACCTAAGGATACATTTGATTATCTAAGAGGTAAGTTAGGGTTTATTCCCCTACCTAACTTGAATTAAAGAATATGCAGTCACATTTGTGTATGTAAAATACCTTCATAGGATTAGTTCATCAAAATATCAACTCAATTATGGAAAAAATAACAATTTTAAATCAATTGAATTGAAATAATGAAAATAATCATCCTATGGATCAATAAATAGTAAAGATAGATAAACTCTCTCAAATTAGCACTCATTAGAGATAGCTCTAGAATGAGAATTAATGATCTATGATGCAATTATGCCAATTCTAACTCAAATTATGCTAAAACATGCTCGAATATGATAAGAATTCACACTTAAATGCCTATTATATCAATGCAATTAAAAACTAATGAGAGTGGACCCTTTTTTCCAAAATTTTCCCTCTATTTAAAGATTTTCCCAAAGCTTAGGGGTGGAGTAAGATTAATTGTCATTAATTTTGAGTCAAGTTAATGGTTATAAATATTGGAACAAAGTAAATATTTTGTTCTCAAAGGGTGGAACAAAGAGACAAAATGAATGGTCAAGATGCATCTCCAAGATGTGTGACGAAGAATTGATTTGTCTTTGATCCATGTGAGCTCATTCCTTTAATTCCTATTGGTTCATTTGATTTTTTCCATATGTGGTTGGTGAGAAAAATAAGAATTAATAAATGATTTAATTGATTTATCTTAGCTATGTATATTGTTGAATGGGTTGAATTTGATTTGATTTAAGTATACAATTAATTGATTAAAATTATTTGCATAATTATTTTCTCTTTTTTATTTAATTAGTCATTTTGGCTTTGATTTCAATTAATTCCTTCTTTAGTCCTTGTTTCTCATTTCAATTTCCCTTGACCATTTTTAGCTGTATACAAAAACCCCTCTTTGAATCAATGTGTAAAAAGTGTTGGTTCAAAGAATGCCTTATTGATTCACTGATGTTCGATATGATCTTGATAAGTGATTTGATGTACAACTTATTTGATGATGAAAGCCTGATTTAATGATGGACTCCTAATATGATACTTGAAAAAGTTTCAATGATTTTGATACCCTACTGATGATTTCTAAAATTTCATGCTCAATGCCTCTGATTTGAAAAATTTTACTACTCTACTTGATTTTACCTCTTTTATGATATTTTTATCCCCTCAGAAATAAAATTGATGTTGATTTGGGGGATTTTGATCAATTTGTGATTTTTGTGATTTTCTAAATTTTTTTTGAATAATATTGCGCAAATTCAATTTTATTTCTAATAATGATATGACAACTAATTTATGATAATGCCTCGATTGTAGAAAAATTAGGTGAACTCTTTTGACCTTGGGTAAAAAAATGTGATAAAAATTCTCCTTTTTAGGTCAAAGGGCTATATAAAGGAGTCCAAATGTCAGTTTCACCATTCATTTTCATGTCTTCTTTTTCTTTTTCACTCTAAATATTCTAGTTATATAACAGTGATGGTGGTCCATGTTTAAGAGCATAAGTTTGAGAGAGGTCATAGATTCCAGCACCCATGTGACTATGAACCTCTAATGTGTACCTTGATCCTTCCTTGTTTCTTCTTTTTCCATTTTATTGAAAAAAATTGAATTTTTATGCATTGTTCTACTCTATTTTTACCAATTTTATAAAATAGCGCATACAATTTATTTTAATAGTGCGTAGGAAAATGTTTTAGTACACATGTGCACTAAAATAGTGTGTATGATAGGTCAAATAGCACGTACAAATATGTTCCCTAGGAGTCTTTTAGCATGTCTGATAGGTTTACTAGTGCGTATAAATAATTAAATGCAAACAATAGATTGAGTAGCACTTACACCATTTTTAATAGCACATATGATGAGAAATGATGCATACAAGATGTTTCAATGCATTTGATAATTGTTTCAATGGGTACAATAAACATAATTGTTCTTATGTCTTTCGATGCATACCATAGGATAAAATGACGCGTAGCTACTTTTTTAAATTTTTAACTTGGTTGACTAGTCTATCTATTTCAATTAATTTTTGCAATCAATCGATTAATGAAAAATATTGTACCTATTATGAAAAAAATTATTGTGATGGAAATTTGATCATGTTTGATGATTATTGATTGCCAATCCTAATAATTTGATATTATTGATTTTATTTTTTTTGTCTTCTTTGATTAGAATTAGGATAAAGATGATGTTTTCAAGAAGAGAAATAGATTTTTTCTTATTGAATTGTGATGATTCACTTAGATGATTATTTATTGATGTGATGTTAGTTGATTCAATAGATTCACCTCCAAATTTTATATATCTAGGGTTTATATACATGGCCCTTAGATATGATTGAGCAGTTGAGTTCTCGGGAGAAATGACTTATCGGTCGTTGTGATTTCTTCTTCCTCCTAGACATACCTCCATTTCATGTGAATCAAGGTCTTCTTACTGTTATGGTGAATTTTTGGCATTCCGACCATAACACTTTCCATTTTCCTATGTGTGAGATGATAGTCACCCCTCAGGATGTGTCTAGATTGCTCTAGATTCTGACACGGGGTTATCTAGTCTATTAAGACCAGGTTTATGATGGCTTAGTGTGTTGATGAGTCTTTCTAGATGCTACCATTAGTGACATAAGTATCCCCTAGGCACAATTTGTCTCTTTTCCTATTCTTGCGATCTTGGGTATATTGATCGAGGGATTCCTACTACCAAATTTATCCAATGAGTATCTTTATGTTTGGATTTATGTTTTGGGGATACTCCTTAAGGGGGAAATTCTATGAAGTGATGTGTTATGATTATTTAGGTACAAAAAATAAGATATCAGGTGTGTTTGACACCTTTGGCATTGTTTTAAAAGGGGGAGAGAAAGTAAGGGAGACAGTAAGGAGAATGTTCATAAGTGTAGAGAGTGTAAGTAAATAAAGTAAGGAGAATTTTCACAAGTGCAGATGTGAGAAGTTCAGTGAAAGGGGGAGTAATTGCAAGATCAGGTAAAGATAGGATTGGTAATGTCTTTGTTTCTCATCTGTTCCTAGTGGTGTTGATACTGAGCAGAATGTAGACTGTATCATGTGGAAGTGAGTATTGAAAAGAGTGTTGCCACCAATGCCAAAGGTGGAGATTGTTAGTATAAATAATGGGGTGATGGTAAGTGATTTCTATTATTTTAATGATACAAATTTGATTGCATGATTATCAGTTATTGAGTTATCATTGATGTCACGTATTAACTTAATATTGCTATTATATTGTTAATTATAAGTATGATGATCACGATGTTACAGTAAGTTTAAGTTGTGATGATTCTTATGAGAGACTTAGGGATGTCTTTGAATGTAAAATTATTGAACATGACTATTGGTTAATATCAGTAAGGAATTTTTTATCTGAATAGGGATGATAGGGAAATTTCTAGAATAGTCAGTGAAAGGCGATAGGTGATTTGATTGGTTTGTCAAATCTTTGTTGTCCCTTGTGTTGTGGTTATAGGATATGGTCGTTCACAGTGTTTATAAGCTATGGTTGCAACTAAAACTCATTTGAGTGATGGGTGTGAAGGTTAGGTGACCAGTGAGAAAATTCAAAGTTGTTAATAGGTTAAAGTGATTATGGTGATCGGTGTAGAGGTTGAGGTGAATTTGGTTGATTCAACCATGATCTAGTGACGTGTCTTAAAGATTGGATGTGATGATCTAGCATCACATTGTTTGATGCTAGTGCATGGAGAATATTCTAGAGGAATCTTGTGTTTGGGAAAAATGTGTTTGGCCCCTTGACACAAAACTTTATGTAAATCATTGTGTTGGCTTATGTGGTATAGGAAAATAAATTTATACATCAAGATGTGTGTACTGATGCATTGGATTCAAGTAGAAAGTATGAAAGTTAAATTGTAGGCCATTTAGGGCTAGCTTAAGGTACTGGAAAGCTCAAGGGCTTGACCATATTATATAATAGATAAATTTGAATTTTTTTAGTGTTGATCATGTGTTGGATAAGTGTGGTTGTGAAAAACTAGTTGTGTTCAAGATAGTGTAGAGTTAAGTGTGTTGAGAAGATATTTTTGAAACTTTAGTGTATTTGATCAAGTAGAGGTAGTGCTATTCTAGAGATCATTCTCTATGTTGTTCCATAATGGTTACAATAGACCAAAGCCCTTAATTGGGTGGATCCTAGCAAGTCCATATTGTAAATACTCTAAAAAGGTGACACATTAGCTTGTGTTTGAGGTCCTCTAACAAGGGTACTCTTAATAAGATAAAGGTTATAACATGACTAAGGTAAATCCCTTAACTGGGTAGCACCTAACAGTGCTTTTGTAAACTCCTAACAGGGTTAAGCTCCTCATAGGGTGTACTTTAAAAGAGTACATAATTTAGTGGGTACTAATACCCATCAGGGTTATTTACCTATTTGGGTTTCCATGAGATAAATCTATGTGTCAAGTGTTTCATTATTGTGTGCATTTGTTTATGGTTATTATTTTCATTTACTGTTATTAAATTTAATCTTGTGAATGCTATGATAAAGTTTAAATGGCTAAAAGATTTCGATATTTGGTAGATTATTGATTCACCTACCTCTAAGTAATATGATCTCAGATCTAACAATGTATGCAAGTGTAATGACCTAAAAATAAAATTCTCTCAAGTGCCACTAATGAAGCAAGTGTCAATCAAGTGCCAAATCAATTCCAAGTACTTGCATGAGAAGTGCATATTGAAACTAGTTAGTGGTTGGGCATCATAGACAACACAAGGATAGTAATAAAAAAGGTTACTTGATAATTTTGGTTGATGACTGATTAGGATGATATATTAGTTTAGATGATATATGGTATATCGATTACTCAAATGCTTTAGCAATGATTGTATATGCATTATGTGTTTTCCGGCAGATGCCATGATGTTTTATGAGGATGGTTACTTGCATATACCTACTGATGTTTGGTTATTACTATGCCTATATTACTAGTTATGATTAATCATTCCTTATGTGTTTGTACAAAGAGGGAAAAATTTGCATATACTCATTTTTTAGATCTACATGATGTATCAATCCTCTTCCCTGCTTGACATTGTGTGTGTGTGCGCGCATAGACTTTGGCTACTATACTAATGTGGATAGGTACTAAGCATATAATTCACTTAAATTGGTAGGTCTGAGTGTAACCAAAATAAAAATAAAATGTAACCCCTAATGGTGGTTAAATGTGGAGTTAATATGGCCCACTAGTTCCCCTAGCCACAATTGTCATTCCTTGTTTGGGTGAAATTTACCATATTATTTATTTTGGTTATCCAAATAGCGGGTGATAACAATTGATGACCCTATTTGGTATGTTCAGGCATATTATTTGGTTTTGTGGTTTGATTTGTGATGTTTTTAATGTTCTTGGGTCAGCATATGAGTTTATTTATGCATTGGTTCATTGGATGGAGTCATCAACTAATATTATAATTATATTTTTTTGTTGCAGACTAGTGCTATTTTGGGGCATTTTATTTTAATTGGTGATTTTAATTCTTTGAAGTTTTATTTAATCTTAGAGTTTATTTTATTATTTTAATATAAATTTTTAATGCGTTTTATGTTTTTGAAAAAGTGAGTCTTTTAATATATTGAAAATTGCATGTTTTGGGGGGAATTTTTTTTTTGGCAAAAGTAGACGATGCTACTATATATATTTATTAAAAACCTAGTTCAAAGGCTAGACGGGGAAAGAACTAGGAAGAAAACCCCACTTCTCATCCCTATTACAATATATTCATTCATTTACATTCCTCAATATGAGAAAATATAGCCCAAAACTTCAACCAATGTGACATCACACAAATTGGCCAATTGGCAAACATACATAATCCCTACAAATATGTCATATTAAAAATCAAAAATTATGTAATCCAAAAAATAACAATCAAAATTGGCATATCTACCAAAATTGACCCCAGTGCCAAAATAACCATCCCAGCCAAATCCAGGAAGCACCAAAAAATAATGTATGCATGCGCCCAACACTGCATTCCAATAGAGTGAATGATATATGCATATGCCCAATCAAGTCCTAGCTTGTTCATCAAAAATAATAGCCGCCAGCGTGGAATGAAAATGAAGTACCTTATCCATGTCATGATCCACTATCATTACCTCATCACATCCCAGGTTTGAAAGATGATCAGCAACCGAATTACCTTCCTAGTATATATGGGAAATTGAACATGATTCAAAGGAATCAATAAGCCTCCAAATTTGTTTATAGATATATGAAAAATTTTGGTTAATGATTTTCCTTTAAATGCAAGCCTGAATAGAAATAAGGGAATCACCTTCAACATGGATTCAAGTACATCCCAAAGAACTGGCAATCACTAACCCCTGTAATAACGTAGAGGCTTCAGCCACATTATTTGTACCCTATGGGATGGGGGATGAATATAAGGCAATCAGAACCCCAACATTATTTCTCAAACATGTACCAATACTTGACTTTCCCGGGCTCCCACGCGAAGCCCCGTCAAAATTAACCTTGATAATTCCAAATTCAAGCGAGGACCATTTGACCTATGACCTATCAGACCTCTTGATGCACCATTAATAGAAAGGAAGGGTGGGAGAGAAATATATTTCCACTCCTTAAGTATAAAATCATCCCAATTGGAAAATAGAATGTGTGAGGAATTATTCTTAATATTAGTGAAAACCAATTTTGAGATTAACTTTTCAATAATAATCTTCATGACATCCACTGTGGAGGGGGAATGCCTAAAGATATGCTTGTTTCTCTCCCACCATAAAGACCAAATAATAAGTGAAGGTGAACATTCCAGATAGATCCAAGGAGAGACTTTGTATACAATGTGGGCCAAGATTCAAATAAATCCCAAAGGGCATTAGGGAGTGGCATTACAAAATTTAACTTATTAAGAACAAATTTCCAGCAATCATGTGCAAATTCACATTAAAGAAACATGTGATATGCATCTTCAAGATCTTGTTGACAGAGAAGGCAACTAAACCTTTGAGTAATGTTGAATTTTTCCATCGTATCACTAGTAAGTGGTCTCTTTCAAAGGGAAAGCCAAGAGAAAAATTCATCTTTAGGCAATGTACAATCATTCCAACAAAATGAAAATGCTCTACTTTTGATTCTAGCATCCAAAACTCTACTGAGAGCCATGTACCCAACCTTAACTGAATAATTACCATCACGTGTAGGGGCCCAAAAAATGGAATCCTCGTTCTCATGATAAAACTCTTGTCTCTCTTTTAAATTTTCCTTGAATAACTTGACATAAAGATCAGAAATAGGAAGAATACTAGGCTCTTTCCAAGTGACCCAATGTGAAAATGGATCCACATGATCTATATAATGACAAACCTTATCCCCGCAAGAAGATTTAAAAACATGAATAGAATCAAAAAATTTAGGAATACTTACTAGTCGGGGGAAACCATTCCATGAATCATCCCAAAAGAAAGCCCTCTTCCCATTGTTAATTTCCCAGGATATATAATCACCAATAATTTTTCTGGATCAAGCCATAAAATTACATATCTCAGAGCCTTTGGGGAGAGTTGCAGCAATGATCATTCGAGTGGGGTCCATAGAGTCCAGGTACTTTGATTGCATTATCCTGCACTAAATTCTATTTGATTTCTTCATCATCTACCAAACCAACTTTCCCCCATAAGCTTTGTTTCGAAGAGAAAGATTATGAAGACCCACCCCACTACATTGCTTATCTAAGGCCATATCTTGAAGAGAAATTAAAGGGATTTTCCTTTGTCTTGTCATGTTGCTACTCCATAGGAATTTTGTATTGATCTTCCTAATTTGTTTAATCACTATTGCTAGTGCATGAAGCACATAAATGAAATAATTTGGTATAGCTGAAAGGACAGATCTAACTAAAAGAATTCTTCCTGACAATGAAAGCCACTTAACCTTCCATGTTGAAATTCTATTTTTAATCCTATCCACAATAGATTTACAGTACACGGCTTTGTTTGTCCCTACAAAAAAAGGAATTCCCAGGTAGACTGAAGGAAGAAGCTCTTTCTCGAACCCCAATATCTGAACTATCTTAGAAGAGATAAGTGCATTTGTAAAGAATATGTACACTTTAGACTTAGGAGCACTAATACTTTGTCTTGACACTAAAGTGTACAAATCTAAGACTTTCTTCATAATTCTAGCTTCTTGCACTGCCGCATGGCCAAATAAAAGAGTATCATCTGCAAAGAGAGAATGAGTGACTACAATTATAGAATGTGGAATTTTTATCCCCCTCCACTGATTTTGGGCATGCTTTGAAGAGATCAACCTGATAAATGCTTCTGCCATAATAATAAAAAGTGAAGGGGAGTTTGGATCTCCTTGCCTCACTCCTTGGGAAGAAGAGAAGAAACCAGAAGGAACCCCATTTATAATTACTAAAAATGAAGCCCTAGATAAACAAGCCTTGATCCATTTTCACCATTTAGGAGAAAATCCAAATTTTAGAAGCACGTTAATGAGGAAGTTCCAATTAACCTTGTCATAAGCCTTCATCATGTCTAATTTGACTACAAAAGATGATATTTGATGAGTGTTGATGGAATGAAGAACCTCATGAACCACTAAGGTACCTTCCATTGTTTCCTTCCCTGACACAAACCCTCCTTGCTCCAAGGAAATGATTTAACTCTTTTAACTCTTATGAAGTTTTGAGAAATCTTTAGGCTGAATTCAAAACTAGCATGTAGAGAAGATTTGGTTGGGAATTATTTTATAGGTATTTTCTCAATGAATTTCTCACATTGAACTCTTTCTTCCCTCAAAATTTTATTTTTATTGGTGATGAATTTCTCAACTTATGGTCATTTTATGGTTTTGGGCATATGGAGGTATGAACTTTGAATTTATCTCAAAATCTTTGATGATATTTGATTTAATGGCTTGAAATCAGTTGGAAACCCATTCTTTGATAGAATATTTCTTATTACAAATAATTTTGAGTTAAATTGATTCAAAGATTTGATTAATTCTTGGAAAGTTTAAGAAAAAAAGGGTTTTATTAATTTCTTATTCTTCTATAATTCATTTCTGAGGATGAATGGATTAAGTAAATACATTTTTGGGGTTCAAATCTATTTAGGATCAATGGGTTTTCCCAGATTTTTTGATTTATTGAGTTTGAAAATTTAGTATTTTTTGCATGTAACATGTTTGCACTTAGTTTGATCAATTACTAACAAAATATTGATTTAGATATGAAAGAATGTGAAATTCATGTAGTTTTCTATTTTATTAATGGAATTGTTATAATCATAGAATGAATTTTATTGGAATTTCATCTGGAAATGACTGGGTGTATGTGGCTACCATTATATGATTTGTATGTATCTGGAACCGGACAATCCTCCAAATGAGTGTAAATGAGATGTCATTGTGAGTCTTGGAATTTGCATTTGTATTTCATGTCCTAATGTGATTTTTTGATCTTGTGTATGTAATTTCTATATGTCATAACAATTTGTATGCATTTGGTTCTTGCATGATATTGTAGACATATAAAATTGTCCTTGGATACTCTATATTGATTTAATTTAATTTAATTAATATTACCCTTAACACTATAGTTAATTTTAATAAATTAATTATATTTTTTATATTCATCCACCTATTTAATTAAATGTGGTTCATTTCTAAAGTATTTAAATGTTATTTAAATACACCCCCCTCTAATGTATTAAATTTATTTTAATACATGTCCCTCATAAAAAACCTCTTTGAAGTATATTATTAAGTTATTTATTCCCCTAATATTATAATCTTCTTCTAAACCTGTATTAATTTGATTTAAATAAAATTAATCCTAAGCCCAACCTAGATCATAACCTACACCAATCACTTCACTCACTAATCCTATCATATTATCTAATCCTATATTAGTTATCCTAATCTATGTTATTTCTAACCTTATTAAGCCTAATGAGTTTCTCATAGATGTGTGAGAAACCCTTTCCAAGGTGGCCAACCACATTTCATAAATGGCCACCTACGCTCTTACATGGATTTATTTTCTTTCCTCTTTGGGATTTTCTCACACATGTGTGAGCAACCTTGAGCCTCTCTCACTCTTCCACTTTGTCTCCCTCCATAAATGACCTATCACTTTCAAAGATTGCTCACACATGTGTGAGAAAATCATGGCCTTTTCATGGGCATCCTTTAGCCTATGTTTCCCTTATGTGCCTCCTATGTGGATGCCACATAGGTTCCACCTCATCCAATCCCTTTGATCTCTCCCAAAAATCTATAAATAGGAGCCTTGCCTCTTGCATTTGATCCATCACTTGCATTGTAGAGTTATTATGTTAGATTATTTTCAAGCATTTTAGAGAATTTATCAATATACATATTATCTTAATTTCTAGTTGGAATCTCTCGTATCATAACATATTAATCTTGAATCCATGCTATTGTTCATTTCATCTTAGAATCTTAGTTGCTTAAGCTTCATCATCTTTGGTTGAATTCTTGTTACTAGTTCCTCATACTAGTTTGAAATAAATTTGATCTCCATTAGTTTTCATTCTATTTCATCATCCATCTTTGAGCTTGCACATTGGGGATGAATATATTGTGTTTGGAGATCACACCCACAAATATCCAAAATGAACAAATGAAATACAAAATGGGTTCTTCCATTTTAGTTCAATTAGAGGGTATGTGTTGAATCTTTGTGTATGCGTGTTTTCAACTAGAATTTTCTTGTTTACACCTTCCTACATAGATTTGGATTTGTACGTACATACATTTTGGCTCACCTAGTGGGACCCACATCCCTAAACTACTAAAAAATAAAAAATTTCATGCACCTATAGATTATCGTCTGTACAAACCCATGTTTGTGTAGATTATAATCTACTTTAGTAGACTATCATCTTCTCCTGTCTCAGTTTGACATTGAGTTTTTGGGGAATTTCACCTTTTTATTGCTTCCCTGTGGTTTTTCATTTTTTTTATCATTCAATTTTTTAATAGAGTTTAATTTTATAAAACCAAATGCTGGCAATGTTTTTTAATTTCTAACCATAGGCCTTAAATCACTATTTTCTCATATTGACGTGTGTGTATTTTGATATTTTCACTTCCTAAATTGTCATCTCCACTGGGTAAGTGTAGGTATTTGGGAATGTGCTTAAATTTTACTTTCTATTTTTTATATATTTCAGAATCGACATCTTCATCAATCCACATCTTTGTAGATTGGCATCTACATCTAGTCTTTTAGGTCTCTACCTAATTTAAGATTTGTGGAATTTAAGTGAGTTTATGTCTAACTTCTAACCAATGGTGCAACTCTTATCGATTGTCCAAGACTAGAAACAAACAAACTACTAACACTAGAAAGTTTTCAATGAATGCTTAATCTTTTGAATGTATGCTTTCATGTTTTGAGGAATGAACACTTGCAAGTTTTAAACATCTTTAAACACTTTGTGGGAGTGTCTTATGTTAAAGTAGTTAAACATTAGCTTCTTTAATTAACAATGAATTTGGAAATAACTCCATATCTTATGTGTTTGGAAAGCTTTATTGGTGGAGGTACTCCCTTCAAAGATTTCACTCAATGTTTAGAAGCTGTAACCTTTTAATATATGTGATGGAAAGATAGAATTCATCGTATCCTCTCCCCTCACCTTCATGGGTCTTGGGTGTAAGATAAAGTTGGTTTTATCTTTGCCTCTAGAGAGTCTTGTTTGGAGGGAAGCACTCCCCTTCAAAGGATGACCTCAAACTAGTAAATATCCCAAGTTGTATATAAATAAGACATTGAGAAAAATCTTATCTTATCTTTCCAAGCTTGATTGTTTTGTGTGGATGATATTTTAGATCAAGAAAAATAGTGTGTAAGGAGCTGACATGGTCCATTAGAGACTTAAGTGTCTCACACACATACAAACTAATTGGAGGGATGCCACAGACCTAACTACAAACTATTAATTGACAAGCCTACCGTTTTATCCTTGGTTTAACACTTGCAATGCAAGAGGATTGTGTCATCCTCTAAAGTTACTCACCATATGTATACCCCTAGACATGAGGTGTGAAGGCTTCTATATTTCATCACCAGAAGTTAGGAAATCCCCTCGGGGGTCCCCTATTCACCCACTCCTTCAAGGATCTATTAAGTGCATTTTTTTTCATTCATTTATGTATTGGCTTACCTCTTAAATTGAGAGGGGCATAGTACATGAAGGTATGGTATATCAAGATTATAGATTTCTCTTGTGGGATTATAATTTGTTAAATTGTAGTTATTTCCTTAAGGTAGAAAGTTCTTGTTCAATGTTAAAACTAGTCAAAATGATTTTTGTAAAAAAACTTGAATATTAAACATTTCATATTTTTCAAGTTTCTACCTACTGTGATTATTCTGGCAATGAAATAGACCTAACAAATCAGTCCAAACTATTCGGAATAGTCCCAAGAGATAACTAAGAGGGGGAGGGGGTGGGGTGAATCAATTGTCTACAAGATTCAATTCTTTATCCAATTTAGCATAGAAGAACATTAAGCACATACACATAAAGATAACACTTAAACAAAACACCACAATTTTGGTTGTGGGGAAACCAAATAGGTAAAAACCCCAGTGGGAATTAGCACCCACTATAAACTACACTAGAGTATGATGATCCTTGTTAGAAGATCTTACAACCCTGTTAGGAGTTGATCTTTACAATGCTTGAAGTACAGTGATCTGGTCAAGGGTCAGACCCTATTAGGAGTCTTTTACAAATAACCTTGTTAAAGGTGAGGACAAACTATCTGAGAGCACACTACTCAATGGTGAAGGATGCAACCTTCTGCACAATAGATACACACTATATCTGGATCTTGGTGAACTGGGAAATAGACCTATTGTCTTGATTGGTTCCAATGAATAGCATACACTCTCTACTTATTCACATAGATCTTCAACTGATAATATTGTTGCCTCAATACATTTGCACCTTCTTCTCTCTTCTATATTTCCATCTCACTTCCTTCAATGATCACAACTGACCGGCTATAAGTATCCTTCTCCAAATGATATAATCAAGTTAGCCTATTAGAACCTTATTGAAATCATAATAGAGAAACAATATAACTCTCCAACAACATCTCCAATGGCTATACTAAGCACACAACACAAATAGGACCGCACAACCCAATATGAGTAGAAGCATCACTTCACACAGTCGGCTCCGCCAAATTAACTAAAACTTTACTCTCAAGCTGAAATACGTTATGCACTCTTAACCAAAAAATATTAACTCATAACCAAACACACATACCATAATGATAGGTGCAACTACTGAAACAATATAAATAATGTCGGCTCCACCAGATAAACTCCATAAACTATAATTGGCTAATAGAAACATCATAACTCAACTTGTACTACACAACTAACTCTGTGTCCATAAACATAGCTTCACTATTATGTCTACAACATAAATATAAATGTGCAAGGCTCCATCATAACCATACTAAGAATTACATATAAAACTCTGCTTGCAACATTGTCAGGAACACTACTATTACAAACAACTGCACAACTATTTATACTCAGAATCAACCTTTGCATCTATGATATCATGTTGATAACATATCCATAAAACATATGCTCAGTCTCTCTACATAGAACTACAACACACATTGCTTACCATATGTTTTCATCAATGACAAACATACAATCAACAATGGCTTGCTGGCAAATCTCCAACAATCTCCCCTTTGGCATTGATGGCAATATATGGAATGAAAAACACCACCAATCCAAACGTACAATTATATTTTATAGCATTCTCCATTTCCTCAACAAAACTCCCCCAAGGATGAATTTTCCAATTGCTGCATCTTTTACTGTGTACTCCCCCTTTCTACTGCATACTCCCCTTTTCTAGAATAAATCAACTATTTTGTTTTTCATGACTATATACTCCCCCTTTGACATCAATGGCAAAGGGTGCCAAAACAAATAAGCATAGGTACTACTCCTAAAGTAGAGTAGTCAACCATTCATCAGTCACTGAGGACTGATGCACTGCTGCAAACTCTAATCAGATCTAGGGAAGGGAATTACTCCCATCTTCTCCCTGAGATACTCAAATGTATCCTTCGGCAGTGGCTTTGTGAAAATGTCTACTAACTGTTCTTTAGTACTCACATAATCCAACTTTACTTCTTTCTCTGCAAGTTTATCTCTTAGAAAATGATATTTTATCTCAATGTGTTTTGTCTTTGCATGCATCATAGGGTTCTTTGACATGTTGATAGTGCTAGTGTTATCACAATGAATAACAATAGGATAATCAATCTGAATTCCAAAATCCTTTATCATCTACTTGATCCACACAATTGTATAACAATTTAATGTTGTTGCTACATACTCTTCTTCTTCTATGGACTGAGAGATACAATTCTTCTTCTTTCTTGTCCAAGTAACTAGTCTATCTCCAAGAAATACTGCTCCTCTTGAGGTGGTCTTTCTATCGTCAATGCAACCTATCCAATCTGCATCTGTATACACATGAAGTTCTACATTCTCCAAATTATGATACCATAAACCATAGTCTATAGTTCCTTTTAAATATTTGAATATCCTCTTTACTACCATAAGATGACTTTGTTTAGGTTCTACTACAAATCTTCCAACAATACCAACTGCATTAGAAATGTATGGTTTAGATTGAGTAAGATATATGAGTTTACCAATCATAGACTTATATAGAGTCTTGTCAACTTCTATAGAGTCATCATCTTTTGAAAGCTTGCTTCTTGTTATCATAGGGGTGCTTACTGGCTTTCAATCATCCATCTTGAATTTCTTCAATATCTCTTTCACATACTTAGATTGATTAATGAATATACCTTTGTCTGTATGCTTCACATTCAGTCCCAAAAAGTACTTGATAGGTTCAATCATGCTCATTTCAAACTCGCTCTACATCTCTTTAGCAAAATTTGCACTAAGCTTTTCATTACCACCAAAAATAATGTCATAAAAAAATAGCAATGAACAATAGTCCTTTAGATGTCTCTCTTATAAATAAATTACAATATGTTGCTCCTTTCTTGAATCCAATCTTTTTCAAGTAACCATCCATTCTTTCATACCATTCTCTAGGGGCTTGCTTAAGTCCATATAGGGCTTTCTTCAGTCTGCAAACCATGTCTGGTTTGTCTGATAAACTAAATCCTTCAGGCTTCTCTATGAAAACTTTTTCTTTCAATTCTCCATTCAGGAATGTTGACTTAACATCCATTTAATATACCCTAAAGTATTTTTATGTTGCATAGGCTAGAAATAACTTTATAGCTTCCAATATGCTTATAGGGGCAAATCTATTAATCAAAGTAATCAATTCCTTCTCTCTACGTATATCCTTTACATACTAGTCTAGCTTTGTTTCTTACCACTTTACCATCTTCATTCATCTTGTTTCTAAATATCCACTTGGTTCCAATTACATTTTTGTCTCTATGCCTAGGGACTTATTCCCATGTATCATTCTTAATTATTTTATCTAACTCTTCTTTCATTTCTTCATGTCAATCTGAATCATTACATGCATCTTGAACACTTAAAGGTTAAATCTATGAAAGTAAACATACCGCTTCATTGACTATTTTTTCTTTTGATCTTGTCATGACTTTGTTGTTCTGATCTCAAATGATATCTTCTTTTGAATGGTATATAGATATGAATTTTGGAACATTAGGTGTCACTCTCTCATCTGTATTTTTTTATTCTTCTTCACTTGTTTCAAGCTCACTGATCAATACATCAATGGTGTCAAACATTTCTTAAACATCTGCTTCTTTACTAATAGGTCTAAGTTCTTCTTCAATCATAGGTGCATAATCATGCTATCTATCTTGAATCATAAACTTTTCATCAATTTTTACATGTGTACTTTCTATGATCTTCTTCAATCTCAAGTTAAAACATCTATAAGCTTTTCTTTTAGTAGAGTAACCAAGAAAAATACCTTCATCACTTCTTGCACCAAAATTACCAATAGCTTCATCTCTCTTGATGTACCACTTGCTTCCAAATATTCTAAAGTATTTTACTGTAGGTACATTCCCAAACCATATCTCATAAGGTGTCTTGTCTGCACCTAGCCTTAATTGAATTTTGTTGATAGTATAGATTGTTGTATTGACTACTTCTCTCCAATATTTGTGTGCCACTTTTCCTTCAATCATGATAGTGCACATTGTGTCAAGTATGATTTTGTTCCTCCTTATAGCTATTCCATTCTACTAAGGGGTTCTCGGTGCACTTAGCTATCTCTTTATCCCATGTTCTTCACAATACTCATAAAATTTATCCAAAGTGAATTCTCCACCTCTATGTGATCTTAGACACTTTATCTTTAATTGAGATTCATTTTCAACTTTAGCTTTGAATATTTTGAACTTCTCAAATGCTTCAGTTTTGTCTTTTAAGAATGCAACCCATATCATTCTAGAATAATCATCAACAAACAAAATAAAATACCTTTCACCATAGTATGATCTTGTTTGAGTTGGTCCACATAGGTCTGTATGCGATCTAATTTGTTCTCTTCTAAATTATGCTTTCTTCTGAATGAGTTCTTTACGTGCTTTCCCATCACACATTCCTTGCATATTGTATCAATTGGTCTTACAATACTAGGGAGGTCTCTTACTGCCTTTACATTGCTTACTTTTACTATATTGTCAAAATTGATGTGACGTAGTCTTTTGTGCCATTACCAATTGTCATCTACTTTTGCAATAAAACAACTTGCTTAAGAATAAAGCTTAAAAACATTACCTTTTGTCTTTGAACCTGATGCAATCATTACTCCTTCTTTGTTATTAATGATGCACTTATTGTCTTTGAATTCCTACTGATATCCTTTGTCAAGTAACTATCCAACACTCAGTAAGTTTTTCTGCAAACCATCAACATATAGAACATCATTAGTGTTATTCTTTCCATCCAAAGTGATAGCTCCTCTACCAATGATAGGTTTAGGAGTGTTGTCTCCAAATCTAACCATGCCACCTTTGTACTTATCCAAATGCACAAATCTATTTCTGTATGATGTCATGTGATGTGAACAACCATTGTCAATGATCCAATCTATCCTGATGTCTTCTTGTGAAAGTAATGCTTTCTCTTCTCTTTTCTCATCTTCAAGATCCATCTCATCAAACATTTTCTCCATATCTTCAATAGAAATGAATCCAATTTCATATTCTATTGAATCTTCATCTGTCACTCCATCTTCAGCATAGTAACATTCTTTTGTATACTTAGGCTTGTAATTTTTATACTTCTTGACTCTTATAGGACACTTAGATGAAAAATGACCAATCTTGTTACATGAAAAGAATTTAAATGGTAACTGACCTTCATATTTTCCTTTTCCTTTTCTTTCTTTCTTAGCAATCATAGCAATGAATTCTTCTAGTTCTTTATCATCATCTTCATCATCAAAATTACCAGAAGTGATCAAGGATTTCTTACCATGGATAGAGGCTTTGAATGTTGTTTCACTTTTGGGCTCTATCTTCAATCTTGATATCTCAAATGCTGAAATCTTGTTGATTAAGGTCTCTCTCTTGAATTCTTTTGAAAACTGCATAGTCTCATCTAGGATGTTTATCTTTCTCTCATAATTTTTTGTCAAAGTAGTCATCAATTTATCCATTATGTCCTCTTCCTAAATCTCTCCACCAGTGTTTCCGATTCTTGCAACTGCTTCATTAATCCTTTGATTATAGGCTCTAATGTTCTCTTCAGGTAGCATCTCCAAATTGTTGTATCTTTTCTTCCATGTCTTTATACGTGTATTCTTAGCTTGGATATCTCCTTTAGACATGTCTTCTAGGTACTTCCAAATAATGTAGGATATTTATTCTTTCTTGCTCTCTAAAACTCATTGTCAGATAAGGCACTGATAAGGGCTTCTTTGGCAATTGCATTTTGAGTGAACATTTCTTTTTGTCTATTTTTTGCATCCTCTTTGGCAAGGTTTGTTAGAGAGGGAACATGAACATCTCTAGAAACTGCTTCAAAATTTTCAAAACCAACACACTACAAATGTGTTATCATTTTTTTCTTCTAGTCTAGATAATTCTCACCATCAAACTTAGGACTTTTTTTTCTAAAGAACATCATCTGATCAACCTCAAGCTGATAAACTTCCTCTCCGAGGCACTTGGATCTGATACCAATTGTTAGGAATAGTCCCAAGAGATAACTGAGAGGGGGGGTGAATCAGTTATCTACAAGATTAAATTCTTTATCCAATTTAGCACAGAAGAACATTAAGCACATACACATAAAGATAACACTTAAACACGACACCACAATTTTGGTTATGGGGAAACCAAATAGGTAAAAACCTCAGTGGGAATTAGCACCCACTATAAATTGCACTAGAGTATAATGATTCTTGTTAGAGGATTTTACAACCCTGTTAGGAGTTGATCTTTACAATGCTTGAAGTACAGTGAACTGGTCAAGGGTCGGACCCTATTAGGAGTCTTTTACAAATAACCTTGTTAAAGGTGATGACACACTGTCCGGTAGCACACTGCTCAATGGTGAAGGCTGCAACCTTCTGCACAATAGATACATACTATATTTGGATCTTGGTGAACTCAGAAATAGACCTTTTATCTTGATTAGTTCCAATGAATAGCATACACTCTTTTCTTCTTCACATAGATCTTCAACTAATAACAGTGATGCCTCAATACATTCATACCTTCTACTCTCTTCTATATTTCCATCTCAGTTCCTTCAGTGATCACAACTGATAGGCTATAAGTATCCTTCTCCAAATGATATAATCAAGTCAGCCTATTAGAACCTTCTTGAAATAATAGTAGAGAAATAATATAACTCTCCAACAACATCTCCAATGTCTATACAAAGCACGCAACACAAATAGGACTGCGCAACCCAATATGAGTAGATGTGTCACTTCACATAGTCGGCACTGCCAAATTAATTTGAACTTTACTCTCAAGCTGAAATGCATTATGCGCTCTTAACTAAATAATCTTAACTCATAACCAAACACAAAACCAAACATGCATACCATAATGATAGGCGTAACTACTAAAACAATATAAACAATGTCGGCTCCACCAAATAAACTCTAGAAACTGTAACTGGCTAATAGAAACATCATAACTCAACTTGTACTACACAACTAACTCTATATCCATGAACATAGCTTCACTATTATGTCTACAACACAAATATAAATGCGCAAGGCTCCATCATAACCATACTAAGAATTACAGATAAAAATCCACTTGCAACACTGTTAGGAAAACTATTGTTACAAACAACTGCATAACTGTTTGTACTCAGATTCAACCTTTGTGTCTATGATATCATGATGATAACATATCCATACAACATATGCTCAAGTCTCTCTACACATAACTACAATGCACAATTCTTACCATATGTTGTCATCAATGGAAAATATACAGTCAACATTGGCTTGCTGGAAAATCTCCAACACAAACAAATAGTCAAACTTGGTCAAACCCTAAAATCTTGAAAATCTATCTTTTGTCTAGACCGGTGTCTCCATAGATCCATGCTTGTAAAAATCAGCATTTTCATTAGTAGACCCATGTCTCTACCTCTCTGGAATCTAGATAGAATATTATATTGGTTAGTCAAAATCTTTATAGCGGGCTCTCTTCCTATAGTTCATCATTTCCACATATTAATGTCTCTGATTGCAACTAGTATCTCTTCCAAATAACAGTTAGCTTAAGGGCCCTACAAAAATTTCTCATTTTGACTCTCCTACAAATCCATCTGGTTATTGCATCAAAACCTATAGTCCAGAATTACAATTTTCCATGATCCATGTTAGATTTAGGGAAACATAAGAAGGTCAAAGTCCAACTACCCCTTGCCTACAAAGAGAAGAAAATAACTGATAGAACCATTAGGCACCAACAACATGCTATGAAAGAAGCCCAAATTTGTGCCAAATAATCTAAGAGACATGACATGATGGTGTTGGAAATCTATTGGGAAAATGTGATACTGAGAGGTGGGGGTGAATCAGATATCACTGATTTATCCATTTTGACATAAATGAAACTTGCATAGCATAAGCATAAAACTCAACAGTATAATAGATATAATAAGCTAAACATCACCAATGAAAATAATTATAACACAATGATTTTGGTTACCTAGAAACCCTTGAAAGGTAAAACAGGGGTGTGGATGACACCCACAAATCTTCACTATTGTAGTATAAAGTTTGCCTGTTAGGGCTACAAATTTGATCACAAAATATGATCTACCCTGCTAAGAGATTTGAGGCTTATACAATCTAACTTGCAAAAGGATTTAAGACTTACAGCTAAGTAAGAACTCAGTTAAGATATTTACTAAGGTCTTTTAAAACCACTCTATTAAAAGATTTACCCTGATACACCTGTTAAAATGTCTCAGTACCTGATCCTTTGATTTTCACTGTGATGTTGATTATAGATCTTCTCCTTATAGTATAGATTTGATCTCTTCTATCAAATATGTCTATGTTATGTCCTTTACTACTTTTCTTTGTTCTACTCAGTCACTGAACTCTATCTTTGATCATCAAAATGCTTCTATGTTCTGAAAATATGAGATCTCCTTCATATTCTCTCTCACACACATTGTTTTAGGGTTCAGATCAAATGTTATATAGACAATTAACTTTCCCTGAGATTTAAGATCTATGATCTAGATTATATCTTTTTGTTGCTTAACCTTTCCCTAATTTTGATTAGTTCCATGTGTTACATAGTGATTAATGATTACAATACAAGAGCGGAATCACCTCCGTGATTTTCTCAACAAACAACAAATGAAATATGAATGTCAGCCAAAATGGTTTACCTCAATGTTTGTGCCAAAACAAACACATTTGTCAATTATGGCTTGCTCAGCATTAGATCTCTCTAGCACTCGACAGTCACTGTTCTTTATATTTTGGTGTCCGGCATTGTCTTCTTTACATAACTTGGCAAAAGATGACTCACCTATTACAGAAGTACTTGGTGATCACTATTTTACTCGGTAGTGACTACTGCTCGGTAAATGTACATTATACATGACTCAGCCTATATATGATGACTCAGTCACAGTGACGACCGACCAAAATTCCCTAGAAAATGACTAAGTGTAAGACACTAATAGACAACAAAACTTTAGGGATCAACAGATGGTATTCAACAACAAAGTTGTCAACTTCATCACCAAATTCCAAGTGAACTGAAACTTCATCACACCTTCTAGAGAAACCTACAACAACCAAAGTTAGACCTTTCACACTTCATCAATTCTTCATTATTTTAATATTCCAACATAAACATCCAAATAAGAGTAAAGACCAACCCAACAAATCAAACCAATCTTTCCATTTTCATCAAGATTTTCATCATAATATTTAGGTTGAATATTTATCATGGTGTCATTAAGATCCTCATGTTTAGTAAAATCCTAGTTGAATTTGTTGGAAATATTCAGGAATTAACCGAGTTACTGAGAGGGGAGGGGTGAATCAGTAACTCCAAATTTTCTTTCAATTTTAACATGTAATTTACTTTTAACCTTTGCATACAGAAAGCATGAAACTTAAAAGCATTCACAATAATGACACATAGATTTGGTTACCCAGAAACCTTCCAAAAGAAAGTAAAACTGGGGTGGGGATGAAACCCACAAAGCTTTAATACTGCAGAATAAAGTTGGCCGGTTAAGGCTTACAATTTGATCACTTCTGATGATCTGCCCTATTAGGAGCAATAAGGATTGCTAAATCCACCCTGTTAAAGGATTTACAAAACATACAATGAAGTATGCACTCAGTAAAGAGATTTTACAAAAGACTGTTAAGTCTACCCGGTTAAAGGATTTAGTACTGATTCACCTGTTAGGATGAAACAGTAGATCTCTTGCTTTGCAACTGGATTGCTGATTGAGATTCGCTGATGTACTGATCACCTTCTGTGATGAATTTGTCTTTGATGTTCCTTATACTTCTGAAGCCTTCTGTAATTCGCTTATCTCTGCCCTTCTTTCTCTTTCACATATATTCTTCTTTTATACATACATCTTGACATTTTTACAACATTGTTTATATACAAGTCTTAAACAATTAATTACAATTATAATTACAAAGTCGGCTTGACAAATAAACATAAGTGCTACTAAGTCGGCCCAAGTATGGTTACACGGTTCCTGCAAACTGACTCGGTGACTTTCTAATACTCGGCGTCCACTGCATTACTCGGCATCGTCATGCACTCGGTAGAAGTGAAGGCACGGTTCATACTGATCACTCGGTAGGTTTTGAACTCAGTAAATACTGGTGACTCGGTAGACATGATGTTACTCGGTTTACACTATCCTGTTTGGTTTGTACTAACTTGCTCGGTTTGCACTGTCTGCTCGGTTTGCACTGTCTGCTCGGTTTGCACTGTGAACGCAAATAAGTGTTGTCACTAGTGGCAATTCTGCTTAATGCCAACAGAATTTACGTTACTTGAGAATATTCTCCATCTTGAGTGATTGATTTAGCTAGTCAATATCCTATTTTTCTTGAGATCATTAGTCTATCCAAAGTATAAGAAACATATCATCCATCATCCAAATCATTGCACCTAATAGGATCTTATTTCAATAAGCTTATACAAATCCTTCATCCAAGTCAAAATCAATCCAATTGAGGCCATGCCCTCCTAATCCATCATCTAAACCCAACATATTTGAGGCCCTTTCCTCATGATCAAAACATGTCCTAAACATTTTCTCCTAGTCCTAAGTCCATCTTTCATCCCTCATTGAATCTTTCATCCAACCCATTCTTAGAATTCATCTTTTATCTTTCATTTTTTTCAAAGGTCACATTTGTATGGTCGTGATTCACTCACAAGCTAGAAACATGAGGAGATTTTTAGTAGAAATGAGAAAAGACAATGAAACCCCATTTGCCTCAACACTTCTTGGAGGCACTGAGCTACCCTCTATAAAAATCACCAAATAAAATTGAAGAACTTGTTGATCAAACTAATACATCACTATGTGTGAATGAATTTCTCAAAGATCCTTACAACTTGGAGATGGTAGAAAGGCCATTAGAAAAAATAAGGATAAAATATTCATGAATATTATCATAGATGGATTCATGGTCCTGAAAAGTTTTAATGATTTTTTTCTTTATTAAAATTTTGTCAAGGCCACAACTCCTATCGATACTACTTTGGCTACTACAAACAACACAATGTCATCATAAGAAAATGGGAAGGCTACTTCTAGTACACATTCTACTTCACATCCTACATCAACATCTCAAAATATAATGACATGTCAAGTGGTATCAACATCACAACCTACACCAACATTTTGTGATGCAGAGGCCTATGTGGACTTCCATTTAGTAAGTTCATCAGGGACTGCATTTGTTTTGTAACAACACCAAACAAGCTTCTTCATTAGGATCATCCTCATTGATCTAATCCACACCATAACCCAATTAGAGTGAAAACACTTATTTGTGCCACCAATAGTCTCCACACCTTTGAAATCAGCCCAATGTCCCTCAAATACATCCACTAGTTTCAAACAACCAAATTAACTCATCAACAATCCCTTACCTGGGTGCTAACTAGGCCTAATTCTTAGTAGCCCTGCTTAGCGGGTAACTCTAGGATTTGAAAAAACTTCTCCAAAGGAATCTTATATCTAAAGAAACATTCAGATACCCTTTTTACTTTTATACATCATATCTCAGAAGCACCTATTTCTCTTTTGGACCGATTTTCCAGACCAATACCCTGCTACCTTGCCTATAGCTCTATTAGCCCTCCATTTACAAAGAAAATCATATCACCATTCATCCCCCAACCTCCTAACCATGAAAAAGAGTTCATACATGATTTAAATATACACATTTTCAAGTTTATAGGAGATGCCACCAAGTTTTAACCTCTCAAACAACAAACCCTCACTCCTAGATACACAAGCCTAAGGCTTCATCAAAATGACTCCTCTAAATCTTTTCAATGGATCATAAACCATAAAATGAACATTCCTTAACATAAAATGTCATAAAAAGTGGTCCTCCTTCAAATAGATCTTCCAGACCTTGACTGGTGTCATCCACTCCATACCCTCAATCATCATTTACCTTCAAACTGTGGTCTCTCCCACCACTTTCATGTCCATCCCTGCAATCAAACTCATACTAAAACATATTACAGGGATAGGATTCTCCCACAAGCCCCATTGTCCCAAAAAATTGGGATAGCCTAAGTATTCATGGTAACTTCAAAACAAATAAATGACGGATTGCTCAAAATTGTTTAGGAACAATCAATACAAACTTGGATTATCTACCTTAAAATGTCAATGAAATAATACTACATTAGCAAGGAAAGGAAAACAACTTAAAAAACCATCATTCTACACTATTTCCTATCCACTTTTCATTATAATGAAGAGTTTAGTAACTCAGAGACAAGGATTGTGCTCTTGTGGCCAGAAAATATATGTCATAGGAAATGTATTTGTTTATTGATTTGACTTCATTACATATACTTCCTTGACACTCACACACCCTACCTATCTCCCTACTTCTCCATTTCCTTCACTCACGTACTCCCAATATAAATAAACCTCTTCCAAGTCAGCTAATTGTTGTAACTTCTCATCAAATCGACAACAATCAATAACTGACTTTTACACATTTATTTATTGTTGTCAAGTTGACAACATAGTTTTCAAATTGACAACTTCATATGCTTTTCCTTTTCATTTATTTAAATTACTTCTAAAAGGTATTCTTAGGATCATTCCTTATATTTATACCTTAAACCCTCTTAAACCCTCTACTAGCCCTTATAGGCCTAGTTTGCCAATTACATCTTTTTGGCACTTTTAGTGCATTTTACAACTTTTAATGGCTCTAATGACCAACTTACATCCATGCATTGACCTTATAGGTATTTAAACAACTTCATTCACCCTTGGATCATCAAGTGACCCCAAAGAGTGCTCTTCTAGCCTCCAGTGCCAAAATGGCTTACAATTATGATCTTATTACAAAATGATCACCAAAACATTATCAAAACATAATCAAATGACCAATCTTGTTTTTATTACAATTCCAATGACCCTTCATGGTCATGTTTATCTTCAACTTTCCTAGGATCCATGAGTGACCCTAGTGTTCCTTCTAGGCCTTGGTGCTTGGCCTTGGTGCTCATGCACCATTTTGGTTCACAAATGAAAATATTCAACAAATCCTTAGCACCATTCCAAATTTGAGCATTCACAATAGCACTCATACTACAACAAACACATCTACTAATATGGGTGCGAGTATCCCGAGCATAGGTCAAACTTCAATTCCACACAAAAATATTCTTCAGCATTCTTCTCAATTATGTCAAGTTCTTTGAAGATATACATCCCAACATCAACATATGCATATCATTACACACCACCTCTCACACTTGGACTTACATCAATTAGATTTTTTGCATCACAATTTGGAGGACAATATTTTGGGCCACCACTTACACATCACAATGATCCTAAATTCACCAAGATTATCACTGAAATCAAGATCCTTGTGTATTTAATTCAAAATAGAGGGAATAAGGAATTATGTTTTTATTAGATATGTCCTTACCCCTTTGAAAAATCAATCAACATGCAACTATTTCCCCTAAAAATTGAGATCCCTAAATTTGACAAACAAAAAGGGGAATCATGTTTATTCCAACACCTTAAGGAATTGTATGTTGCATGTCAAGAGGTATCCTATAATGAGAATTATCTAAGGAGGCTCTTTACTAGAAGTCTTGGAGGCCCCACCCTTGAGTGGTTCATAAACCTCTCTCATGGGTCCATATCTGCCTTCTCTGATCTCACGGATAAGTTTTTTGCACAATATTCATATAACATTGATTATCAAGCGCCATTAAGTGACTTGTGCAACACTAAGAAAATGAATGGAGAAAATTTTTCCAACTTTCTACAAAGGTGGAGACACCTCACAAATAGAATGCCTTGGAAAATAGCAGAACAACACTTGAATGACATCTTTACTAAAAACTTGGTATCTAAGATTTCATTGCAAATGAAAATGGCTTCACCTAACAATTTTGAGTTCATCTTTGAGAAATGGAAGAACATTCAGGATGGACTCTTGCAAAAGGGTTCCATTAAATATTATATTCCTTCATCTAATAATTAAAAACCTAGGTTTTGTACCAAAAATAAAAGATTTTTCAATGGAGTGACTGATGCAAAGCACGTCCAAAATGTACAAGCATATAATAATCAATGAAATCACAATAATCAAAATTAGAATAACAAACAACAAAATTACAACAAAAATCAGAACAAATTATTACAACAGCATCAATCGAATCACAGTCAAACCTACTTATTCTCGTGCAACAAGAACAATAATAACAATAACAAAAATTTCAACACACATAAATGTTAATAATGCACTTCTCTTTCAAAACCTCTTGATGTCATCTTTCAGAGACTTGTTAACCAAAACATGACATTGTTTCCAAACACTATACCTTATGAAGAGAATCAACCTAAGTCCTCTTAGTATAAGGATAATGAATACTATGATTATCATCACATCAAGGGTCATGATACCAAGAAATGTACGAAGTTGAAAAACTTTTTCCAAGACCTTATTTGTAGTACCCCCATAGTTTGCTTTGAATTTTTTTTTCAATGCCATACTCTTTTAGGCCACATTGTTGTGTGCAGATTTTATTATTTCAGTGACTATTGATGATCTGGATTATGGTTTTGATTATGTCATATGATGCCATGTTTGGATATTGATATATTATGTTGAGATGCTTCATATTTCAGTTGGATTATGATGTACTTACCCCATACTAGCATGTGTATGGTGTTCATATGTATGTATTTATTTTATGTGTCTATATGGTAGAGGACGAAGGCGTAGTTACTCTCTTTGTCGAGATCCACACGACTGACCATACCCTACCATTGTTTGTTATATGTTGTATGTACATGCTTTGATTTGTGATGACAAGTTTGCAAGTACAGGGCATCATCTTCCCTGAATTGGCAGGAGTGAGCGTGCCCAAAAATATACTCATCTCAATGGTAAAGAGGGGAGGTAACAAATGGACCCAAAAACCTTAAATCTAAGCCCAATTATCCTAATTATTGGATAAGTATCCGTTGACCACCTTACCCGAATTTGTTAGGTGACAAAGTTCATGGATTCCATCTCTGTGTTGGTATGTTTATTTGATGGTCCTTATTTATTGTTGTTTGTATGTGTGATTTTCTATAGTTATAAATTTAATATTATATTGGAAAATAATATTAAGTTTATTTCCTATGTTATTTTGTGATTGTTAATTAATTAAAAATCAAATATTAGGATATTTGATATTAATTAATTAATTTTTTAAAATTTATTTGAAATTGTCCTATTGTTATTCAATTAATATTTATAGCATGATTTAATGATGTTAGGAATTTTAAATTATTTAATAATAGCTTTTATTATTAACATGTGCTTTATTTACTATGAAAGTGATTGGTTTGGGAAAAGTGACAACTTGTCTTTAGGAGACTAAGTTGTGTTGTGCATAATTAAATTAATTTTATTTTATTAATTGGTATTTTCCCTCAACAAAAGAGAGAGAGTTGCATTAGAAGTTCTATGTGTGAGTCATCTAGGGTTTGCTTAATTGTTGGAGTTGAACCCCTAATAGGGGGATTTGACATTCATTTTGGTTAAGGAGTTTTGTGAGAGCAATTTTGGAGGGAACTTTTGGGAGTTTTATGCTTTCCTTGTGTTCTTGAGCTTTTGGAGATTGTGCATGAATTCTGGGTGAAGATTGCTTGGTTTGGATTTGGGAATTTCTTGCACTGTGACTCAGAGCTTGTAGGTTGGGCTTTTCTATTGGTAGTTATGGATTGTATTCATCTTACAGGCATTCTATCTCAGTATCTAGCATTGGATTGAGGTAGGGTTTGATTTAATCTTCTTGTAATTTCATTTATAAAATTTTCATTGTATAGATGTGCTTGATTTGATTTGAGGATGCAATTCTATTTTCAATTATGCTTCATTATGGGTATTGGGAAACCCTTTGAATTATGTCTTTTATTTTATTTTGTGACTTGGCATAATAGTGTTATGCTGCTGAAATTTTTAGGGAAAAAATCATCCTAGGGCACCTAGAAAATGAAAAAATTAATCTCTCTATAGTTAGTTCTATAGTTTGAATAGATTAGATAAATGGGTTGTTTACAAAAAACAATTTTGGTAAGAGAACCAATTCTGGGTAAAAAAAATAAAAATAAAATACCTCTCTGTGGAAAATGGCAATTAGAAAATTAATTACACCAGTAAATTTTTGTGTGCAAATTGTAAGAAGTAAATTAACATTAATCAATGTTAGATTATTGAAATCATAGTTTAGAAAAGACAAATCAAAATAAGAAAAAAGATGTGTGTAAATTTTCCAATTTTTCCAGTTCTGGAAAAAAATATATAGGTCTGTCATTTTCTAATTTTGGAAATAGTGCCTTCCAAAAGGAATTTGTATAAAAAATGTTATAGTTCTTAATACTCAAATATATGTATATATTCTATTAAAGAAAAATATACATCCTTTGTTATAACAAAAAAAAAAGTTGTTATAAAAAAATTCGTGTACGGATTTAAAATAAAATATAATATAAATATTGTTGAGGAATATGAAAAGTATATATATCAAAAATGTTGTGGGGAGCAAGTTTAATATAAAATAAAATTAAAGGTTGATAGGTGTGGGGCCACCGCATATCACCACCCCATGCTCGCAGGACGGCGTACCGTCGAGCGGTACACATGGTACCGTCAACAGTGGATATACCGTCGAGCGATACACATAGTACCATCAACGATAGATACACCGTCGGTTTTCACGTGAAACCCCACTTGTTATATATCGTGGGTTGTAGTTTTTTTAGTTTATTTTTTTTTTATTAAATATAATTTGTTAAATTTTATTTTATGTTGTTAACAAATTATATTTTGTAATATGTTATTTTGTAATAATATTGTAATATGTTATATTTGATTTATTGATAATTTAAATAATGTTTTATTTGAATTGTTAACTAATTAATTTATAATATACTTATAATTTGTAATAAAGTAATTAATAATATTTTTTTTAAATTAATTTGAAATTTGTGGGATTTGTATGATGTTAAAGTATTAAATGTATTAATTTTTTTCGTTAGTATACTTTAATATTTAGCATTAATTTAATTTGTTATTAGGATCCATTTCTAATAATGCTTTTCATTTAATTGTTATTAAATTAACATTAATTGGGGAATTAGATTTTGATTGGCACTATTATTGTCTAGGGAATTTCTTTTATTGAAGAATAAATTAGGTCCAGTTGGCAATTAGATTTGAGTTTTGTCAGCCGAATGGGTTATGAGATTTTCATATAATCTAGACTAGGAATGTTATATATTTATGATGTTTAATTTTGTCATTGATGAGTATACAGTTATATGTTGGAACTAAATATCTATTTAAGCATTAGACTATTTAATTTCTTTGTTATTGATATATGCATTATTTTACTACTGAAATTGGTTGTTTTCTACAATATGGTTTTATCTTTCCTAGATGATGGGTTTGTCAGTTTTATGGGAACTAGATGACCTAGGAAAGACATAGGCTTGGGAATTATCTGTTAATCATGTTGTTTATTATGTTTGGCCTGAGTGTGATTTGTTTATGTTCCAGTTGACCTTATAGGCTCTTGTTGTCTTATGTGTTTTAGTGATTATGGTTAGATAGTCAATCTTGTTTTCTGTGATGAATCTAGATGTGCGACTATCTGTTTTATCTGAGATTTGATCTATGAGAGATCTTTGAGCCTACGGTAGTTTACCTAGATATGTGTTAGGAGGTGGCTTGCAATAAGCACTGGGGCCCACAAGTGGCTGCCAAGATCACTTATTGTAGGTTATTGTAATCAAGTGAAAACCTAATATAACATTGAGAGATATTAAAATGAACCTAATAAGATAAGTTCCTCGCCCATGCTTGAGTGCTAGTACAGACTAAGATAGGAATGGAGATGATGTTGGCCACCTTGAGAGGTGTGTCTAGCATAGTTAATGACTTTGTCTGCATGAGAAGTCATTGATCCGTGTATGGTCACTTGAGTGTCGGGATCCAGAGAGATTACCAAGATGAGACTCAAGGGTTAGACGTACATGATGACACCTGCCTATGCATAGTCTAGTTATTCTACATGTGTCAGTTGCCTCTGGATTAGTGAGTCATAGCTTTCACTACTTTGGTTGACCTTGAGTTAGTAAGCTATCAGGATTCCTTTCCTAGTGGTTTTTCCTGATTTGACTTGATGATCCATTTGGGGTCCGATGTTATCTCCTCAACAAGGTGGGGTAGACCTTTGTGGTTCTACACAGATGGGTGTTAGTGATTCTTTTCCATTTGAGATTCGATGTCCTAGTGTTGGTGCTTGATGGTGTCTTGCAGTTGGATTCCTTATGTTACTTCATCTTTGATGTTCTTTATTTATGTATTTTTTATTGTAAATCTTGTATTAGAGTATTGCATGTGATACCTAATCTAGATATTGTAATTTAGTTGTTAGAGTGATTACTACATACCCTGCGACATGTGCAGTGGATGTATATTTATTAGGATTTGTGATTATTCATGAGATGTAATCATTTTGATGTAATTGCTGTATTGAATTTATGGAATCTTTTGTTGATGTTATTTAATGAGTTATGTTAGAAAGTAATACTACGTCATGGGACCCATTAGTTTTGTAACCTATGTATGCAATGTGTGTTATGTGAGATCATGGTTAATGCATTCATGTGATTGTATATCTTAATTGTAAACTTTAGAAATGATGCAAGAGCATCTTGGGTGTAAGAGCAATCTTGCATCACCCAAAAAAATATTTCTATTTTTGTATTCAATAAGGGCTATCTTGTGCAGAGCTGCTATTTATGGAAACTTGTTGTTTTTAGTAAGTTGGTCATAAATCTTAGAATGTTCTAATTTCACATGTGGAGGTTCATCTTAGTCATATCAGCCTGCCAGTAAAGTTTCATGGCTAGATCAGGTCTAGTTTTGAAGATATTGAAGATTTTCGGTATTGGCAGCAGGGTACAGAAACTTTGAACTCAGTTTTGAAAGCTTTAGAGGCCTCGGATGAGGTCAAAAATTTGGGTGAAAGGTGCTTGCACGAGTCATGCCTATAGAGCGCTTCGTGGCCTTTCTGAAATGGGGTTATAATAGTCCATTGGGTTAACTGGTGATGACTTATGGTCTCCGAAAGTCAGGTCACCTAAAATGGCAGAAAATAATTTTCCTTCAAAATTTTTGTTCAGTTTTCAAAAGTTATTTTGAGCTGACTTTGATGTAATAAATTGAAAAATAAAATAATTCTAAGTTTGGTCGGCCCTTAGGGTTAAAATTTCTGCAACCTTCTCAGGCAATGGACATTGCCTATATAAAGAAGGCCAATAGTGTTGTCTAGGGCAGTTCTGGGTAGTAGATCTGGGTATTGATTCGAGGATTTATCCTACAGAATATTGTAAGGGAATGCCCATGAGGCTTTGCATATTGTAATTTTGAAATTTTGTAATTCCACATTTGTGGAGATAATAAGAAGCCAATTTTTTGTTCTTGCATATTTTTGTTGTTTCTTTGCTTTTGTTATGTGTTTGTGGTATTAAGAGGAGCACCCTTCATCAAGTGGTATCAGAGAAGGTGTTCCTAAGTGTGTAAATAGATCACTGATTGTGAGGTAGTTTGCACCAAGACCGTGGTTAGGGTTTCAGTGTGCATTGCAAAAATGCCTCCATGAAGGGAACCTGGCAGAAGAGCTGGTGTTGTAACACCTGAGGTTAGAGCGCTCCAGAGACAAGTGCGAGCATTGCAAGAGAAGATTCACAAAGGAATGAATCTTAATTTCAGAGATGAAAGCGAGAATGAAGTCAAAGAAGAAGACCAAAAAGGAGAAGTCGAAGTTGTGAACCAGGAGGAAGAAAGACTTTTTCATGCCATTTCCAAGATTGGGAAAAGACCTAAGATTGAGGTTCCTACATTTTTAGGAAATCTTAACCCAGAGGAGTTGATCAACTAGATCAATGAATGTGAAGAGTATTTTGAGTATGAAGATATCGATGATCCTGATAGGGTGAAATTTGCGAAGGCCAGACTGAAAGGTCATGCCAAGATCTGGTGGCAAGAGATTCAATTGGAGCAAAATAGAAGAGGGAAAGATAACATCACAAGATGGGATTGAATGGTGGATAAATTGAAGTGATAGTTCATTCCTTTTGATTATGAGCTTGACCTTCTAAAGAAGATGTAAAGTTTGAAGCAAGTAGGAAAATTTGTTCAGGAGTATACAGAGGAGTTCTATCGAATCCTCATCAGAACAGGCCATGCAAAAGCAGATAAGGAGAAAGTTTCTCATTACCTTAATGGATTGAGACTGAGCATTCAGGAAGAGCTGAATCTAGTTCGAATGAACAGTATTGAAGAGGCATACCAGTTTTCCCTAAAAGTAGAGGAAAAGCTAAACAAGAGGTTTGAGAGCAGACAAAATGGAAGAGGTCGCAATGGATGATCTGGTGGATGGTCATATGGAGGCCGAAATGAAGATTCAAAAAAGAAGGATGAGGCCAGTAGCAGTCAAAATTAGAGAGGAAACAATTCCAATCATTTCCAAGATCAGAACAATAGAGATCAGAGAGGAAGAGGAAGAGAACAAGGTTCAGGAAGAGGAGGCTTTCGTGGAACATGTTTTCACTATGGAGAAGAAGGTCATAGGGCATTTGAATGTCCTCAATGCCAAGGAAGGATGGATAGGAGGAATGAAGGCCAGGCCAGAGTTGTGCATGTAGATGAAGATGCTAGATCATCAAATTTTGAAGATGCTAAAAGAGGAGAAATGCTGATTAACAGAAGAGTCTTGTTGAGTGGTGAGAATGAACCTGAGCAAAGGAGGATTCTATTTCGCACTAGATGCAAGTGTGAGGGTAAATGTTGTGATGTGATTATTGATAGTGGAAGCACTAAAAATTTGGTGTCAGAAGAGATGGTGACAAAGTTGAAGCTCAAGAGATAGAAACACCCACATCCATATTGTATTGCCTGGGTGCAGGATGACCACAAGGTCATGGTCAGTGAATAGTGCCTAGTAAAGTTCAAGATCGACGTATACCAAGATGAGGTACTATGTGATATCATATCTATAGATGCATGTCATATGTTGTTGGGTAGACCATGGCAGTTTGACAGATGTGTTGTACATGATGGTCGTGCGAATACCTATTCCCTGACAAAGGATGGAGTGCGACATAAGCTAAAGCCATTGGAGGAAACTAAAGAAAAGGTATGTGGTAATGCAAGAATAACATTTTTTGATGGAAGAAAATTCCTAGATGGTATGAGGCATGAGCATGTGTGTTTTTCTTTAATTCCAAAAGCTGGTAAAGAGGAAGTAGAGGATGTACCTGTAGAGGTTGCAGATTTGTTGAATGAGTTTCAGGATATTGTATTTGATAATGTACCTGATGGATTACCACCGGTAAGAAAGATCAGTCATCAGATGGATTTGAGTTTAGGAGCCAATTTTCCAAACAAGGCAACACACAGAATGACACCAGTAGAAAGTGAAGAGTTGAACAGATAAGTACATGAGTTGTTACAGAAGGGATTGATTCGGGAGAGCCTGAGTCCATGTGATGTACCAGCAGTATTAGCACCAAAGAAGAATGGATAATGGATGATGTGTATAGATTCCAGAGCAATAAACAAGATCACAATCAAGTATAGGTTTTTATTGCCACGAATGGATGATATTATGGATTGTTTGAGTGGAGCTGTGTATTTCTCAAAGATAGATCTGAAGAGTGGATATCACCAGATTTGGATCAGAGAAGGAGATGAATGAAAGACTACCTTCAAGACAAAGGAAGGACTGTATGAGTGGTTAGTCATGCCTTTTGGGCTAACCAATGCACCAAGCACTTTTATGCTACTCATGAACGAGGTTTTGAAATAATTTTTGGGTAAGTTTGTCATTGTGTACCTAGATGATATTTTGATCTTTAGTAAGACATTGGAAGAGCATATGATGCATATTTGTATGGTGTTTGAGAAGTTAAGAGATGAGAAATTATTGATTAATTTGAAGAAGTGCAGTTTTGTGAAGAAAGAGTTAGTGTATTTGGGATTTGTAGTTTCAGCAGAAGGTCTAAAAATGGACCCAGAGAAGATACAGGCTATCCTTGAATGGCCTACTCCAAGGAGTGCTACTAAGGTAAGATCTTTTCATGGTTTGGCTAGTTTTTACAGAAAGTTTATCATAAATTTCAGCAGTATTTGTGGTCCCTTGACTGAAACAATGAGAGGGGATAGAAAAGAGTTTAAGTGGACTAATGGGGCAGAAAAGAGTTTTCAATTGTTTAAACAAAAAGTTATAGAACAACCTATTTTAGCACTTCTAGATTTTAATAAGGTGTTTCAAGTAGATTGTGATGCTAGTGGTACTGCAATAGGAGCTGTTATGAGCCAAGAAGGTAAACCTATTGCTTATTTCAGTGAGAAGTTAAATGATGCCAAGAGAAAATATTCTATTTATGATCAGGAATTTTATGCTATAGTTCAGGAATTGAAGAAGTGGAGACACTATCTGCTTCCTAAAGAGTTTGTTTTGTATACTGATCATTAAGCTTTGCAATATTTGAATACTCAAGGAAAGTTGAATCAAAGGCATTTGAAATGGGTTGATTTTTTGCAAAGTTATACATTTGTTTTGAAACACAGAAGTGGAAAGTCTAACAAAGTTGTAGATGCGCTTAGCAGAAGGAAACTATTGCTGACAGAGATGCAGATTGAGGTGGTTGGGTGTAAAGAACTCAAGAATTTGTATCCAGAGGATCCTAATTTTAGTGAAGCTTGGAAAGCTTGTAAAGACACTGTTACTCTAGACAGAATGAAGTGGCTGGATTTCATCATTCAGGATGATATGATATTCAAAGGGAGTCAGTTGTGCATTCCAAGAAGTTCTATGAGGGAGAATCTCATCAAGGATAAGCATAGCAGAGGATTGGTTAGACATTTTGGTCATGATAAAACCCTTGCTTTGGTTAGTGAGAATTATTATTGGCCACAGTTGTAGCAAGATGTCAAGAAGTTTGTATAGAGTTGTAGAATATGTCAGATGGTGAAAGGAGTGAAGCAAAATATAGGTTTGTATCAGCCATTACCTGTACCAGAGAAACCTTGGGAGGATATCAGTATGGACTTTGTTCTTGGTTTACCAAGGACACAGTGGGGACATGATTCAATTTTTGTTGTAGTTGACAGATTTTCAAAGATGGCACATTTTATTCCCTACAAGAAGACTAATGATGTTGTTCATGTAGCAGAATTTTTTTTCAGAGAAGTAGTGTGACTACATGGTTTGCCAAAGACCATAGTTTCAGATTGAGACACTAAGTTTGTTGGATATTTCTGGCATACATTGTGGAAGAAGTTGAAGATAGATTTGAAATTTAGTTCATCACATCATCCACAGACTGATGGACAGACAGAGGTGGTGAATAGGAGTTTGGGAAATTTATTGAGATGTTTGGTTGGGGATAAGCCAACAGGATGGGATTTGATTTTACCACAGGCAGAATTTGCATACAATAATTGTGTCAACAAGAGCACTGGTAAATCACCATTCTAGATTGTATATGAGAGTAGTCTAAGAAATGCATCTGAGTTGAGAAAGATAGATAAAGGAGAAATAAGTAGTGCTGAAGGTGAGAATTTTGCAAAACATTTGAAGAACATCCATGAGGAGGTGAGGAAGCATATTACCAAGATGAATGCGTAGTATAAGGCTAAGAAAGATGTGAAATTAAAGGAGGCATAAGGAATTTTAGGTTGGAGATGAAGTCATGGTTCATTTGCAGAAGGAGCGATTTCTGATTGGTACATATAACAAGTTGAAAATGAAGAAGTTTGGGCCATGTAAGATACTGAAGAAGCATGATTCAAGAAATGCATATGAGGTAGAATTGCCTACTGAAATGAATATTTCACCAGTGTTTAACATTTCAAATTTGACAGAGTATCATGAAGGAGGTGTTGAAGATGAGGTTACAGCAGCACAGTGGAGTATTCCAGCAACTAGTTCAGATATCAAGGAGATTTAAGACATATTGGAAGGTCGTGTTGGCAAAAGCACAAGGAACATGACATATGAAGAGTATTTGGTCAAATGGAAAGGATGACCTGTTGAAGATTCATCATGGCTAACAAAGGAGGAGGTTAACTGTCTTGGTTTTCCTCTGCACACCTGAGTCATGATGGGGTCACTTCTCAAATTACCCCAGGTGTCTGATGTAGGAGCATCTTGGGTGTAAGAGCAATCTTGCATCACCCAAAAAAATATTTCTATTTTTGTATTCAATAAGGGCTATCTTGTGCAGAGCTTCTATTTATGGAAACTTGTTTTTTTTAGTAAGGTTGTCATAAATCTCAAAATGTTCTTATTTCACATGTGGAGGTTCATCTCAGTCATATCAGCCTGCCAATAAAGTTTCATGGCTAGATCAGGTCTAGTTTTGAAGATATTGAAGATTTTCGATATTGGCAGCAGGGTACAGAAACTTTGAACTTAGTTTTGAAGGCTTTAGAGGCCTCGGATGAGGTTGAAAATTTGGGTGACAGGCGCTTGCACGAGTCAAGCCTGTAGAGTGCTTTGTGGCCTTTCTGAAATGGGTTTATAATAGTCCATTGAGTCAATTGGTGATGACTTATGGTCTCCAGAAGTCGGGTCACCTAAAATGGCAGAAAATAATTTTCCTTCAAAATTTTTGTTTGGGTTTCAAAAGTTATTTTGAGCCAACTTTGATGTAATAAATTGAAAAATAAAATAATTCTAAGTTTGGTTGGCCCTTAGGGTTAAAATTTCTAGAACCTTCTCAGGCGGTGGAAATTGCCTATATAAAGAAGGCCCATAGTGTTGTCTAGGGCAGTTCTAGGTATTGATTCGAGGCTTTTTCCTACAAAATATTGTAAGGGAATGCCCATGAGGCTTTACATATTGTAATTCTGAAAGTTTGTAATTCCACATTTGTGGAGGTAATAAGAAGCCAATTTTTTGTTCTTGCATATTGTTGTTGTTTCTCTATTTCTGTTATGTGTTTTTGATATTAAGGGGAGCACCCTTCATCAAGAAAAAAAAAATTATTCACCTAAACTTAGTATCATGTTCTAGGTTAGTTTCTTTTGGGTTTCCTGGCGGGGCATTACATTATTGATGATGGAAAGATTGAGATTAAGGGACAAACACCACTGCCATTTTCATCATCATCATTATCAAATTCTCAACTTAAGATCTACAACCAACCCTTTCCTAAACATGATCAAAATAATGCCTCATCATCAAATTTCATGCCATATTACTACTCCACCTACAACATCATGGGATTTTATTCATTGTGTAGAAAAATTGAAGAGAATGACATTTGGGGCTTCAATTCCCTATTTTTTCACATTGAAGATTCTAAAAAACAATGTATAAACCATCAAAGTTAAGGGTTCATATTGTAATTCTATCACTCATAAAGCCTGAGTTACTATCAAAGTTGTCACTCCACCAACTATACCATCAACTTTCACTAGACCAACTTCATGATATGTCATTTTTTCACAACTTGGAAAGACTCCCAAAAAGATATGTCCTTGAGCTTCTCTTTACTTCATCTATTCACAAATAAATCCTTGAGAAATCCCTTATTGAGTCACGTATTCTTGACAATATCAATGCATTATAATTCCAAGCTATGATTGGGAACTTGGTTGTGCAAAAACACCTTGTGTTCATAGATAAGGACTTTTGTGGTCTTGATCCACATCATAAAAAACCCCTACACATTGAATCCCTCATTAGTCATCACAAAATAAAAAGGGTCATTATAAATAATGGATCTAGTTTGAACCTTTGTACCATGAAAATGATAAGATAGTTGGGACTATATTACAAAGAGAATCACCATTAAGGTATATGATGAAAGAGAAAGAGAATCCAAAGGTTTTATCACACTCCCTCTTCAAGTGATTCCTACATTGATTGAGATTACTTTTCAAGTCCTTGATCTTGACCTACCTTACACTATACTCCTTGGAAGGCCATGGATACATGCTATCATAGATGCACCTTCCTTGCTCCATTAATGCTTTAATTTACCACATAAAGGTAGGGAAAACACTATTCTTGGAGATCAAGAGCCTTCCCAATATCAAAAATGTTTGAAAGGTAAAAAATCCTATTTTTGTCCATTGAATGAGTTTGTTAAACCTCTTGCTAAAGAGGAACCCATAAAATCCTCAGTTGAGAAACCTTCCACTGAAGAAATTGACAAACCATAAACTAATGAGGCCTCCACATATAAAATTCCCAAGGATAAAGAGGTCACTAAAGAAATGATCCCTAAATATTAAAAGAAGGTTAAGTTCATTGACCAAGTTATGGGAGAATACAAGCTTGAGATTTTATTTTGCATTAGTCAAATCTCTTTATCCCCAAAGCCCCATAGTAGACCTTCAAAACCCTTCCCCGAGAAGAAAGAAGGCATCATAGAATGTAAGAATACCAATTTTGAACATTGGGGATCTCTTGCTGATGAACACATGGAAACAAACATCTTATCTTGGCTCTTTAAATATGGAGAAGACAAACCTATAGATATACCTAAAGGAAAATATGTGAATGGCACTCCCATTGTCAAAATTATGGGATATCATGGAACAGGCCTTAGTGAAAAAGAACAAGGTATGAAAGAGCCAATCAAAGAAATTAGTTAACCTCTTGATAGAGTATTGGGCTCCCTAGAGACTAAGGTACCCTCAACTGATGAGTATGAGGTTTCTTCTGATTTAGAACCTAAGGTGGAATTCTATGAATTCCCCATATAATACATTTAAGATGATCTCATCCATATCAACCATGTCCTAGCCATCATTTAATTTGACCTTGCATCCCCTAGCCTCCCACTCAAACACCCTGAACTTATTGATTGGGACCAATAAGACTCACCACCAACTTTGGATATATGCAATTTGGATGAGGTAGTATTAGCCCTCTTTGGCCTAAGATATTAGAAAGTAAAGTCCACCAAGATAACTAAGAGGGGGGGTGAATTAGTTATTAGATAAATACAAATTTTATCACCATTAATAGATTTCAACCATGTAATCAATGTAAGAAACAACCATAGAAAGATAAACATAAACAGCAACACAATAACACAAGATATGTTGACTAGGGAACCTCTTGATCAGAGAGTAAACCCCTGTGGGAATGATGCCCACAAAAGATGTACCAATATAAAAATTCCTTGTGAGAGGATAGACTTTATTGAGAGCCTTATGAAATACTTTCAGTACATATGAGTCCCTATTAAGAGACTTTGAATCCCTTTTAAAATATTCTAACTCTGTTAGGAGTTATGGAAGACAGAAGGACCCACTATCCAAACAACTTCAAGGGAAAGATCACTAAACACACTATCCAACTGATCTCTATATTAGTCAACTAGAATAATACCAAATAATTACTAATCTCATAAAATTATCTTTTCTCCTCTGTCTGTGCCAAACCGCACCAACTACTTCACCAAATCTCAATATCAAATCTCTGCAATTCGCATATCCTCTTACAACATATATTGATCAATTCTGCAATTCCTTACATATATACTTACAAAAATAAAGGAAAACAATCCTTCCTTTATACCACACTCAAATAATTACAAATGATTTGGCCAAAAAGGGTTAACCAATTACAAGATATAAACATTCACACGTTACACAATATTTCATAGTTACATAGAAACTGTCATCTTCCAAACAAAATAATTCTTCACTCGTGTGACCTCTGACCATGTTTTCATGTCCACATCACTATCATAATGTCTTCATCAACTATTAAACTTCACATGCCTAGATTCTCTCCTGATTAGGAGATATCATCTAGTTACCACAAGTCACTTCTCATGAACACTGCCCGAATACTACTTCCACTTAATTACACATAACTATCATGAATAATTGAATTTCTATGCACTCTTGACCATGATCTCAAGACATAATATAGAGTAAGTCCTCAACTCCACATGTCATAATATTCAATACTCCATGTGCCCTAATTCAAACATTGTCTTCTTCTCTACTAATCTCTAGTAGACCAATGTGTTGACATCAATGACAATCACAGTCATGAATGCAACATACAACTACTACAAAATGGCTCTGAATACTCCCCCATAGGATATATTCAACATTCATTCCTAACAATCTCCCCCATTGGCATTGATGGCAACATAGATGAAAAAACATACAAGTTCCATAAATACCAAACTGCAACGCTACTGCTTTGAAATATTTTCAAATCCTCTTCATCAATCAAATCAATCAATCTTTTCACATCCTCTTCATCAATCAAATATTTTTTGGTTTTTCATTTTATATTGCTTCATCTCCTCCAATAGATGTTTGTATCCTTCTCCCTTTTTTATTCTTTTCTTTTCTCTCTCTCTTTTTGTTCTTCTCCCTTTTTGTTCTCTTTTTTGTATCCTTCTCCCAATAGATGATTTTTTCTTTCATATAATTTTTTCTCTTTTTTTTTCATGCATACTTCTCCCCCATTGACATCAATGACAAAAGTAAACATCAATATGTCAATTCTCAAATGTCAAAAGAAACTTTTCAGAAAATACATTCACTAGAGTCCTTGATGACTCAGCTCAAAACACACATACTCCCCCATAGAGGAAGTACTGACATCTAGTCCAGAAAAGATAGAGCTCATATACCACTGGACTGATGCAACAATCTGCATCACTTCTCAAAGTAGGTTGGGGCATAACCCCAAGCATACCTCTCAAATACTCAAATGTATCTTTAGGTAAGGGCTTTGTAAATATATCTTCCATCTTCTCTTTTGTACTTATATACTCAAGTCTGACTTCTTTCTCTACAACTTTCTCTCTTACAACATGATACTTTATTTCTATATGCTTTGTCTTAGAATGCAATATAGGATTCTTAAACATAATGTACTGGTGTTGTCACAGTGTATAACAACAGGCTCATCAAATTTAATTCCAATATCCTTCAACATTTGTTTCATCCATATTATCTGATTACAATTGTGTGCTGCTGCTACATATTCTTCTTCTGATGTGCTTTGTGAAATACAATTTTGTTTCTTTCTTAGCCAAGAAACCAATCTTCCTCCAAGAAAAAATGTTCTACCACTTGTACTCTTTTTGTCATCAACACTACGTCCCCAATCTGCATCTGTATATGTACATAGGGTAAAATCATCAGATTTTTCATACCATAATCCATATTCAATTGTTCCTTTCAAGTACCTTAGTATTCTTTTTACTGCTGCATAATGTGACTCTTTAGGATCAGCTTGAAATCTTGCAACAATTCCAACCACATGTGATATGTATGGTCTTGTGTGAGTTAAACATTGTAATCCTCCAATCATAGATCTGTACTTATTTTGTTCAACTGCAAGAATTTTATTTGTGCTAGATAACTTATGACCAGTTACCATAGGTGTGCTAACCGGCTTACAATTTTCCATTCCAAATCTCTTCAATAAGTCATTCAGATACTTTGTTTGACATAAGAAAATACCATCATTGTTATGTGTTATCTACAATCCTAAGAAATATTTCATCTCACCAATCATGCTCATTTAAAATTCAGTCTTCATTTCATCTGCAAATTTATCACTAGCTTCATCTTCTCCACCAAAGATAATACCATCAACAAAAATAACTACAATCAATAAACCATTCTCAATTTCTTTCAGATACAAATTAATATCTACCGTGCCTTTAGAAAATCCCAATTTTATCAAATACTTATCTAGTCTTACATACCAAGTTCTAGGTGCTTGTTTAAGTCCATATAAGGCTTTTTTCAATTTACATACCATGTCTCCTTCATGAGTTAAGGGAAAACCTTCAGGGTTATCAATGTAGACTTCTTCTAATTCTCCATTCAGAAATGTTGACTTCACGTCCATCTGATATACTTTGAATTTCTTATAAGCTGCATAAGCCAAAAACATTCTCACTTCTTTAATTCTTGCAATAGGTGCAAAAGTCTCTTTATAATCAATTCCTTCTTGCTATGAGTATCCTTTACATACCAATCTTTATGTGTTCCTTACAAGCTCTCCTTGTTCATTCATCTTGTTCCTAAATACCTATTTAGTTCCTATAACATTCTTATCCTTAGGTCTAGGTACCAACTCCCAAGTCTTATTCTTTTCAATTTGATCTAGTTCTTCCTTCATTGCTTTAATCCATTATTCATCTTTACAAGCTTCATCAGTAGATTTAGGTTCAATTTGAGAAATTAAACATAGTTCTTCTTGTACCTTATTCTATGTCAGAACTCCTTTTTCTATGCTCCCAATAATTTGATCAATGGGATGATTTCTTGCTAGATTCATGTTAGGTGTCATTGTCTCAGTTCTTGCTTCAACTCTATGTTGTGATCTAGGTTCTTCTCTAATTTCCTCAATATGAACTTCATTCTACAAATCACTTTCAGTTTCATAAAATAATTCAAAATTTTCTTGATCAATTCTAGGACGAGTTCCTTCATCTGATTTATAATCCAGCATTCTTTCCTGAATTTTGAACTTTTCATCAACTTTAACATTTGCACTCTCAATAATAGTTTTAGTTATTTTATTGAAACATCTGTAATCTTTGATTTTCAATGAATTACCAAGAAATATACCTTCATCACTTCTAGGGTCAAACTTTCCAATGTCATCATCTCTCTTAATATAACATTTACTTCCAAAACTTATAAAATACTTAACTGATGGCACATGTCCAAACCATAATTCATAAGGTGTCTTGTTTGTGTCTGCTCTTATCTATACTTTTTTCATTGTATACACTGTTGTATTCACTACTTCTCTCCATAATGTCTTCGCCAAATCATTTTCAAATAACATAGCTCTTATTGCTTCAGTTACTAATCTGTTCCTTCTTTCTGCAATACCATTTTGTTCAAGTGTTCAAGGGGCTGAAAATTGTCTCTTAATACCATTCACTTCACAAAAAGTGTTAAATTCCTTTGAAGTAAATTATCCATCTCTATCTAATCTTAAATATTTAATCTTCATTCTAGATTCATTCTCAACTTTGTTCTAAATTACTTTAAACTTATCAAATGACTCATGATTTTCTTTAAGAAATGCAATCCACATCATTCTTGTAAAATCATCAACAAGAATCATAAAATACCTTTCACCATAGAATCCTCTAGTCCTTGTGGGACCGCTCTAATCTAAATGAACAATTTCCAACTTCTCTGCTAATGTGAACTTATTACTGGGAAATGAACTTCTCTTCTACTTAGCCATCACACATTCTTTTCAAATCATGTTAGTAGGTTTCATAATCTTAGGAAAATCTCTTACTAGAAGTGTAGTACTTACTTTCACAATATTATCAAAGTTTATATGACAAAACTTTTTGTGCCATAACCAACTATCATCAATTCTAGTAATCAAACATGTCATCTCTGTAGGATTCAACTGAAATACATTACCTCTAGTTCTTGATCCAATTCCAATCAAATTACCATCATTATCCTTGATCACACAAGTTTTCTCAGTAAACCAAACTTAATATCCCTTATCAACTAACTATCCAAAACTCAAAAGATTATATTTCAATCCATCCACAAAATAATAATCATCAGTGTTAGTCTTTCCATCAAGAGTAATGGATCCTATTCCTTCTATCAAGCAAGGTGCATTATTTCAAACTCTAACAATTCCTCCATCATAATTGTTAAACTTTATAAACTTCTTCATATCTCCAGTCATATGATGTGAACAACCACTATCTATAATCCAATCAGTTCTTTTTTCTACTTGGGAAACTAAAACTTTTTCTTCTCTAACTTTAGTTTTAGAGTTTTCTTCTTTTATTGCTAAAAATCATATATCATCATTCTCATTATCACTTTCACTTATGGATTTCTCAATACTAGCATCAAATTCTTCATCGTTAGCATAGTAACATTCTTTAGATCTTCTAGTTTTAAAGTTCTTCTTATATTTATTTACTCTCTTAGGACATTTAGATGCAAAATGACCATATTCTTGACAAGTCCAACATTTAAATATTTTCTTACCTTTTGGTTCTCTTTTCACAAACAAGTAAATTCCTTCCTCAATCTTTCTATCTTCTTTAGTCTTGGATCTACTACCACTAGCATAGTCTCCACTTACACTAATGCTTCTTGACAAGGTAGGATGAATATTAAGTGCACCGAATGCTATCTCAATTCTAGGTAGATCTCTCGACTATCTCAAGCTTATCTTTGTTGCTTCTAGTCTTCCAAGAAGAGTTTCTCTGGTAAATTTCTCAGTACAAGGTACAAATTGTTCAATCATCTACGTTGTATGCTTAAATACAGGAGTTAATGTCTTTAGAATCTTACATATCACTTCATTCTATCTTATTTCCTTCACAAGACTTGATACCTGCAACAATCTTTGATATTCTACCAATATAGATTCTAACATATTCATCTTCCATCATTCTTATATCTTCAAATGCACATATCCAATTATGTAATTTGACTCTTTTTTCATCTACATCACCTTCAAAACTAGATTGTAAAGCTAACCAAATTTCATGAGATGTCCTTAGATATTTTACCTAACTATATTCATTCTCCGGAAGGGCTGAAAAGAGTGCTTCTCTAGCAAGTATGTTACACATGAACATATCTCTTTCCTAATTAGTACATTCTTCAATTTTTTCTTCTTCAATGATAGTCTTCACATTCTTTGTGATTAACCAGTACCCTAGTCCTAAACATAGAAAATGTGTCTTCATCTTTTCTTTCGAGCTGTCATAGTTTACTCCATCAAACTTAGGGCTTTCTTTCCTGTAATGATTTTCCATTGATCTCCTTAAGTTTTTAAAAAAATTCTTCAAGGACCTTCTTCTCTGATACCAATTGTTAGAAAATAAATTCCACCAAGATAACTGAGAGGGGGGTGAATCAATTATCATATAAATACAACTTTTATCACCATTAATAGATTTCAACCATGTAATCAATGTAAGCAACAACCATAGGAATATAAACATACACAGCAACAAAATAACACAAGATATGTTGACTAGGGAACCTCTTGATCAGAGAGTAAACCCCGATGGGAATGATGCCCACAAAAGATGTACCAATATAAAAATTCCTTGTGAGAGGATAAACTCTGTTAAGAGCCTTATGAAATACATTCAGTACATATGAGTCCTTGTTAGGAGACTTTGAATCCCTGTTAAAATATTCTAACTCTGTTAGGAGTTATGGAAGACAGAAGGACCCACTGTCCGAACAACTTCAAGGGAAAGATCACTGAACATACTGTCCAACTGATCTTTGTATTACTCAACTAGAATAATATCAAATAATTACTGATCTCAGAAACTTATCTTTGCTCCTCTATTTGTGCCAAACCGCACCAGCTACTTCACCAAATCTCAATATCAGATCTCTGCAATTCGCATATCCTCTTACAACATATATTACTCAATTCTACAATTCTTTGCCTATATACTTACAAAAATAAAGGAAAAAAATCCTTCCTTTATACCACACTCAAATAATTACAAATGAGTAGGCCAACAAGGCTTAACCAATTACAAGATATAAACCTTCACACATTACACAATATTTCATAATTACATAGAAACGGTCAGTTTCCAAACAAAATAATTCTTCACTCGTGTGACTTCTGACCATGTTGTCACATCCATGTCACTATCATAATGTCTTCATCAACTGTTCAACTTCGCATTCCTAGATTCTATCCCGACTAGGAGATATCATCCAGTTACCACAAGTTGCTTCTCACGAACACTGCCTGAATACTGCTTCTACTGAATTAAACATAACTATCATGAATAATTAAATTTCCATATGTTCTCTTGACCAAGATCTCAAGACATAATATATATTAAGTCCTCAACTCCACATAGATTGATCTTCAATACTCCGCGTGCGCTAATTCAAACATTGTCTGCTTCTCTACTAATCTCCTGTAGACCACTGTGTTGACATCAACGATAATCACAGTCATGAATGCAACATACAACTGCTATAGAATGACTCTGAATACTCCCCCATAGGATATATTCAGCATTCATTCCTAACATGAGATATATCCAAGACTATGAGAATGAACTTTGTTACAATGACCAAGCCTACTTCATTAGCCAAGTCAAGTCTCTTAATTGAAAAAGTGAAAATAAAAATAAAGAATGTGTCTTCTAGTGATAACCTTTATAAGGCACCAGAAGAGGGAGAGGTTAAATTTGCATTCATGTCCCTACCACCACAAAAGTATTTCATTCTCATTGAAGATACAGTTGAAGTGAAGCTTCGAACAAATGAGAACCCTAAGATCACATTCATATTAGAATCCCTTAGTGACAAAGAAAAAGTTGACATGATCATGTTCCTTCAAAAAGAATAGAATAAATTTGCATGGACTTAAGGGATATGCCTAGACTAGACCCTGATCTAGTTGTCCATCATCTTGCAATAGACCCTAAAGTAAAGCTAGTCAAACAAAAATTTTGCAATGTGTATCCAAAAGTGGCACTATTAGTCAAAGAAGAGTTACAAAAGATGCTCGATGTTAAATTTATCAGACCTATAGATTATCCTAAATGGGACTCCAACATTTCTACAATAGGTAAGGTTGTTGGGGGCATTTGCATTTGCTTTGATTTTAGAGACTTAAACCTAGCATGTCCAAATGATGATTTTCCACTACCCAACATAGACATCATAGTGGATTTGATGATTGGACATGAAATTCTATCTATTATGTTGGTACTCTCAAATTCTTGAGATTTCCATGTTGAATTTTGTGAAGGAATCCCTTTGTGTACTTAGTTGAGATGCCCTATTTTAGAAATGAGTATTTTGGTACCTTGTGAATTTTAAAGCTTCATTAGTTGAAAGATATTTTTTTCCCTAATTGCATTCATCTCATGTGTCTCTTTCCAGCCCCATACTTGCAGATTGAGTTGTTTTGAAAAGTGCATGTTTCAAGTAGTTTATCAATCTACATTTTTGCCTAAGTGTAAAATAAGTTGAATAGGCCTACCTTGTGATTGAATATCTTGATCCCTATTGAGTGTCATGAGATCCTAGTCATTTCCTTGTATTGTCTTTGTGAGAGTGAAATCATGTCCCAATTGTCAAATCATGAAGTAATCATTTTGGGTCTACACAAATAATTTGTTGAAAAGGTTGAGAAACTTTCAAGCAAAATACAATTGGCAAGTGTAAAGCCGTTTGCATAAAACTTTTCCAGCATCTTCTAATTTTTTGTGTCATAATGGAAGATGAAAATGAATGAATGGAGGATGTTAAATATAAGTGTTAGGGTGCACAATGTTTCTTGTGGCTTATTTCATTTTCAACTTAAGGGAGTTACTCCACATTGATGGTGTGTGGAAAAAACATGTGTTTTTATATATGATTGTACACAAAGTAAGTGTCAAAAAGGTAGGTACATTTTGGTGGAGCTCATTCACACTCACATGGGACAACTTGGAGGTGATGTCAACCCGCTAGCTAGATAATTTTATCAGTCTGAGGTGATGTGGATGTTGACTTGGCAGTGCGAAAAAGAACTATCCGAGCAGTGATGTGGCAATGAGTTGGAAGTCTGAGGGAGAATTAGATTGCAATACGTGGAACATATTTTGACCTAGAAAGGTTGGTCTAGGTGTTGGAAGTGAGCCAACATCCCTCGTAGGGTTTGTGACATGGCTTAACTGCCTCCTATGTCTTCTATAAGTCTAGTGGTTGTATCAGGCATTAACAGGTCGATCTTTTGGTACAATGACAACTACTACTTGTAACAAGTGGTATCAAATCTTGTTCACAAGTTCGAATGCATGCAAGCCACGATGAGTGACATTGGGAGGGGGATTGTTGGTAGTGGTCTAGCATCCCTCATAGGTTTCATGAGATGGATTAGCCATCTCCTATGTCTTCTATAAGTCTAGTGGTTGTATCGGGCATTAATAGGTTGATCTTTTGGTGCAACAACAACCACTACTTGTAACACTAGGTAGACACATGGAATCCTCCTACAATCCCATGGTTGATGTTGACAAGGACAGAGAAGGTTTGCGGGATCATGAGGTGATGCCACATGGTGTATATGGGTGAGATGGAAGGCGTTCCTAGGGAGGAGAGATGGAAAAATTTTGTGATCCTCTCATCCTTGTAGGCACAAGGGTGACATCAGCATGGGAACACAAGGTGATACCACGTAGCAAGGCCAACTAGTGAGAGATGATATGGTAGAGTATTGAGATGGTGCTAACGTCGTGTCGAGGTGGTGTAGTGGTGGATGTGAGAGCCAATGGGAGACTACCATGTGGTAGTGTAGGTTAGTTGACCAAGTTGACTAGGTTTGATCGGGCCCAAAATGAGTAGGAAATGGAAATAAAATGATGTATAATCTAAAGGTCATTAAAAGTAAAGATAAAGAAGTTTTGTAGTAAAGTATATTGGCTAAATAATATTGCACGCAACATGCACAAAAGGAAAATGGAGAAACTATTGTAAGAGGGTTTTATAACCATGTTTTTATGTAGGATGTATTATCTTGGTGATTCTATCTGTAAATTTTACTAGAGGCTTTCTTGCAGGGTGTGGTTATAGCACATGTCTGATGGGGCCAGTATAGAGGGATTTTATTTGCAACAAATCAAGTGGAAAAGAATGAGACAAAGGTAGTTATAGAGAGATGAGAGAGATATTTTTTAGATCAAAGAGAGAAGACTAAAGATGGACAAGTGGAAAGATTAGAACAAATCCAAAATTAGTCTTCTATCTATTTATTCACTTCTCTTCTCTTTTCTAGGGGTTCCACTTTTTTATTTGGTTTGGTTCCAGTTTGGGTTCCAATTCCAAGTTTTGGAGTTGTTCCAATCTTTAGGGTTCCAATAGCAAGTTTTTCTATGGAGTTGTTCCATAGAACATTTTTAATGAATTTGGGTTGAGTTCTTTTGTAGGTTTTTGATTTTGTAGTTATATTTACTTTGTATGACAAATATAATGTAGAGTTTTATTTGAAATATAATGATGGTTTAGATCTCCCTAGTGTACAACTCAGTTAAGTTTTATATGGAATAAAAAAAAGAGTTATTCTCATTTATTGTCTTGTGAGATATGTAACTTTCTCTTCATGCTTTGATCTAATGGGTCAATTAAATGCTTGAAAAGAGTTGCAGATTTGTTGGGTTTGTGTAGGGATTCTTATAAGTAAGCTGGGTTGGGATTGGTGTTGAAAAGTATTTTAAGGAAAAGCTCTTAGATCATATACTATTAGTGAAACTTTTTTGTATAATGTTGTACTTCTTATGACTCAAATGCCCAATGGAATAAGACACCAAGTTGATCTTAGCTATTGTGGGTGTTGCAAGTCTTCTTGGTCATATCCAACTTGCTCTTTCTGCAAAAAAATTGTTAAAATCACAAAATATATTTACATTTGTGTATATTTTGTATTTGTCTTTCCTAAATCTCATGCTCCATTCAAGTTGATGATCAATGGATAATTATTCATTGTCTAGTATCTCCATGTTATGTTGATTTCCTTATATGAGATTATCTTCTTTATGTTAATGCTAGTTATGATTTTAATGTCTATTTTGAGGGCATTAAAGGTCTACCCACCTTGGTTTTGCAGAGCCTAAAGTGAAAAAGGGTTATTTAGATCCTTGTTAGTCGGTCCAAGTCTCATAGATTTTTTTATTATTGGAATTGGAGTCTCCATAGGAAATTGCACGATCAACTTGGTAGTTATTTTATAGTGAAAACCCTTTCTAGGAACCAAAAAAATGGTCACTCTATTGGGGAATTAATGATAAATGGGATAGAAAATAAAAATTATTCAATTGAATTAACCCATTTGATTCACCAAAAAAATGGCGACTCTACTGGGGAAGAGTTATGGAAGAACTTGTGTTTTATTAAAAAAATTATAGTGAGTTGCTCCTTGTTTTGCTAAATTTATCCCAGACCATGTTGCTTTTTAGAGTCATGAATTTGTAATGAAAGTTCCATCTTCTTCTCAAGTGATTCAATTCTCATAAATGTTGCATGATAAATTTTTTTCATCTTTCAATGTAAGTTTAACTAGATCTATCAATGTTTTAGAGTTTATTTCCTATTATCTCACAAGTTGTGAGTGGCAACTCTAAGATCTCTACACTAGTTGCATTGTTGTAGTAAATAAATAAATAAAGGACTTGTAGTATAGATGAAGAATATTTGAGCTCTTGTGATGAAGTACTTGTTCAAGGAAGGAATACTTATGATCAGGTCAAGTTGTTGGATATGATGGTGTTGTTGTGTTGTTTCTAGTTTTTGAGAAAGTGTGAGTTGAAAAGAAGTTTTAATTGTGTAAAATACTTGTCATCTTTAGAGAGGTGTAAACTCTACAAAGTAATTAAGTGAAGATATGAAGAAAGATTCACATCTAAAATTTTTTCTAGCCAAAAAGATGATTTGCAGCCACAAAACTTCTAGGTATTTTGATTTTCCTGAGAAATTATTTCCCATCAAAATCATGTTGTAAATAATATGTTTCCCTATTGAGTGATTTTAGCACCTAGTGAGGGATGGTAGTTTAATTCTACATACTTATGAGATGTTTTCAACTTATTCTTTAAATTTGATGAAGTGTTTTATGCATTTGTAATAGAGAAAAAAGTTTCATGCTACAAGTTGTAAATCTGAAAATTGTATAAGTGGGTATGGTTTGAATGTAAATGTGAAAAACCAGATATGTTTTCACATTGTATGCAGCCCTTAACAAGTCCTTTTATTATTTTCTCTATGGAACGATATATTTCATTATGTTTTTATGGTATTAGAGGCTTCCCTGATATTGTTCCTACCGAGATTAGGAAGTATTTACCAAGGTTTAGTGGGAAGAAACTTAAATCAACAAGCATGCATTTGTTGGAGTTTAATGATCTGATGGGTGACTTTGAGATTTCCTAGGAGGATGTTTTCATGAATATTTTGTATTTATACTTTGAAGGAAGATTCCAAGGATTGGTTTTCATTTTTTCTAGCATGTTCTATTTATTCATAAGAAGAATTAAGATTAGCTTTCATGGAATAGTTTGGTGAAAGGATTGATCCTCATACCATGATAAAAAGATTTGTGGAGATTCAAAAATAAGATGATAAAATGATTCCTTCTTTCAATATCATATTTGAAAGGACATTGGGTAATATCCAAATAAGCTATATGCCTAATAATGTAGTGTGTCTAGTTGTTTATTTGAGGGATTTTGATGAAAAGATGAGTTTCTTGTTAAGAGACAAAGAGAACAAAACCTTGCATCAGATTTTTATGAAAGAAATGGATATTGTGAACAACATAAAATATGGAACCCAAGAGGTTTTGTATCATCTAGTGTTCACTTTTGTATACAATCAAATGAAGATACATGTGAAGTAAGAGGGGGAAATAAATGTCAGAATGTCTATGTCCTTGTTGATCATGCTAACCATGTATGTAATCATGATTCAAATAATTTATGTGAGAGAAGATAATTGTTTGTGGACAGTGGTTATTCCTCATATTAGTGATGAAAAGGTTAGTGGAAAATTATGTAACATTGTTCAAGCAGAGATGGAAGTGATTTTAGATTTCACACCATATGATGGAACTATTTTTTGTTCCACTTTGGAGGCTACATGTGATGTTGATCAATTTTTCTATGTTTCAGAAGAGTCATGTAACTTGTATGAAGAAGATGATGAAAACTATGCACAAGTTAGTGATGATTCTAGTGTGCAAAGTGATTATGAAGTTAATTCCATCTGACATGAATCATCCTCATGTAGTGACTTTGCTGAAGAATAAAGTGAGGATTATGATAGTGAGCCTTCATATCATGAGGATTATAGTGCTAAACAATGTTCTTGTTCAGATTCATATTTTTCTTCTTTTGATGAAGAGGCTTGTGGCATTGATATGGACTATGAGTTTAATGATGATGTTAATGTATTATTTGATGAAGATTTTGATATAGATTAGTCAACCCTTTTCCATAATGTTTATGAAGGAAGTTATGATTTGGTTTCTAATCTGTTGCATGAAGAAATCATTGAGGAACCAAATATATTGTTGGTTTAACCGGTTTGTAAAGTTGAAGGTATGCATAAAATAAAATCAAAGGTTTTAACTTATTTTCAGTCAAATGACTATGTGGTAATGAATGATGATCATTGTATATTATATGTTCATGCATTACTTGATGAATGTTGCATTTCTATTCCACCTAGTGATGAAGTAAATAGTGAGGCATGCTTTTTTTAGTATGACTATAATGAGGGGTGTGATTGGAAGAACATGAGAAGTTGTAAATATAGAAGTAATTTTCAGCCCATGAATGCTTATGTATGTGTAAAATAGGTATGTAATGGTGCTTTCAGGTTTCTAGTCACATATGTTGATGAGAATTAGACTTTTTATAAAGGGAGGTTTTGGTGTTTCCTTTTTGGTGGCCAAGGGATACCAAATAGAAGTTGAGTTTGATTTTTTGTTTGTACAATAATAAGCTTAGCAAAAGGTGTATAATATACTATTCCTAGATATCTGAGATCTTTCTATGCCTACAAGAGGCATACATCCCAGATGGAGCCATTGTTGGTACTCTCAAATTATTGAGATTACCATGTTTAGTTTTGTGAAGGAATCCCTTTGTGCACTTAGTTGAGATACCCTATTTTAGCATTAACTATTTAGGTACCTTGTGAACTTTGAAGCTTCATCAGTTGAAAGGTATGCATTAACCTCATTGGATTATCTCATGTGTCTCTTTCCAACCCCATACTTGTTGATTGAGTGGTTTTGAAAAGTGCATGTTTCAAGTAGTTTGTCAATTTGTATATTTGCCTAAGTGTAAAACAAGTTGAGAAAGCCTACTTTATTATTGAATATCTTGAGCCCTATTAAGTTTTATGAGATCCTTATTGTTTCCCTATATTGTCCCTGTGAGCATGAACTTATGTCCCAAGTGTCAGATTATGAAGTGATTATTTTGGGTTTGAACAAAATAAATTTGTTGAAAAGGATGAGAAAAATTCAAGAAAAATACAATCAACAAGTGTAAAGTCATTTACATAAAGAATTTCTAGCATCTTCTAGTTCTTTGTGTCATGATGGAAGATGCAGATGAATGAAGGGTGGATGTTCAACAGAATTGTTAGGGCACGTGGTGCTTCCAATGGCTCTTTTTGTTTTGGGATTAAGAGAGTTATACCACATTGATGATGTGTGGAAAAATATATGTGTTTTTATATATCAGTGTACACAAAGTAAGTGCCAAAAAACTAGGTTCCTTTTGGCGGAGCTTGTGTGCATGCACATGGGACAACTTGGAGGTGATGTTAACATATCAACTAGATAAATTTTTGGGCCCAAGGTGATGTGGAAAATGACTTGGCAGGGTGACAAAGCACTGACCTAACGGTGACGTGGTGATGAGTTTATAGTTGGAGGGTGAATTAGGTTGTAACACATGGCATATATTTCAAGGTACCAAGGCAAGTCTAGGTAGACACTTGGCATATTCATGCACTCTTGTGGTTGATGATGAGAAGGATAGAGAACTTTCACGGGATCGCGAGAGGGAACCATGTGGAGCGTGTGGGTGAGATGGAAGGTGGGTCCAAGGAGGACAGATGAAATTTTTTTGTGATCCTTCCATCTGTTGGAGCTCAAAAATCCAGATTGTATTTTGACTCCATATTTTGAAAATTTCTCTAAGTGTCAGGTCAGTGCTTTGAAAATCTTCAAAAGGAAGTGTATTTTGAGTGCACGGATGAAGGGGCCTATTGATTTTCATGATGCATCACTTGGATATGGTGTTCATCACCTATCATTTGACATATGTAATAGGTTTGAGGTCCTAATTTTTAGATCTGATAAGTTTTTGAAGTGGTCTTTTGGAGGTGTTCCCTAAAATCTGCATTAAGTGTGTATCCTAATTTTCACTGAGGAGCCCACTTCGGATGAGTGTATTTATTGCCCATTTGATTGTGATGGCATAAGGATTGTTGCACTGTATTGTAGGCATGAGAGTGAATATCTATGCCCATTTTCAAATTCTGGTAAGTTCGTATGATCAGTTTAATAAGGCCTTTCTATTTGTATTTTATTCAATTTTACTAAATGTGGCAATGCAGAGTTTTGAGTGGCCTACTTTGAGGTCGTGCAAATTTCACCCCATCAGTGGTTAGGAGGATTTGAAGGTTGTAATGTAGATATGGGAGTGAATCTCCTTGACAAGTTTCAGATTGTGATCAATCCATTTGACCCCTTTCCTCAATCAGTTATAAACCCGATTTATACTATTTCACTGCCTTTCAGTTCAGGTTGTTCTGGAGAGGTAACTTTGAGGATTATTTCTGGATAATCGGTTGATCACTTTGGGAATCTGATTATAACCTTATTTTCTATGCATAAGAGAGATCATTCATACAGGGTTTCAATCCATGAGGTTTCCGTCTAACAAGTTTGCAAGATCAAACAAAAAGTGTTTTATGTTGATGAAAAGTGCAAATAGAATAACTTTGCAAAGTAGCTATTTTCCGAAATTCGTAGTTTTTTGTCAAATGGCTATCTCCAGTTGAGGGTTGTTTTGTTGCATTCCATGCATATGATTCTTCTACCAGATTCAGTGGCTCACCTTCAACTCGCCATTTGATATTTTTTATCCATCTCCTTCTGAGGTAGTTTGCAGTGATTTCGGTTTGTGTTTGTTAGACAATTCTGAAAAAGCATTTTCAAATTTTAAAATCTCCTGCCTCATTCATTTTTAGGTGAAGCCATCTGACAAGGTGATTATCTATGATACAAAGTTTATGTCTGCCAACTCTCAAGGTCCAGTGATAATTTTTTCTTAGTCTTTTAATGGCGTGACTGGAGGCGTTTTATTCAAATTTTCCGACTAGCAAAGTATTAGAAGTTGAAGTTTTTAAAGATTTCCAGTTGTCCAGATTGGATCCGGTTGTAGACATCGGTCGTTTTGGATTTATTTGGGGTTTGAGTATTTGAATTTGAAATTTTTTTAGGATGGACATGTTTGGGGTCCAGCCTGCTTCATTATTTTAAAAGTAGAATTTTGTCGGCTTCATAAAGCCGCTGGCAATTGATAAATTCTTAGAAAGCTATAGATGTACCTAATGGAAAACCTCTACAATGGAGTGGAGGGAGGATTAAATTTAACAATGTGCATTTTGGGTACACACCAGAGTGGAAGTTTTTAGATGGCGTATCTTTTGAAGTTTCCATAGCCAGTGGTAAGTAAAAGAAGGCTGCCAGTCCATGAAATTGGAGAAACTAGGTGTTGGAGGCTGAGTGAGTTTGAACAAATGGAGGTGTTATGCTGTAATAGAAAAGAGAAAAAGAATGTGTGCCAAAGACATGGATTACCATGCTCTCCAAATGTTCAAATGCCATATGCACCAAAATGCTATATGCACTCCTTTTTTTCCCTAGCATCTTTCCCTTCCCCATTTCTCCCCCTTGTCCACATGTAGAAGACTATGTGGTGCTACGTAGACCTCAGGGAAGCAACACATATCTTTATTTTTAGTCTTCTTTATGAGAAGAGTGTTGTAGACATTAACTAGCATGAGGATGGGCAAATGGGTGCACCAATATGCAGCATGGCTGCCAATGTATTTGTAGAGGGAGCTGCATAAGCTTTCCATTAAATAAAAACCAGTGTGAGCATGGTAAAGGCCAGCGTATAAATTAGAAAGAAGCCTCCTTTTCTTGTCTAATGATGGAGGGAATTTCGATTCCCCAATTTGGGGCACTATAGCGCATTGAGAGGATGCCAAGGGAAAAATGGCAATGATCTTTGTAGAGATCATGGTAATGAATGAAGACATTCACAATAGTGGAGACAAAGATATTGATGTGGACCATGAAGATTATGATCTAGAACAATCAAAGCATTAGTGGAGGTTTCCAGCATAAAACAAATATGGGCATTCATGTGAGAGAAGGGAACTTTCAATGGTTTTTGCAATATGGGATTTATCCCACATTCAAACTGTTGTGTATGCATTAGATGTTTATAATAAACAAGACCACAATGTGATGCAAAGAAGAGTGGAGAGAGGCAGGAATGAAGAGCCGGTTGGATTTTTGTGGGCCCAGCCAGTGTGTTCCAGCTGGGCACGCACTATGAGGTAAGTTTTGTGGGAAAATTTATAAACAAGTGAAAGTATTATCCCACATTCACCACAGAATAGAAAATAAAGTTGTTTATAAGCCATTGCACACATTACATTGTTGTTTAAGTATGAACACAAGGCTGGAGGTCTCTTACGCATGCACAAAAATTGAGGTAGCCAGTTGGTAGGTGATTAGGATTATGATTTGGTAGGCAGGACCACACAAAAGGTAAATAAATTTTGACAAAATGTAGTGTGCAAGTTCTAATGGCCTCGGGATGCATGCCAGAGATCTAACGGTGGTCACATGATCGTGATGAAGGAAATTTCCCTATGCGATCATGCAACAAGCTAACATGTGGCAGTCTGATGATAAAGTAGTGATGTGGCAGAGCAAAGTGACGGGCCAATCAAAGATTGACAAGTGGCATAGTGGATGTGTAGACAGTCCAACAAGGTAATGACATGGATGAGCAAGCAAATCATGTGGTGCCACATGGCACTTATGGACCCGCCAAAGATTCAAATGTGCAGAAGAAAATAAAACAAATTGGTAAAGTATGGACTATATGATAATTTTGAATTTCATGAGTTTGCAGTTGCTCACCAAAATAGGAAAATGAAAAATGATGTTGCAAGCTGTATTTTTGCTCAAACATAAGCATATAGTATAAATTTGGAAACGGCAGGAAATGACGGTTTCATTGGCGGCAATGGAAATTAATTTTGGACAAGCAGGAAAGAACAATAAGTGATTTTGATTCTGATGTTAGATTTTGGTGGGAAGAGAAGTTGTTTGTAGAATTGATTTTTCTAGAAAGAGACAGGTGTCATGACAAAAGTATCTTTTAGGTCTTCTTTCCTGAGGGATATATATGGAATCTTTTCATTATTGTAGGGGTTCCAAATTCTCTGTATTTTTCTTAGAGTTGGTCCCAAGTGCTCTGTGGGCTGGGTAGGAGATGTAGTTTTAGTCTTCTGTTTAGTTTCATAACACGGACTGATGAATTTTCTCTCAGTCTAGGGTACATCAGATTGTATTGGGTCATGTTGTTTTTGTAATAAGCAATGCTATTGGTTTTTTGCCAATATTGAAGTGGTTTATATTGAAAGGCATTGTGTATACATGTAATGATATAGTATTTTGAATAAAATCTAGGGTTTACATCTCTCCTATGTGTGTTCTTTGTTTGATTTATGTGTTGATATTCTTCAGGTTTGATCTAGGATCAAATTAAATAAGCTTTAGATATAGCACTGATTCTCTAAGGTTTGCACACGGATATAAGTAAGTAGTGTGAATTCAGGAGTCCTTAGATAAAATCCACCATAGGGTGATAGCATTTTCAAAGGATAAAGATCATCAAAGATTAAATATATTTGTCTGTGTATCTCATTTTTGTAGTGAAGATATTGCCCAATGGACAAGGCACTAGCCAGGGATGAGCCTATTATGTATAAATGACCGCCTGATGAAATTTTGTTGTATCCCTAAAACATTTGATACAAATTTATCAAAAATCTGTGAAGTATTATGACCTACCTGTTCTATCTCATCTTATGGTAATGGAGAATCAATGAATGAGTGGTTCTCATTTAGTATTTTCTTACCATCCATTTGTTATATTTAAATCCAGTCAGTGATTAGTGAAATAATTTTTGTTTTGCTGGACTAGGAGAACCCTCCTTGGTTTTGTAGAGCCAGAAGTGCAGAGGGTAGTCTTGTCCCTATAGTTGGTCCAGTCATCTTAGAGCTTTATATTTTGATCTAACCCGTCATTAAAAACTTTAGATGTATTGGTTGCTTATAAAAGCATAAAGTTTGGTTTGAGGAACCAACACCATCCTAGTAGGCACAAGGGTGATGTTAGTGTGGGATCACGAGGTGATGCCATGTGGAAAGGCTGACCCGTGAAAGATGATGTGGTAGAGTGCTAAGATGGTGTCGACATGGTATTTGGGTGGTGCAAATTGATCTGGGAGCCAATTGGAGGCTGCCACATGGAAGTTTGGGTTGGTTGACTAAATTGACTAGGTTTGACTGGGCCCAAAATGAATGGGAAATGGAAATAAAAGAGTGTATAATGTAAAGGTCATAAAATGTAAAGATAAAGAAGTGTTTTATTAAAGTATACTGGCTAAATAATATTGCACACAACAGGCATAGAAGGAAAATGGAGAAAGTGTTGTACAAAGGGTTTTATAACCATGTTTTTTATGCAAGATGCATTCTTTTGGTGGGTCTTTCTCCAAATTTTACTAGAGGCTTTCTTGCAGGGTGTGGTTATAGAACATGTTTGATGGGGCCAACATTAACGGATTTTATTTGCAACAGATCAAGTGAAAAGGAATGAGAAAGATGCAATTATAGAGAGATGAGAGAGATGGGTTTTCAGATCAAAGTGGGAAGATTGAAGATAAACAAGTGGAAATATTACAACAAATCCAAGATTCTTCTTCTATCTATTTATTTTCTTCTCTTCTCTATTCTAGAGGTTCCACTTTTTTATTTGGTTTGGTTCTAGTTTGAGTTCTAGTTCCAAGTTTTGGAGTTGTTCCAATCTCTAGGGTTCCAGTAGCAACGTTTCCTATGGGTTTTGGGTAGCATTGTAAATCTTCCATAGAGATTTTTTAATGAATCTGGGTTGAGTTCTTTTGCAGGTTTTTTATTTTATAGTTGTATTTATGTTGTATGATAGAGATATAATAGAGTTTTATTTGAAATATAATATTGGTTCAAATCTCTCAAGTGTACAACTTGGTAAAGTTTTAAATGGAATAAAACAAAGAGTGATTCTCATTTAGTGTCTTGTTGTGAGATATGTGACTTTCTCTTCATGCTTTGATCTAATGGGTCAATTAAATTATTAAAAAGAGTTGCAAATTTGTTGGGCTTGTGCATAGATTCTAATAAGTAGGTTGGATTGGGATTGTTGTCGAATAATATTGTAAGGCAATGTTCTTAGATCATATGTTATTAGTTAAATTTTGTTGTATAATATTGTAATTCTTATGACTCAAATCACCAATGGGATAAGACACTTATCTCATCTATAGTAGGTTTTACAAGTATTTTTGTTCAAATCTAGGTTTCTCTTGTTACAAAAATTTGTTAAAATCGTATAATATCCTTACATTTGTTTATATTTTGTCGTTTACTTTCCCAAATCTCATGCTCCATTCAGGCTGACATTCAGTGGATAATTAGCCATTATCATGTATCTCCATGTGATGTTGATTTCCTTATTTGAGATTATCTACTTTATGTTAATGCCAATTGTGATTCTAATATGTGTTTTGAGGGAATTAAAGGTCTACCCACCTTGGTTTTATAGAGCCTAAAGTGAAGAAGGGTTTTTTATATCCTTGTTACTTGGCCCAAGTCTAATAGATTTCTAATTATTGTAGTTGGGTTCTCCATAAGAAATCACATGATCAACTTGGTAGCTATTTTGTAGTGTAAACCCTTTACAAGAACCAACATTTATGCATGGATTTTCCAGTTACAATCAGATCATAATTGTAGTAGAAGATCAACACAAGACAACATTCACCAGAACTTGGGGAAATTTCTCTTATCAATTCATGCCCTTTGGTCTCAAAAATGCCAAAGCCACATACCATTGTGTTATGATGACTATCTTTAATGAACTATTACATGATATCATGGAAGATTATGTTGATGACATCCAAGTAAAATCATGTTGACTTGGTGGTCAACACCTCATTTGGGAATCGTGACATGGCTTAACTACCTCTTGTGGGCCAAGTTAAATCTAGCATTTGTATTAGGGCTTGACAGCTCAGGCTTTTCGCAAAACAAAAATGGTTTAAACAATAAGTATTAGATCCTTGGGTTAGAAGTTTGATTATCCCTTTAGTGGGTGCTAAAGGATCATTTAGTGTTAACGGGGAGATTGTTGACTTGATGTTGACACCTCCTTGGGGATTCTTGACATGGCTTAACTACCTCCTATGGGTTGGGTTAAATATAGAATTTGTATTAGGTATTGAGAGTTTGAGATTTTGGCATAACAAAAAATGATTCCAACAAATCAAAGATGAGAGAATCACACATTCTTATCCTCACAAAAATATTTGACAAATTAGAGAAATAAAAGGTTCAACTGAATGCTAGGAAGTGTGTCTTTAGTGTATAATCAAGAAATTTTCTAGGCTACATTGTGTCCCATAGAGGAATTGAGGTAGATTTGAAGATGGTGAAAGCCATCTTAGGGGTTCCACCTCCTAAGACACTGTAATAACTCCATATCCTACAAGGAAGATTTCAGTCCATCTATAGATTTGTTTCATATCTAGCAGATAAGGTCCATCCTTTCTCCCGACTCTTATGGAAAGATGTCAATTTCACATGGGATTGCCTATGTCAAAAATCCTTTGAATAACTCAAACAATATCTAGCTAACCCACTAGTACTGGTCTCACCTGCTCCAAGATGACCTATGATTTTATACATCTCTACCACTATTGTCGCACTAGGTGATTTCCTAGCATAACTAGATGATAATGGAAAAGAACGACCAATCTACTAATAGAGAAAACCACTTGTTGGATATGAGTTGAAATACACAACTATTGAGTGTGCATTCTTGGTTTTTGTCTTGTTTACAAAAAAAAATCCATCATTACATGCTTAATCACAAAACTCAACTCATCACAAAGATAGATCCACTAAAGTACATATTATCTAAAGCTTCTCTTACTAGTTATGCTACTAAATGGGTAATGATCCTGAGTGAATTCAACATTGTGTATTTTGATAGAAGAGTCATTAAAGTACAAGTGATTGCATATCAGTTAGCAGAATCTCCTATCTCAAGGGACCATCCTATAGTTGCAAATCATTCAGATGAATCCATCATGATTGTCACCCTAAGTATACAATGGAAGCTATATTTTGAGGGATATTTTATAGAGAAAAGACTAGGTTGGGATTCTTGTTTATGACTCCAAAGGGAGATCTCATCCCTAAATCTTATAAATTGACATTCACATGAACAAACAATATTCCAAAGTAGGAGACCTTGGTGACTAGACTTTTTTTAGCTATTCGATAGAAAATCACTAGTCCACTTGTTTTCAATGACTCCTACTTGGTTATCAGGAAATGTAATGATGAATATCATATGAAGGATGATAAACTGCTTCCTTATCACAGAATGGTTGATGATCTAAAACAACACTTTGCAGATATTGTATTCTAGTTGATCCCTAGAGAAAGAAACAAAGTAGTGGACACAATGGTCACCATTGGATCACTGATATCATTCCACTTCACCTTACAGCTAATCAATGCAAGACTTCATTCATCGTACCTCCTAATATACCATCCTTAATGATACCCTCTTTTGAAAACATTTTGATGGAACATTCCTTAGGTGTCTTAGATTAGAAGAATCTCAAACAACATTAGAAGAGGTTCATCAAGGAAACTATGGGGCTCACTCCAATGGACTCACTCTTGCAAAGAAGCTATTGTGCATAGGTTACTATTGGTCAACCATGGTGCAAGATGTCTATCACTATGTGAAGAGATGAGTACCTTATCAGTAGTATGTAAATTTGATACATGCACCAATCCAAGCCCTTAAAGCCACCACACACCTTGGCATTTCTCCTCCTCGGGACTTGACCTCATTGGCCAGATATTTCCTATTTCCTCCAATGACCACAAATATATCATTTTCTCTATTAAGTACTTTACTAAATGGGTTATGTCCATTCCCCTTACTTACACCATAGGAAAATAGATTTAAAAGTTCATCTTGAACTAACTTATCTATCACTATGGTATTCCTCAATATATCATTGCTAATAATGGACCCTCTTTCAGAAAAAAGGATGTCATAGAGCTATGTAAGAATTTAGGCATTACCCATCATTAATCCTCCAAATACTCCCCCAAGGTAATGGTTAAGAAGAGGCTAGGAATAAAACCATCCTAAAAATCCTTAGGAAAGAAGTTGATGATGTTGGCCATGATTGGCATCTCTAGTTGAATTCTGCCTTCTAGGCCTACTGCACTTCCATCCGCACTCCCACTGGAGCCACTCCATTTTTTCTTATTTATGGTAGTAAGGTCATCCTTCCTATTGAGATCAAGATTCCTTCTCTCTAAATCTCCTTGAAAGATATGTTATTTTATGAGGACTACCAAGTGGCTCCTTGCAAGAGCTTGAGCTCCTTGATGAACATTGCCTCAATTCCCTAAACCATCTCCATGTGTATCAAAAACACCTCCACCTAAAAATTAATAAGAAGATCAAATCCCATGATTTTGAATTTGGTGATATTTTCCAACATCACAACATGAAGAACCTCCATAAACCATGAGAAGAAAGGTAAATTTGAGCTTGATTGATTGGGACTGTTTGTGGCTATAGATAAGCTTGGATGTGGAGCCTATTAGATTGCAACACCAAATAGAGATCCTATCCCTGGTCCTATCAACATCCTACATCTAAAACACTTTAATGCATAGCATATCAGGGAGTCCCTCTTGTCTAAGTGTTATCGTAGGTTCTAGTTGAGTGGTTGTAACCATGTGGCCATAGGACCCTTGGGAACACTAGACCTTCCACCTCATTGGCTCAATGATGTTCATGCTTATTGTGTGTCTGATATTTAATGTATTTTAATGCTTAATATTTTTATTATGTATGCAATGTTGGTGCATTCATGTTATCAATGTAGTTAACTATGTATTATCAAACAAAAAAATTATTGTGACTATATTGTATCTTATTTTCCAGGGGTTCTCTGGTGGGGTGTGACAAGATACATCTTGGCAACATCAATAACAACAAAGTGTGCTCTTCAATAGGTAAGAAAAGGGTTGAAGGAGGGATCACTTGCATACTTTTAGTCATCTTTAAATGTGTATTTGGAGAAACTATGCTCCATGGTTGATCAAATTTGTGGGGTCATAAATGTAATGTTCCATCTCTCACATAATTCACTTATCCAAGGAAGACCAAAAGGAAAGCTAGTCATGCTTTCCCATGTATCTAGAACATCATGACACAATAAATAAACCACTTGAGGGATCAATCCTCAAGGGGGTTTTTAATTCTTATGGGAGTAGCTAATAATTAACTTGTGTGCTAAACTAGCTTATACTAGTAGTGTCTAAGGATCCTTTACGTCTATCTTTTCTTTCTCATTCATGGTAGAAAAGGACTTATAGTTTATATTAGTTTTTTAGGGTATTTTGTATCTCTCTTTACCTATTCATTCATGATAGACATTATATTGTAAATATTTTGAAATCAATATAGTGGGAGTGCCCCTCATAACCATTTTTATGAAAAAATGTACACATCCAAGCAATTGTTAAAAGTGGATAGACATTGATATAGTTGGATCTAAGGCTTGAAAAATTAGACAACTAAGTGTTAGATAAGTGAGAGGGGGGGTGAATCAGTCAATTCCAGTTACCCTATAGTCCCAAACTCCTGTATGTATATGATCAAACTTTTTCAAACAAATGATCAGCTCGGTAAGATAGCACCAACAAATTTATGTTCATTTATTGAATACTAGTAAATTTAATACTGTGTTTACCGATTAATACAAATATGAAATATGTAAAGTAAAATAACAATCCAATCACATAAAATACACATAACACATTGATTTTAACATGTAAACCCTGCTAAGGTAAAAACCATCTGGGACCGGCAACCCAAAATATTTCACTCTTCTGAAGTGAGCTCGGTTAGGAGCCAACCCTGTGAGAGGTTACAAAAAAACTGTGAGGTGTGACCTGGTTAAAGGATTTATCACTAACAGTTAACTCTTGACTAGCATTCACTATGGGGTCAACAAGAAAACCAACAAAATTCATGAAATGCCATATTGAAATAAAAATAACTGTTAAGTCCACTCAGTTAAGATATTTAGTTGTAATAATTATTAAAATGATACAGTAATGATCTGATTCAAATACAAATTAGATTGTAGATTTTCAGATCTATACTAATCTCAAAATACCTCCTCTAATCAATAATCACTTTAATCCTTCATATCCTTCAGCATATTCAACTCGATGAATAATATCCTAACGCCCGATAATGCCTGTGCAGTTCTGCTCGAATCTATCTATAACCAATTTGATCAATAGTGCATGAAAATAATCCTTTCATACGATTTCTCTTGCAGTATCAATAAGCTCCAGAATTAATAATGAATCTCATGTCTCTTTAAATAGATGTCATAAACCGTTTTCTTCTCATCCATTATATTTTGCCTCTTAATCTCCATCGTTCATTTTTCCACTTCAAGCTTCCTTGGTAGATGTGTCTATAACATGTTTCATCCTTCTCCATTCAATCAATCTTGAATTTTGTCAGTCATTAGATCATCATAACAAACTTTATCTTTTACCTCGGAATCATAAGAAATTTTCCAGCTCATCAATTCAATTGATTGTTATAAACTTTAATTGTTTCTCTCACTCGGTCAATACAAAATGTGTCGGTGAATACTAACTCGGTTATTATTGTTACTTAGTATACACTGCACCGGCTTGGTGTATATAGAAATCTTCAATTACCGACCACATTAACGTGTCCAGTTTTGATCTTCAACACATAATAGAATCATGTAATACAATTAAGTCAACAACATGATTCCATAGACTCATCAATAAGTTACTCAATGTATACCTTAGCCATATCTTCCATATCCATCTCATCTTCATGTAGATATCTCATTCCTTTACCATTTTTCTTCTTCTTTAAGATGTTTGTAACCATCATGTAAGTATAGTCAAAACTAGTTGACATCAATGACAATACATATTGACTAATTTAATTGCCTTACATGTCACTTTAGTATCTCAGTGATCTCTAATCACTATCTTTCACTTGTTCATTCATTTCATCAAGTTATTCAATCAGTTGTAGGTTATCAATCTCTCCCTTTGGCATTGATGGCAACAAAAATATGAAATATGCCATAGAATACCAAAAATTTGTATTAAAACTCTATCTAAATGTTGTAGCTTAGTAAGCTCTCCCTAGCTTGGTCATTTAATATGTTTAATCACTACATAGCATTTCAGGCAAACTCTCCTTGTAGATTTGATCTTCTTCTTCCTTTCTGATACTCTCTCCCTCTGGATAGATATTTCATAAATATTTTTCTCCCTTTGAATGATATTTCATATGAAATCTTTCTCTCCCTTTGAAAACAATGCCAAAAAGAATAAACAGCTCTATAGTAACCAAAAATATCTCTGTTGTTCAGTTCAGATCATGTACCTTAATGTACAAATATATAATTTTCTTTGTTCCAGCTTTCACAACCTTAGGAAACTTAAAGTGTGAACAATATGCATCAACGTCATTTTATTTTTTGATAAAGTATAGGTTGATGCAACCTCCTGATCACCTTAGTGACCAACAAACAGGGGATAGACCCCTAGTCTAGTCCTCAAGTACTCAAATGTATCCTTCGGTAAGGGTTTAGTAAATATGTCTGCAAGTTGTTCTTTAGATTTCACAAACTCCAGTTTCACTTTCTTTTCTTGTACTTGTTCCCTCAAATACTGATACTTTATAGATATGTGCTTGGTCTTAGCATGCATCACTGGACTCTTGGAAATATTTATAACACTTTTGTTTTCATAATATATAATCACTAGATCAGTGATCTCTTCATTCATCTCTTTCAAAATTTATTTTATGCATGCAATATTTGAACAATTAGCAAAAACAACATATTTTTCTTTAGCAGTAGACTGAGAAATACATGCTTGTTTCTTGTTTATCCAAGTAACTAACCTTTCTCCCAAAAAGAATGCTCCACCAGTAGTGCTCTTCCAGTCATCAATATTTCCAACCCAATCTATGTTAGTGTAGACTTGTAGTTCAAAATTGCCCTCTTCCTTGTACCATAAACCATAGTTCTTTGTGTTCTTTAAGTATCTCAAGATCCTCTTAACAACAGTCATATGTGATTCCTTAGGATTAGCATAAAATCTTACTACAATCCCAATAGCATGTGCAATATCAAGTCTACAATGCACAACATAAATCAGTTTACCAATCATTGATATATATAATGTTTCATTTACCTTGGTTGACTGATCATCCTTTGTCAATTTGCATCATGTGACCATCAGTGTACCTACTGGTTTTGAATATTCCATTCCAAAGGTCTTCAACACTTCTTTGATGTACTTTGATTGTGTTATGAATATCCCTTCAGTTTGTTGTAGAATTTGCAAACCTAGAAAAATGTAATCTCTCCAAACATTGACATTTCAAATTCCTTTGTCATTTCATTAGCAAATACTTTGCATAGATTATCATGTCCTCAAAATATGATGTCATCAACAAAAATTTCAGCAATAAGAATCTTGTCATCAGTTTCTCCTTTCAAAGACAAATTGCTATTGTCACTTGTTCTCACAAATCCAATACTGATAAGATATGCATGCAATCTTTCATACCATGCTCTCGGTGCTTGTTTCAGTCCATATAGTGCTTTGTGCAACTTACATACCATTTTCTTCTTATTTGGATCAACAAAACCTTCAGGTTGTTCAATGTAAACCTCTTCCTCAAGTATCCCATTTAGAAATGCAGATTTAACATCCATTTGATATATGTTAAATCCTTTGTGTGCAGCATATGCAAGTAGTATTCTAACTCCTTCAAGTCTAGAAACTAGTGCAAAAGTATCACCATAATCAATACCTCCTTCTTGTGCATACCCTTTACATACAAGTCTTGCTTTGTTCCTAGTGACTTCACCATTCTCATTCAACTTGTTTATGAATATTTATTTGGTTCCAATAACATTTTCATCACTGGGTCTTGGTACCAATATCCATGTTTTTTTTTTCTACTCAATTTCTTCATTCATGGATTTAATCCATTCCTCATTCTCAAGTGCATATGTAATATTTTTAGGTTCAAATTCACAAACTAAACATGTGTTTTGTCTCAACTTACTTCATGTCATCATTCCATCTTGCTTGTCTCTAATAATTTGATTCTGTGGATGGTGTCTTCTCACAAATTTTGCTAACACTTGTTCTCTTCTTTGTTCATCAGCTGGTACATGATCAATTTCTTCCTTGGTAGCTACTTCCTGATTCTCGATCTCTATAGGTTGATGCTCAATGTCTTTATTTTGTTGCTCAGTAGCTTCTACTTGATGCTTGGGTAGAGGGTCAAGTATCTCAATGAATGTATATCTACCGTAGTCTTCTAGTTATTTCCTGCTTTCTTCATCATTTTTCTCAGCAAATTCATCAACTTTCACATTTTCACTTTCAATCATTTTATTAGAAATCTTATTCAAACATTTGTAAGATTTTCTCTTAGTAGAATATCTTAAGAACATTCCTTCATCACCTTTAGAATCAAATTTCCCATTTCTATAATCCTTCAGAATGTAACATCTACTTCCAAAAATTCTGAAATAACTTACATTAGGTGTGTACCCAAACCATAACTCATAAGGTGGCTTGTTTGAATATTTATTTAGTTGTATTTGATTCAATGTGTACATGACAATGCTAAAAACTTATCTCCAGTACATTTGTACAACATCTTTCTTAATCATCAATATTCTAGCACAATCAACTATGGATCTATTCCTCCTTTCAGTAATTCCATTATGTTGTGGTGTTCTCAGTGCAGAAACCTATCTTTTAATTCCATGCTCATTACAAAAGTTAGTGAACTCATCGAAAACAAACTCACCTCCTCTATCATATCTTAAGCATTTTAACTCTTTCCCACTTTCCTTTTCCACTTCAGCTTTATACCATTTAAATATTTTGAAAGCTTCAAATTTCTCTTTCAAAAACATAATTGTCATCATCCTAGAGTAGTCATCAACAAATAAAATAAAGTATATGTCACCATAATAACTCTGAGTTCTCATAGGACCACACAAATCGGTATGAACCAACTCCTAAATAGCTTTAGATGAATAGGTTTTTCTCTTGAAACTAAATTTTGATATTTTTCCCATTTGACATTATTTACACATGACATGGTCAGGTTTAGATAAGCTTAGTAAAACTCTAACTTTTCTTTTCTTACTAATCTTAACCATGTTGTCAAAATTCACATGGCATAACCTTTTATGCCAAAACCACACATCTTCAGTTATAGCCATTAAACAAGAAGTTTCAACATTGTCAAGATAGAATAGGTTACCTTTAGATTGTTCACTAGTGCTGACCAACTTTCTTATTTCATCGTAGATCTTCACCTTCCTACTTTCAAATGCAACTCGGTGACCTGAGTTATTCAACTGTGTTACACTTAGCAAGTTATACTTAAGTCCCTTCACCCAATATGCATTTTCACATTTAATCTTATTGTTCAACATGATAGATCCTTTTCCTTTTACTTAACAAGGATTATCATTTCCCATTTTAACAGATCCTCCATTATAATGTTCAAGGTATTCAAATTTGTCCTCATCACCAATCATATGATGTGTACATCCGCTATCAATAATCCATGTATCATTCTTTCTAACTTTAGAAGTAAGTGTTGTCTCTACATACCTTTCTTCTTCTTCTTCTAAATCTTCCTTCAAAGCTACAAATACCACCTCAATGTCTTCATTAGTGTCAGTGTTATCATCATCATCTCCAACAAGGTAACATACCTTCTTGCCTTTGTCTTTGTAGTCTTGGTTGTTTCTCCTGTCATATTGTCAATTGCCTTTGCGATCTCGATTATCTCTTCTGTCAAACTTTCTTTCACCAGATCTGTCATTGTCTTTGTCATCATCTTTTCTATTAGGACATCTAGCTGCAATATGACTAATTTATTTACAATTAAAATATGCTAGAGGTAATTTCTCTTTATACCTTCCTTTACCTTTTTGTAGCCTTCCATCCATTAGTGCTTCAAGTTCATCAAGTTCATTTTAATCACTTTCAATGTCACTCTTATTTCTTATCATATGTTTATTGCTTGATTTTCCAAATTTCAAAGATTACATAAATGCAGACTCAACACTCGGTACAATACTGTTATCATATTTATTCAACTCAAAAGTAGTCAATTTACCGATTAGGCTATCAAGTGTAAGAGTGTTACCCGGTGCAGATCTCATTTCATGAATTACAGAGAATCTAATAGCATAGATTGGCAGCAAGGTTCTAAGAATTTTACTCACAATAGTGTCTTCATCAATAACACTTCTTGCTCCTCGAATAGCATTGACAACCTCCTTGATTTAGTTATTATACTGTGAAATGTTTTATCCTTCTTTCATCTTCATATCATCAAACTTTCCTCTAAGACTTTCAACTCTTTCTCTCATCACATTAACATCTCCTCTGTGAACTAGTGTAAGTTTGTCCCACATTGCTTTTGTTGAAGTACATGCTTTGACATCTTCAAATTCTACATCAAATAAGGCAACAACAATATCTATCATTGTCATGTTTTGTTCATGTCTATCTCTCAGTTGATCAACAGTCAAAGGTCCAGTCGATTGGATGTAAGCATTGTCTAGGTGAAATACTAAAGATTCTCTAATTCCAAACATATGCAACCTCATTATGCTTTTTCATGTCGAGAATTTTTCTTTGTTCAGCTTTGACACCTCTCTCTTATACATCTTGTGATCTTTAGCTCAAGTCCGTCAAACTTCTTTTTCAAGAACGTTTCTCTGATACCAATTGTTAGATAATTGAGAGGGGGGGTGAATCAGTTAATTCCAGTTATCCTACAGTTCCAAAATCCCAGATGTATATGATCAATTTTTTTCAAACAAATAATCAACTTGGTAAGATAGCAACAACAACTTTCTGTTCATTTACCGAATACCAATAAATTAAATATTGTGTTTATCGATTAATCTAGATATGCAATGTCTAAAGTAAAATAATAATCCAATCACATCAAATACATATAACACATAGATTTTAATGTGGAAACCCTGCTAAGGGAAAACCCACCTAGGATCAGTAACCCAAAATATTTCACTCTTTTGAATTGAGCTCGGTTAGGAGCCAACCCTGTTAAAGGTTACAAAACACACTATGAGGTGTGACCTAGTTAAAAGATTTATCACTAACAGTTAACTCTTGACCAACATTCACTATGGGGTGAACAAGAAAACCAACAACATTCAAGGAATGCCATATTGAAATACAAATAAGACTGTTAAGTCCACTTGGTTAAGAGATTTAGTTGTAACAATGGTTAAACTGATACCATAATGATCTGATTCAAATACAAATTAGATTGTAGATTTTTAGATCTATGCTAAGCTCAAAATACCTCCTCTGATCAATAATCACTTCAATCCTTCATATCCTTCAACATATTCAACTCAATGAATAATACTCTTACGCTCAGTAATGCCCGCAGTTCTACTCGGTTCCGTCTGTAACCAGTTTGATTAGTAGTACATGAAAATAGTCCTTTCACACGATTTCTCCTATAGTGTCAATAAGCTCCAGACTTAATAATGAATCTCATGTCTCTTTAAATAGACGTCATAAACCATTTTCTTCTCATCCATTAGATTTTGCCTCTTAATCTCCATTGTTCATTTTGCCGCTTCAAGCTTCCTCGATAGATGTGTCTATAACACATTTCATCCTTGTCCATTCGATCAATCTTGAATTTTGTCAGCCGTTAGATCATCATAACAAAATTTATCTTTTACCTCGAAATCATAAACAATTTTCCAACTCATCAATTCAGTCGACTGTTATAAAATTTAATTATTTCTCTCACTCGGTCAATATAGAATGTGTCGGTGAATACTAATTCGGTTATTACTGTTACTCAGTAGACACTGCACTGACTCAGTGTATACATAAATCTTCAATTACGGACCACATTAACTTATTCAGTTCTGATCTTCAATACATAACAAAATCATGTAATATAATCAAGTCAACAACATGATGCCATAGACTCATCAATAAGTTACTCAATGTATACCTTAGCCATATCTTCCATATCCATCTCATCTTCATGTAGATATCTCATTCCTTTACCATTTTTCTTCTTCTTAAGATATTTGTAACCATCATGATAAGTATAGTCAAAACTAGTTGACATCAATGACAATACATATTGACTGATTTAATTTCCTTACATATCACTTTAGTAGCTCAGTGATCTCTAATCATCGTCTTTCACTTGTTCATTCAGTTCATCAAGTTATTCAATTAGTTGTAGGTTATCACTAAGATACTCTTTATTGCGTTGGAAGATTACAAAAGAATGTAAAAGGATAATTACTTAATACAAATAATAGAAATTATATCAAAATTAATTATTTTAGCTTCAAATCTTGTGCATTTATCATTAAACTCTTAAAAAAAAAAATTAAATTAAGATTTAACAACACTTTTTCCACACGTTTTCACAACTTAAACCCAAGTACACAACCCTACCAATAGAAATATGTCTGTCGTCCTTATGACCTTCGAAGTTTTGTATTGTTTTAGTTGTGTGGTCATAAATCCATGAAATCAAGGGCTTGCTGAATCAACCTAAGAGTAACAACAATAACATGATTATTAGTTATGAGTGTTGATGTGGGAATTTTTTTCGGAGTGCTTGGTTTTTCTTACAATATCTACTTCAAGCCCGCAAAACAGATTATAAACCCCAATGCTAATGGTGGCTCAATTTTTGCTTTTTTTGGTTGACAAGAATGACATGTGACTAGAGCTTTTGGGGGGCAACATGATATGAGGAATATGAATATACGGGTTAAGGAGTGTTTCTAGGAAGTAGTTGGATAGAATTTTTGTTAAGGTGATTGGTTGAAGATACAACATTTATTTTTGTTATTGTATGAAATGAGAGGACAAATAAGGAAATTGTTGTATAGAAGAGCCTTTGGCTCTCATTTTTACTCTGTAGGTAACCCCATGAAATTGAAAAACTTAATGCAACTACAACATTTAAATGAACTTTTCTCTTGAAAACAAGAATATTGCATTTATAATTGTAATTTTCTATTAATATGGAAAGAAGTCTAAAAAGTTTCCTTTGCAACTTAAGGACTTTTATGTCTATATAATAGCTTGCTTGCCATTAAAAAAATAACAACTATTATTTTATTGAATTACTATAATTTCTTGAATTAATAGCAATTTAAAATTTTAAATCATAACTCAAAACTACTCAAATTAAAACAGCCAATAATAATACATTTAAATTTTTAGAAATCTTACAATTTCATATAATTTTTTAAAATAAATTAAAAATAATTAGTTGTTTCCATTAATAATAAAAATAACTCTTTATTTGTTGAAACATGTTAAAAATAACCCAAATATAATTGCCATTATGTGCCTCGTGATGGCAGGACAATTAGACAGCATAATTTCAATATTCCGCTTTGAAGGTAAAATTGTCTTTAGTTGCCTTAATCAACCGAGTGGATGATTATCATTTTGTCTTTTTTCCCAAAATTGCACCGATTAATTGTTGTCTCTAGTTGCCTTAATCAACCGAGTGGATTATTATCATTTTGTCTTTTTTTCCCCAAAATTGAACCGCTTGATTCTCGAGCTTGTCGGCCGCTTTGAAAATCAAAATTGGTCTTAATCAATGGACTTCAATTGATTCTTTTTTTTGGACCATTCTCATTTAATGTATGTGTAATTACATGCTTTACCAGTATGATTTCACTGTATTTTGTCAAGCCTAGTTTGATTAGGAACAGTGCAACATTTTTTACAAGATTTTTTAGTCAATTATACCCATGGGAAACTTATAAAAATATTGAATCAATTATAAAGAGATTTTAATATTAATTGTTTTAGAATGTATTTAATTTTAAAAAAAAATTATTTAAAGAGAAGAAGATTAAGAGTCAAAGATCAATGAAAGAAGTCAACAATTCAAATTGAAATTTATTGATTTGAATATTTCATAAATTATCTTTGAATTTATATAATACTCATTCAAATTCTAACTAGTGCATTAAATTTTTACCTTTTTTTTGTTGTCTTCATATGTCACTTAACTACTTATAGTTATTGTTATGGTCAAGTGGTCATACAAGCGGGTGACTATTGGTACATGATATATTTATTAATGAACTTTTAGTTATCATTTTTAGTATATGAGGGGTTGGTAAGCAAGGAGTGAAAGATAATAGGAACATGAATGATACTATTCTATTTTAAACAAGAGTTAGACTATTAGACTCTTATGACACTATTGAGTCCTTAACTGTTATATAAAAAAATTTGAGTCTAAGACCCCTGTCTCATTTTGAATAGGTAAAAATTCTTTGTGGATGATATAATTTTATTTTTAAAATATTGATTTGATATCTTATAAATTATCTTTGATCTCTTTACATATTTAAAATCTTTTATTTTATCTTATACAAAGTCTTCTATGTAGTAAATAAGTATTCCTAAGTCTTTGATTCTTAACCAAATTTTAACCTAAGATTCACATCAAATAATTCAATATTCTTGATAAATAATACAAAATCTTCTTAATAATAATAATTAATTTAGTATCTCATAAATTATTGTTTGATTTGATCTTAAAAATTCTCTATTTTATTTTATCTGTATAAATACATATTCAAATGCAATAAAAAATGCTAATTAGTATTAAATTTTGTTCAACTATACATTTACAATTTAATTGCAGGCGGGAGTGGTGTCAGATGGCGGTCAACTCTAGCGACATGTTTACCGTTGACCAAGAACAAAACGGTCTTAGAGATTTGAAGTACAGGACGGTGTATATGCACTCCAAGATCCCTGGAATAGATCTATACCTTCCATTCCCGGGTTGTACTCATCTTCTGTCCATTTAAATATGAGAGTTGTTGCCATGCCATTCCCGTGTACATTTATTTCTGATTTTTCTGTTCTGCTAATTTGAGAATATTTCTGTCAAATTAATGGCTTCCCAGAAGGACGAGACTGGCAGCAAGTATGCAGACTATTTCTCTCTCTTTCATAGAAATTAGAATTGATTGAAGTTTCTCCATTAAAAAATCTTTGCTTTAATTTGGATTTTCACTAATACTAGAATAGAAAAAATGATTGAAGTTTCTCCGTTCAAAAATCTGCTCTTTTAAAGTAAGCTCATATGGATTTTCATCTATTTCTGACAAAGATTTGATTGAAGTTTCTCTCTTCAAAAACATGTGGATTTTTATTGATTTCTGAAAAGAATTGATTGAAGTTTCTTCGTTTAAAAATCTGTACTTCAAAGAAGAAAGTTCATGTGGATTTTCCTTAATTTTTGAGAATTATTGATTGAAGTTTTCTTCATTCAAAAATCTGTTTAAAATCTTTGCTTTTAATAAGGAAGTTTATGAAGTTTATGCGGATTTCCATTGACTTCTGAGAAGAATTGATTAAAGTTTCTCAATTCAAAAACCTGTACTAAAGTAAGGATATATGTGGATTTTCATTGATTTCTGAGAAATTGAAAATTTTCAGTTCAAAAATCTGTACTTTAAATAAGGTAGTTCATGTGGATTTTTATTAATTTGAATTACTGATTGAAGTTTTCTCCATTCAAAAATCTGTGCTTTAGAAGAGAAATCTCATATGTATTTTCATTAATGTCTGAGATGAGAAAATCTTTGCTTTTAGTAAGGAAGTTCATGTGGATTTTCATTGTTTTCTGAGAAGAATTGATTGAAGTTTCTCCGTTCAAAATCCTGTGCTTTTAGTAAGGAATTTCATGTGGACTTTCATTGATTTGTGAGAAAAATGGACGGATTCAGGTGGTGGACTGAAGAGACTTTGGCAGTAGTCACAGGGGCGAACAAGGGGATCGGATTTGAAATTGTCCGTCAACTAGCAGAAAATGGTCTTAAAGTCGTTCTTACTGCCAGAGACGAGAAAAGAGGCTCGGTGGCCACAAAAACCCTTGTTGATCAGGGTTTTAATAACGTCGTTTTCCGTCAATTGGATATTGAAAATCCGCAGAGCGTATCAGACTTTGCGAGTTGGTTGAAGGATACCTATGGAGGCCTCGAGATTCTGGTAAGATCAAACCCAAATCATTTAGAGGAGAATAAATGTTTTTGTTTGCTTCATTTACAGCAGATTTTCAGTTCTTTTGAATAAAATCTATTGAAGGAGAATGAATGTTTTTGTTTGCTTCATTTACAGCAGATTTTCAGTTCTTTTGAATAAAATCTATTGAAGGAGAAGTTGAGTGCCTCAAAATTTGGAATGGTTTTTGTTTGATTTAAAATGTTGTTTTAATGGAATATTCTATTTAATTTATTTTTTACTGAGAAAAGGCTAACATTTTTTGAAACTTCTTTATAAAACTGTTTTTTCCTTGGTCTAATTTAAGATCTTTAAAGATTAGTTGTTTGTTTTAATCAAGTCATAGGACAACTTTTGATTTCACACAATATGGATGAGTGTCCGAAGTTTCTACAACTAGACTAAACTGCTTTTTGATCAAATTTATTTAATTTTTAATAAATTTTAATTTATTTTTTAGAAAATAATTATAAATTATTTAATATAATATATACTTTTAATTTTAAAAATTTTCACTTTTTAAGAAAGGAAAAATAAAAGAAATAATTTTATCAATGAAGGTTTAAATTTTTTTGGTAAATATTATTTTTTCAAATCAAATTTGTCAAAAGTATGGTTGAAAATTTCTTTCCCGTCTGAAAAAAAAATAAATATTTTTTAAGAATATAACAAAGATCAAATATATATTATTATGATCTTCTAGAATTTTTGACTTTATCTAAAACTACCCTTCATATGATACAAACTTTCCAAAATTTTAATTGTAAATTGCTACCCGCTAAATGAAAACCTGTAATTTTCCATATTAAAATATATCTTTGTTACTTAGTAGTCAACTTTATACGATTAACTCCCCACCGACTTAATTGCATAAACAGTTGAAATTTTTTTGACTTAATTTGCTTTCCGTATTGGGTCATACGCAACACGATATGACCGTGCCTTATTTTATGTATTAATTTTAGCGAGCGTTTTCACGTTTCTGTGAAATTTACACGATTTATACAATCTGAAATATCACATCAAAAGTATGTGTACAATCAAGAATCTGTCGTCCGTATATATTTCAAATCTTTTATTTTAAAGTCGAGCGTAAGGGAAGGCCACTAGGTATTGGGCAGTTGTGTGGCTCGAACCTGGGCAGCACTGGGGAAGTCCCAAAGCTCATAAAAACTATTATGTGTCACGTGCCTTCCAAGTTCTCCGTTTTATCTTTTTGTCACTTTCTTCCGTGGATATTCTTTTTGAAGATTTTCTCTTTATCGCTAAAATGGTCCTCCTTTTCCATGGCACGGACTAAGTTTCTTACAGAATGCACTCCAGAAAACAAAAGATTTGCAAAATCACAGTGATTTTTTTTCAATTTTTTTGGGATTTTCGACCACAAAAAATGTAGATCATGAAGAACAGATGTTGAAAATTTGGCGAAAATCTGTTGTATTTTCTGATTTTTGAAATTTGATAAATGGTACATTTTGTAGGGAGCTTAACCAAGTCTCTTTTCCATCAGGGTTGTAAGTAGGGGATTTCATTAGAGTTGTATGTAGGGGAGTGGTTGAGCATCTTAACTTGGCTCTTCTCAAAATCTTTATGAAAATTTTAAATCACTCCCAATTTTTTTTCAGCAGCTTATTTGGCAAGTCATCTTCTTATAACTTAGGTTTCAAGGCCACATCATCAAATATGATACTACATCAGCATGCTTTTGTCTAAGGTGTTCAAAACAAACCAAAAAAAAAAAAGACTAATGGTTGTGCAAAAGGGAAACTCATGTAGCTGATGTGGCATTACATGATTGGTTGCTTTTTATAAGTAAGGGATACATTTCATTCAATTATGAGATAGCCATCATCATTTCATTCAAAGGGCCATCATAATCAATAAAAAAACTTTAATGTCACAATTATTGGTGCAATGTTGTAAAAAATATTAGACATTAAATCAACAAATGTGACTATTAAATCAACAAACTCTATCTAGAACCATTTGAACCACAACTACTATTACAAAGAAGTTTGCAAAGGCAAAAGCTTATATGAATTTTTTAACAAATAGAAGTCAGAGATAACAATTACATCAAGAAAATAGATGGCAACAATAGCAATAAAAAGCTCCAACAACCCAAACACTAATTAGCAATGTTTTTTCAATTAAATAAAGGTTAAGAATTTAGTTTTATTTTTTATTTTATTTTTTAAGTCTTTGAAGAAGAATGCAAATAGTTTACAGTTATAATATGAAGGCTATTTTAGGTGGTGAGGTTCTTACTTGAAATAAGTATAAGAGATTTTTATTGTACATTTTGAAATAGAAAAATCTTAATTCTTTTTTTTAGTTAAAAAAAAAAATTATTTGTAATTTGAAATAAAATATTTTTATTTTGTAATATAAAGAATCTTTATTTTCAAATTGAAAAAGTGATTATCTTAATTTTAATTTTCTACTATAAAGAATCTTTGTTTATGATTTGAAATAGAATATCTTAATTTATATTCTTTAGTATGAGTTTGATTCTCAGTTATTCATATAGTGTGAGTTTGATTTTTACTAGGTTTTCCACGTAAAAATTGGTGTTAAGTGTTTGAATTGTTGTTAATATCTTTCATTGGAAGTTAGTGGAATAAATAAATAATATTTGTTGAAGTGAAATGAATAGTTTTAGTGCATGTTGATTCACCCTCCCACCCCTCTTAGTATTTAGAGGTGTGTTCAACAACTACAAATTAGGTAATGTATGCCAAGAGTGTTTTTACAAAATAGTCAAGCCCCAAATACATCAAGAGAGAACTTACAAGAGCTTGTCTAACATTTATATGCTTTATTTTCTAATATAATGGAATCAATTTTGAATAGCTAATTCACAAAGGTAGATTATCATCCATGTTTGTTACAACTAGTAGATGTGTCATTGATGACCATTAAAGTCCACATACAAAATAAAAAATGAGTTCGTTGTGAATGATAACAACTATCCAAAAGTAATGACCTAGGAATGATATTCTCCTTATTTAAGTATGAGTTTGCTAAACCATAGAGCAATATTAAGAATGACACTCCTACTACCACCATCAAGGTGAGAAGAATTAGAGAATCATACACTTCCTTCCTAATAGTTTTGATAATTTTATTTTAGGTGCTATAAATTTGATAGCTTAGAGAAAGATCCATCAAGTTGCCAATTAAAAATTTGCTACTTAACCTAGTAGTTGTGAACAAGAATGGTTCAATGCAATGTAAATTCCAAGAAAGTATTTTGTACTTCATATAGAGGATGAAACAAAGTCCTATTCTTAAATGGTGAATGCAAAGAAGTGATTTTTTATGAAGATCATTCAACTACTTGGGGGACTGATAGAGATATAGGAATCTTTAACAAGCACTTGTTTTGTACATCAAGATGTCAATTAGGAAGTTGTTAATGGAACTAATACTCATGGACTTGAATAGAGATTCCTTGTTCATTCCAAGAAAATATTTTGCACTTCATTAGATGATGAAACAATGCCCTTTGCTTAAATGGTCAAGACTAGAAGCAATTTTCACAAGGAGATTTATTTTCTATCAATGACATTGATAAAGATGTAGGCATATTGAACAAGACATAGACTTATTGGGAATGACAATAGGGGGTTTCACAATTCACCTATAGGTTACTTTGATGATATGTTTCCTCATAGTTATCCAAATTTAAGGGAACGATATCACAATAAGGAGGTGTATTGTGAATTACTTGAAGATGAAACTAGTACTCACTATTCTTAAAGAATTCTCCATCCATAATATAGAGATTGTTGGCATGATTGAGTTATTAAAGTTATATAAAGCGAGGATTTGGTTGAAAGGGACAATTTTTGGCACCTTGAAGGTTTAGATAAGTTAAAGCACGATTCAATCATTATTATTCTAGTTTCAGTCAACTAGATATTTTAGATAGAAATTTTATCTGGGTGAGTTATTATTTGACTTGGCAATTGTGAAGGTGTTGTTTATTTGGGTGAGGTGTAATTGGCTCTATTATTATTCTTTTTATTTAATTGAGGCATCTTTAGGTCCACGTAATGTGGTCTTACACAAGTTATCAATCTCTTTTACAAGAGAAACAACTCTTTTTAAGTAAAGTATGAGTCCGGTGAGTTCAAATTTGGGGTCAAAGAGTCATGGATTTAGGTATAGGTTGGGTGAGATTGATTTTGATGCATGCTAATGGTTGAACACATGAAAAATGAAAGTTAATAAAAAAACTCCACTCTATGTTGGCACCAAATGACCCTATACATCTATCTAACTATCTATTTTATAAGAACAAGGAATAAGAACTCCACTTAGACATGAGATTGCAAGAATTAAGATACTCCTTCGAGGTGAAATGGAAATTTCCTTGAGGTAACATTGCATGGACATGTAGGGGCATTAGACATGTGATAAATATACCCTGCCTCCAACCCCCTAAGGACTCTAGATCCCAACCAAGCTATTTTTCCTATTAAGTTTAATTAATTTGTAAAAGTGTTTAAAGATAATTATGTACCCTTAAAAAAAGAATGATTGTTCTTAGTATGTATTTAGCTTTAACATCTAGTATCTCACTAGGGAGACGTAATTTAAAATATTCTCCTTCAGTACCTCTCTAATCAGTTAAATCAATCGAAGGTTGACTCGAGTGATATGCATGATCCTTTGAGTTTGTTCCCATGTACATCATGTAGTTGAGGTCTTGTTGTAGATTGGTGCATTCCAGTTAATCATCATCTAGTTCAATGGTAAAAAAATCAATAGCAGTTTTACTCATCCACACCAAAAAAGGGGTAAATGTTTGTCATGTTTTTATTAGCCAAAACTGATCTTTAATTGTTGATCTAAATCATATTTAAGAATAACAAAATTGATGTAGTGTCAAATAGATATAAGAGCTTCTTCCACTTCAATATTTAATTAGAAAGGAGGTATTAGAATTGTTCACAGAGAGTGGAGATGTGACAATTGATTTGAAGAGTTGCACCAAACCCCAATGGATGAGACAAACAACCTGTTACCATGAATGATGCCAGCGTTGGGGTATCTAGATGTATATAGAGCAAAAATATGGAAGATTAAAGAGTGTGTTTAGAAAAGAGTACTAGTGTGATAAGGCACAAGTTTATACAATTGGAAACCTTCATCTACAACTCAATTTTTTAAAGTTGATTATACCTTTAAATGCTTCATTTTAATATGAAAAACTTGTTTTTAATAAAAAAAAAATATCAGTACTTATATTTCATCTTAATATTCAAAAATTCCAATATCCTTTCAAAATGCTTTTCTAATTTACAATTCCATTCAAAAACATAAATCTTATCAAAGTAACTCTAATAGACTTCCATTTGATTTTTTGGGGAAAGGAAAATAATTGTAGTTTTCTTTAACAAAGTTTCTATTTTGAATGCGATATGCTTCATTCACTCTTGATTTGTTAAGATTATTTTTAACTCCTTTTTTACAAAAAAATGTTAGAAAACAATTGCTATTAAAATTATTTTTGTTTGATTGTGCAAGGTTAATAATGCTGCTGTAATGGGTTCCACCATTGACATGGAGGTTGTAATGAATGTCCTCAAAGACGTAGACCCTGCGAGCGTACAATTCGTAAGAAGTTAACATCACAATTCAATTCGTTTTCAGTGTACTTCACTAGTCAAGAAATTTATATTATCCTTTTCTGGTTTTACAGAACCATCCCAGTCTTGCCAAAGTATTGGTAACCAACTATGAAATGTCAAAAAATTGCTTCGAAATAAATTACTATGGAACAAAAAGAATAACTGAAGCTTTGTTGCCATTGTTCCGAAAAACTCTTGCTGGAGCTCGCATTGTGAACGTCTCCTCAGAGGGCGGATTGATACAGGTATAATCATCTTGTTTCTATTTTCAACATTTTTTATATAGATCAATGTTTAGATAACTTGGTTTTTTTTCATTGTAAATGTTTTTAATTGGGCTTTGAATTGAAAGCTAGGGGTCAAATATATACAAAGAAGTTAAGGAAAATATTGTGACTATCAAGAACACACAAGAAACATTAAGATTCAAGAGACATAATACAAAGACAAACCACTACACTTCATGTATAAGAAAACAAAACAAATGGAATAATTTTATAATTTTTTCTTTTGTTTGAAATCAAAATTATTTTGAAATATAGTTTGTTTGGTCTTCAAATTTTTAATAGTTAAGTTGTTAAGTGTGAAAAAGTTAAAATCTGATATAAAATATTAATTTTAATGTGAAATTTAGTTAAAAGAATATAACTCATTATTGTGGGATCAGCTAATGATAAAACTCCACTAAGAAACCAAGAAACCGAACCACCATTTTTGAAGTAATTTGAATCCATTAATACATTAGAAAGCTTTATTTTGACATAGGTTTTCTTTTGTTAATTACAGTGGGTAAGGAATGATTCTCTTAAAAAGGAGCTTTCAGATGTTTCAAAGATAACAGAGGAGTTCATTGATAAGATGATTGAAGCATTTTTAGATGACATGAAAAATGATCAGTTGGAAGCAAAGGGTTGGCCAATATTCAATCCCCAATACTGTGTGTCAAAGCTTGCTTTGAACTTATATTCTCGCCTGCTAGTCCAAAAGTTATCAGTCAATGAAGAGAAGAAGATTTATGTGAATAATGTACATCCGGGTGTTGTTCAAACTGACATGACAAATCACCTGACAGGAATTCCTGCTTCTGAAGGAGCAGAGAATTGTGTAAGGCTAGCTCTGTTTTTGCCTCATGGAGTTTCTGGTCAACTTTATTTAATGAAGGAGCCCCATTCATTTTAAGGGCAATCTTGCTTTAGGTTAATGTCATGTCATTTTTATCATGGCATGGAAACCAAAATTTTAAGGATGGGATTAGTGATGTTGGTGGCTGAAAAGGTTGATTTATGAACAGTTTGATCTAAAGCTCATTGCTTATGTAGTCTTTTTCACTTTTCATCAGTCTCTCAGTAGACTATGTTTTATGTTTTTATTTATATATTCTGACTACTTTAATTTGTATCTTAAATATTTTTAGTTTCTTCTTCAAGCAAAATAGAATCTAATATTGAAATTTGTGAAATCAGAAGTAGGAAAATTTAAATCTACACGTTGGTATACAGTGCTAGAGTTTCAAATTTATATCAGTTTTCAACATGACCATTTTAAGATATATAAATTATTATTTTTGTAGTTATAAATTTTTTTATTTTATACTGATATTTTATGAAATTTAATAAAATAATATATTGATAGGTGTTATAGTTTTGTGATAGAGGTTTGGTTTTTTTTTTAATTTTTATTTATTGTATTTATTTTAATTTATATGTATTTTAATATATTTTATTTTATTATAATATTATTTTTTATATATTTTCAAAGATTTATCTAATTATCTCAACTTTTAATGCACATTTGTTTTCAATATGAAGATTTATATTTTCCTACTATGGTTCAATCTTGTAATGCTTGATTACAATCTAGAGGAATTCATGATTGATACAAAATAATTAAAAAAACATAAAACTTCAAAATCTCAAACTCTCTTGTCTTTTCACTTGTTATTATGAGTCAATCTGGTATACATTTGTACAACTTATTTTTTTCATGGCATATAAAGAAACCTATTGGTACAAATAAACACATCCAAAAATAACAAGGAACTTTTTGATGTTATGGAGAAATCATTTCAAGAACATTTGGATTGAAGCTTAAAAGGAATTTATTGATGTAGACCATGTGCATACTTGTTACTATTATTTTTGTATATTTATCCAAGGTTATAAAGCTAGCCCATTAAAAGGGTTGACACTTGATCCTAGTGGTTTGGTCATTTCTCCAAAGGTATTTCTAAATACCAATAGCATTTTGTACAACTACACATTGAATGTTAGAGATTTGAATGAACTAAGTTGTATAAGTCTATTGTCTATTAGATTTGATTTGCATATCAAAGTACAAATCCACAAGACCTATGAGAAATTCTTAGTCTATTACTATTTTGAGCATTTAGAGTGCCAATTTTGAAAACTAGTGAATTGATTTTGCATATCTTTAGCTTTCATATTTTATCATCAAATTTAGAGCTAATGTAGCTATTTAATTCTCATTTAACTTCAAAATATTTATCCTAATTTATTTTCCCTAGCTATTTATAATCTAAATTGGTTTGTGCTTTGATTGTATGCACTAATTTAATTATCTTAGGTTAATGTACAAGGAATTTTTATATTTTTTTTATGTGTAAGGGCCAAAGTCGAGATGAACATGAGGCTCGAGTAAATTTGAACGCAAGACCTCCTAGATGAGAGACTCACAACTTACCATTGCATTGCGAGGTGTTCCCCAATGTACAAGGAATGTTTTTGAAAATAGCAGTAGCAAAAGGGTGTTGACCCATGGAACAAGAGGGGTTGACTAAGTGAATTAACATAAAATTAATTTAGCATAGAGAGCATCATTAAAGCAAATGAATCTACCACGATCAAAAACATAAAAGAAACAAAAAGTAAACCACCACAGCCGCATAGTATCACACATCCACGAAATAGTTTTGAAATAGTTCAACTTAAACCATAAAAGGTGCCATGCAGGGCTATCAACAAAATTCAAAGTCTTAAGCATACACGAATAAACAAAGCCCGTCCAAAAGTAAGGCGAGGAGTCATCAGCAGTCTCCACCCTCCCGTATACACCCAGCCATAGAATCACTTTCTATCCCATAAGCACTTAGACAACAAAAGGTCAGCCCACTCTTCATTCAAGAATTTGAAGAGTTCCCGATTTCCTTTGACAGCATCCTTGCCCTCCGAAGCTTTCTCATTAAGAAGGCAGAGCGTGGTAGCAGACATGTGCATCACCTTAAGCGCAAACTTACTAACATTTGTCATACGCTTATTAGTAGCATCCAGATCTCAGGTGAGCTTAGTCACTGTATTCTCCATAGAGGCAAATTGGTACTTGATTCTCCCCATCAGGCCACTACCAGTATGCTCTTTAAAAGAAATGGGCTCTTTTTTTGTCATCTCCTCCTCAGCCATAGTAGTATGGATGTCTTCATTCGGCTTGATTTCCACCTAATCAGTTCCATTATCTAAGCTCTTTTTACTAGGAGAGCCCATAGAGGCATCCTCCTAGACAAAGGCCTCCTCCTGGTTCATGAGCTCTCTGATAGCTCTTTTCCCCCGTTCTTTGGCAATGCGGGAAGAGTGACAAGTAGAGGTGGGTTGGGGCTCAGTATTTTGAGGGTAGTCCAGATTAATGAAAATCTTCTTTTGCTTCTTAGGAGGGGGGCTGAGAGCAAACACTAGGGTTAAGGGTGTGCTTCTGAGGACTTGGGGTGGGTTGGGTTTCATAAGACTTGGGGCTCACAACAGGGGTCATACCGCATTTTGATCCAAGCGGAGTGGGAAAGCCTTGGTTGAGAGAAACCATCGACGACAAGGGTTGCTGGGTAGTGTGGGTAATCTGCAGAGGTGGTGGGGGGCAGAGGGCACAGTGGAAATTGTACAAACAGAGAATAAGACCCTGATGGAGATAGACAAGATTTTTCCCGAGGGAGATGGCCTCATTCACAGCCTTCACATTGGCCTCTAAAGAATGCAGGAGGAAAAAGGGGAAGGAAATTAACAATTTATGCCTAAAATGGTTCAGAAAGGGAAGATGATAGTTGAAAAATGTACCAAAGCGGCCCTCCAAGGTGAAATATTTCATCACCAGCTTGTACATCTTCAGCTAGAACTTCGGGAGCTCGGAGATGTTGTAGCCGCCATTTATAGGAGTTGGGGTAGCCTCATTCTTGAAGAATTGCGCAAACTCTATCTTTGCCTGGGTTTTGGCCATTTTCTTCCATTTCCTGTCAGTGGTCGGCATCCTTGTGGCTTGGCCAATGACCTCTTCATTAATTTGAAAGGTGATATCGTTAATGGTAACTTGCCTTTCATTCCAAGTTTTAGCAACCTATTTGGAATTCATCTCGTCATGTCCCGTGAGGCAATCCATAAAAGGAAGGATACCTCACTCCTTGCAGAAATACATGACCATGGGGTCAAAAGAGAATTCCTCCTCAATCCTATCAGGCTCAATCCTTTTTGTCACCTCCCATCTTCTTCTCCTGGTGCTAGCTGCTAAAAAACCCAATAACCAGAGGTAGGATCGCTCTCACCAAACTCAGCTCTCCAAATTTTCACAGGACAGTAGGTGGAAATGTCAAAAAAAAATCTGACCAAAGGATTTGAAGTCTTGTCAGGCTGCAAGTAGTAATGAGGGCTTTGATTATCTTGGGGCTCATGATGCCTTCCCATGGAGGCCACCGGGGTTAACACATGGGAATGACACGTTAACTCATAATTGTCATTAATAAAATCTACTTCGTATCTCTTTACATCCTCCGTAGATTGATTTTTATTCAAAGTCCATTTAAAGTAATGATGGCCATTAAAGGGAAGTCTCGTGCTCATGTGCCACATCAGATCCACCACAGCAAGCCATGTGGCAAGCAAAAGGCGTGGAGGTAGAGGTCGTAAAAATGTGTTGGTGCACGACACCACCAGTAGGCTCCCAACTCAAGCTCCCCTTTTTATACTTCATGGAGTTCAAATTATCCTTCTCTCATTTCCCACTTAAGCAGTTCTTGAGTATTCTGGGGAAGCTGACTGACAACTCTCCAACACCAAAGCCCATCAAGATGCAGACCGGTAGCAGCCATGGCATCAGTGACAAAGTTTCCTTCTTTGTAGATGTACATGATAGTAACCCTGTGAGTGCATTCCATTATACCATAGATATCACTTAAAATGTTGTCAACTTTCCAGCCAGCATTACAAATCCCCCTGGTAGCATCAATTATGATTTTGGAATCTCCTTCGATAGCAATGTTGGTGCATCCCATGGCTATGGAAAATGTCAACCCCCAGAGGAGAGCCATACCCTCAGCCTGATTGACAGTATGGTTATGTAGGGGCCCAACATAGGCAGCCACCAAAGAGCCCTTGTGATCACGTATGACACCACCACCGGCTTGGAGATCATTGCGGACCAAGCCATCAACGTTGAGTTTGTGCCAAGTAGCCTGGGGGGGAGTCCAAATAGTGGCTTTTTGAACTACAAGCTTGGTATTATCAATTTTGGCAAAACCCTTATCAACACCCCAGTTCATGGCAATTTTGTGGTCCCAGTTAGAAGGGGGGAGACTTGGGGTCTTCTAGTGGGAGACAAGTAAGCTTTCCTATAATAACTTGAGACCGAGATAGAACACCATCGTGTTAGGAATGGGAACACTGAGAGGGGGGGGGGGTGAATCGGTGTTCACTGAATTTTAACTTTTCACTTTAATCTTTATGTTGAACTTAAATGCTTAAAACATTCGCATAAACATGAAACATGAAATCAACACATGACACCAATATGGTTACGGGGAAACCCAAATAGGTAAAAACCCTGGTGGGACTTGATACCCACTAATATTCTGCACTAGTGTTTTGTGATCCTTGTTAGAAGATCCTTTACCCTGTTAGGAGTAGCTTTACAATGCTTTAAGTATAGTAGACCTTGTTAAGGGTCGGACCCTGTTAGGATTCTTTTACAATGATCCCTGTTAGGGGAGTGGACTCACTATCCTAGAGCTCATTGCTCAAATGGTGAAGGCTATAACCTTCTAATTTCAAATACACACTATATCTACAGGTGAACTATTCACTATGACACTGCTTGTCAGATCAGTTCCTTTGGTGCGTTGATGCTTTGACCTCTAGCAAAGATCTAATAAATCTTATGTTGTCTTCGCATACCTCTTCTCTACTTATCACAACTTTATTACAACTTCCATACCAAATATAATGGGTGCATCTTATATTTATACACTCATATAAACAAAATAATTAGGTCGACCCTATAACTAATTACAAACAATGCTTCCAAATGAATTGGCTTAAGTGTGCTTACAATTATACATATAAACATGTCGGCAACCTAAATACAATGGGTGCATGACCTTTACAATATTAAATTATAATCGCAAACCAAAATGCTAACTGTCGGCTCCATGCTCTACTCTCTGCTGGCATACACTGGCTGTGCAACTTCAACTGACTGTAACTTTCACATCTTTGCATATCCACTTATGTGCTCATAGACTAAGCATAAGTATAGCTAACAAACTTAACTTCTAGGGTGCATACCATAATTCATCCGTACACACGTGCGTTGATGCTCTGAGCTGCAGGAACTCTATACACTGTCCAATCTTCAACACTTAATTGAATTCTGATCTTTACACTAAGTGCGCTGACTCCAAACTGCTCTATGACTTTGTTGCCATAATGACAACACTATATCAAGTCATATACTTTAGTATAGATATCTTGCCAACAATCTCCCCCTTTGTCATTGATGGCAACAAAGGAATATGGCCAAGTTGCTAACTGTTCCTTTACACAAAATTTTTTCTCTTCTATACATTTTTATACATAATCTTATATCTCCCTACACATATATATACTCCATATTATATACACAACTCCCCCTTTGACATTAATGACAAAGGTGCATCAAAAAATTGTATCTACACATACTCACTCAGGGAAAACATCCAGATATGCAATCTTGAGGTTCTAGATCTCCTTCTTCCAAAAGGTTATCAGAGAGTTAACTATTTGGAGATGGGCGCATAATGCATATTGAAGCTTCTCCATCTTCTCCAAGACACTGATGGGACTATGATCATAATTTATCATGGTGGCATCAATCTCTTTTACATTCTGATTGAGGATGTCTAAAGAGGGTGCAAGACCATTCCTCAACTGAGTCTATCTGGACCTTATCCTTGTTATCTCTAATTCTTCCTTCTCAATTTTGTCTAACTGTCCTTGGTAGAAATTGTTGCACATGTTCACATCATTGGATGTGTCTGACACTAAATTCTTTATCCACTCAATCATTGCTTCAACCTCTTTTATCTTCTTGAAGTGAGCATCTATGAGCTTGTCTTGATCCATGCATTCTGCAATGATCCTTCTTCCTTCATCAGGAAATTCTTTCAAGGATGCTTGACCAGACTTAAGGGAATTCAAGTCTTGTGCAAAGTTTCTCATCAATTCATTCAGTCTCTTCTTTAAGTACTTCTCTTCTACTACTATGGACGCAGATTCTTCTAGGCTAGAAAAATTTCTTTTGAACTGTGAGAGGACTGAACTCACATCATCAATCGAATGTACTTTTAGCACTTTCTTATCTTCTGGAAGCAAATTGTTCAAAATATTCATTGATTCTATCAGGAGAGGATTCCTCATAACTTGTTTCTCCTTTTCCTTCTCCATAGCCAAGACATTGAACTTAATCAGATCTTCTTCTTTCTAGGAGTCCAAACTGCTTGTGTTAGGTGTCAAACTTGACAACAATGCTGAGTAGGGAGTGATGGGAGTGTTGTCCATCACTTCTGGTTTTACCTTTGCAAGATCAATAGAAGTATCTTCTTCTTTCTTTTCTACCTCTTCTTCTTCTTCTTTCTTATCAGATACATCTTCTAAGAGTGTTTCTTCTTGCTGAGTGGGAAGTGTATTGCTACATAAGATTTCAACTTCTTCAGTACTAACAAATGCTTCCTCAAACTTGTCCAAATCCTTATCAGTAGCCACCATGGCTATCTCCACATTATCTATAATAATAGTGATGCCTTCATGTGATTCTGAGATGGGCACAGACTTGTCTACCTCTGTTTGAGTTTCTGCTATGGGCGTTGAGTCCTGAGGACCTGTCACTAGCACATTGAAGATCTCTGCTTCTTTGTCTTGCATACTAGGTGCATGAGTGATGGGCACAATAGGCAGTTTTATCTGTTATTCTAATAACACCTTTTCAAAGGCCTTCTCTATTTCCATTGTTATTAGCTCATAGTCTTTGTTCATAATGTGAAGAGTTCTCATCTTTTTCCTTAAGTGTGGCTTCACCAAATTTAATATTAGTGCCACTTCTTCTTCATAACATACTGGCAGAGTATCTTCTAATACTTTTTCTTTGATCCTTAGATCCTCTTCATTTTCTCATCTCTTTAGGTTTTCTAAAATATCCCATACTTTATCTGGAATGGAGGTTTTCAACTCAAGGACTGTCTTCTTTAATTTGATCATATGTTTGACAATCATACTATGTATTTCCGATTTGTCAATCTCACTGTATGTGTCATAATACTTCTCTACTTGATCAATTCTGCCCTCATCAACAATTCTTGCATTCAAAACTTTAAGGCTTGGTCTGAATCCTACCTTAGGAGGTGCTTGAATGTTTTTCTTCCTCCTTAGTGCTCATGAGGATGGATGACTAGTGCTAGCTTCTTTCTTCCTCTTGATTATAGGCTTATACTCTGGAGGAGTGGTAAGATCAATAGTATTTATGGGTGCAGAAGGAGTATTATCTTCTTTACCCTTCTGACTGTCATCTAATTTAGTTTTCATCTTCTTCAACTTAGGATCTTCTTGTTCTTCCTCTGCTACTGTGCCTTTCAATTCTAAGGAAATTTTTTCATCCCTTACTTTATCAAGGTCTACTTGAGACACACCATGTATTCTCAAGATCTCATAAGTGACCTTTGCAACCTTTCTTTTTGTTGCTGCACTGTTAAGTTTTGCATCAACTTCTCTAGTCTTTTCCTCATAAGCTCCCCACCTAGGTTCATTAAGATCTTTGGGGGCTATCAAAAGTACCTGCGCATATGCTTCAAGGACCTATTCTTCTACCTCATAGTCAAGTGGATGAATCCACTTAGTTCTAGGCTCAACAACTTCCATACATGTAGTATCAGTCTCCACCATAAAGCATATTGTATCCTTATATTTCTCTACAATGCTTTCTGGAATCCTATACCTTAGTTGCATCTTAGCTCTAAAGGTCTTCAATTCCAATGTGACATAGTCTCTTAGTGTGCTTTATGTGGATGCTTTGTTGGATATCTGAGCAATTGTTGGAATGGGCTTGTCCAAATACAAATTTGAAACTCTTCCAACTATATGAATTAGGTACATATAGATGATTAGGGACCCAAACCTGAATATCTTTGACTTGTCATGTTTCATAGCTTTGATGTTATCTATCAATCGTGTGCGCAAGATCTCACAAAAGTTGAATTCTCCATCTTCCTTTACTAGTCTGATGGCGGCTAGAATAGTGCCCATTGTATCATCTTAAAATGGAAGCACTTCCATCTTGATAGGTTTAGCACCCTCTTTTAGTACATTTATCATGATAGACTTGCATTTAGGATGCATTTTGCACTTATCTTCTTCATTCTAGGTGAAATTAGGGTTAGGATCCTGAGGATTCTCCTGAATTTCCTTCTTCTGTGGCTCTATTTTCTAGGTAGGACTTAGAAATAGGTCCTCCTAGCCTTCATCATAGTCATCATAGGATTTTATGATTATCCCTGGCATTCTGTCCTGTTCTGATATCATTTCTAGGTCTCTAGGCATCCCCAAGACCTCTTGTCTTGATTCTGATTGGATCTGGGCCCAGGGTCAAATTTGAGGTTGATCCTGACTAGGTCACGATCGAGCTCAAACCTGACTAGGTCAAGTCCAGCCTCAATTTTTCCTCCCTCATTCAAATTTCTAGAATCCTTGATTTCTGGGCATCGGGCTTTCGGGATATTTATTTTCCCGCCTCTGGGTAGGCCATTTTGGGTTTCAGGATGGTAAATCCTCTAATTGCATTTAATCTAGGTATATTTTCTAAAGGTTAGGACCTAATTGGGATTTAATTCTCCAAGGTGGCCCCTCTAGAGGATTGTGTCCTAGTTCACTATAAAAGGAGGCCTTCCTCTCTCATTTTCACATCAAGTTTTCATGCTCAAGCACTCTCAAGCAAGGTGATTGATCCAACATCCATTATTCACATCTCTCCATCAAGTTTTGTGAGCAAGAAGATTTCAAGCAACCAAGGAATTGTGAAGATGCAAGATAGCAAGAGGATGATATTAGAGATCAAGCCATTGTTGACATCAAGCATCTTTGTGAACAGATATTTGGAGCAAGAGAGATGCTTTCTTCCTTGATCCACCATCATAAACTTTCAAGCATTCAAAGATTCAATCATGGGGTAACAATTACAGATTGTGAGTTTGGTAGAAGTACTTTAGGCTTGGGGGGCTTGGTATGCTTTTCTATCTCATTCAAATCTATGCATTGTTATTTCATACATATTCATGCTAGGGTTTTGATCTAGAGGATTAGATCTTAGCATTACACTTTCAATACATACACACACACATTCTATTTCAATCGTCTATTCATAGAGGTGGAGACCACCAAAATGGGGGTTTGGCTAAGGCAAAACCCTATATAGCCACCCCCAAAACCCCATTTTTCAGATATCTATAATCACTATTTTGGGAATTAGAGGACATATTTGAGTACCCTTTTCGCCGAACTTCCAGGATCTGCAAACAAAATCAGAATCGGACTTTAGAATAAAAATGTGGTATTTGACCTTTTATGAGGGTCAAACTTGACCTGCTACTGGAAAGATGAAACTTTTTTTGGGTTTTCTCCGTCTTGGCCTTTTGATCACAGATCTGGTTGCAGAATCTTCTGAAACCTCATACAAACTTTAGAAAATAGGTATTTCCAAATCAATTTCACAATGAGGTATGTATCTTGACCTAATTAATTTTCAAGTATTTCCAGATTTACTTATGCTATGCCAATTCCAATCTCAATTCAAATGAATAAGTGTTGAATGTTAGGTACATTGCTAAGCTTCCATTTTTACACTATTCATTTTGGTGAACCCGTTTACGACAACTCTTTCTTTTATGGTGTTAGATTTAAATCTTGCATGCTTATAAGATTAGATTTCTTTCTTGCATTTATATTTCAAAAATACAAAAAAATTGCAAAATTCCTTTAAAAATATTTACATTTTCATGCTTTTAGTGCTTTCTTTGTATTCAACATGTATGATTCTTATTTTGAGTACTTTGATGAGGCTTTTATTGCACAAGAGGATAGATTCCCTAATGAGGTACATGGTAGTGAGGATGAAAATGGTTTGAATACGGTCTCCATGGATCCTATTCCTATTTCACTCTCCTCCACAACCTCTCCAATTGACCTTTACCATAGGGTGTGTGCATGGTTACCTTCATGTCCCACTATTTGCAACATTGATAAACCTAAAATGATATATCCTACACCTTTGATGACGGTAAAAGGATGTCCTCATATAACAATCAAGGGTAAACCTAGAGATCCTTTAGATTTCTTTGATAACACTGATTCTGTTTCACATGCTTATCACACATGAAATAACCCTCAGCCTACTGTTCCAGTTTCTTTACCTCCTTCTCAACCTATGCTTCCTCAAGCACCTAGGTATCCATCTACCTTTAAGGAGTACAACTTAGTTAACCAATTACGTGCTACTCCTGCTAAGATATCTTTATGGGAATTACTTCAAACCTCCTCGACATATTATGAGGCATTGCAAAAGGCTTTATCTACTCTTCTTGCTTCGCCTCCTAATCAAGAAAAAATTCATTCTATTTTGGATTGTATGCATACCATGCCTTTTGTACCTCCTATTGTGTTTTCTGATAATGATTTATCTTCCTTAGAGGTGCAGAATTAATATGATGCTCTTATGGTGGTTGTCTCTATTAATCAGAGTATCATTCGAAGAACCTTAATTGATAATGGATCCAGAATTAATGTTTGTAGCATGGATATGCTCAAGGCAATTAAGGCTGATTTATCTACTATTCAACCTGATAATGTTCCTATACGTGGATTTGACAATATTGTGAAAAGAACTTTGGGCATTATTACCTTACCTGTTAAAGTAGGTCCAATTATTCTAAATACTCCTACTCATGTTATGCCTATACCTCTCAATTATAATCTTCTTTTAGGAAGACCATGGTTACATACTATGCATGCAGTTCCTTCTACTCTTCATCACAAGGTTAGGTTCATCTATAATAACTTAATGTATACATTACATGTGGATGATGCCTTGAATCCTTGCTTAAATGTTGAATATGCCAAAAACAATGAACCTATTCAACCTAGTAAAGAGATTGAAAAACAATCGGAGATACAACAATCTGAGATAAAACAACCTGAGATTCAACAACAAGAAGCCCCATCTTCTTCTTTTTTGACTGAGGATGATTGGGGGACATTGGATTTTAATCCTAGGTTTATTGGAGAATACAAGGTCTCTGATTTGGAATTCATGAAGCAACATAATGAATTTGAGAAAAAAGTGTTTATTTCTTCTCCACTGTCTGAAGAATTAAAAATTAATTTTGTTGTTGCTTCGATTAATGAAACCCTTGACACTATAAAGCCTGATTGTTATGACATTGTGACATATGCCACTCCTTGGACTCTCTCTAACATGACTGGTTGATATGGTCATGGTTATCATTTGCGTAAGAAATTAGGATTTAATGGAAAAGGATGTGGTAAATACAAACAAGGTATACAAGTACCTTTGGATAATGAAGTTTATGATCATACATATGGATTAGGATTCAATCCTTATAGACAACCATCGGCTTTTCCTCTTAATGTTAATCATATTTGCAGTGGACAATTGAAGTTGGTTAACCCATTACTTATTGACCTTAATCAACAATCCTCTTTGGATATTTTTCCTAAAGATGAAGCCTTAATGAAATTTTTAGGGGTTTATGAGGATTTACCTAAGTTTCATCACAAATGAGGAAAGCCTTATTGTTTAAAAATAGATGCTTATTTTGGAGAACATGAAGAACATGATATTCTCCCTTTACCAATGGATCCTCTGGTAAGAAGTGATTTGTTAGTTATTGAAACTATTGATATTCAAGTGGATGAAAATGATTTTGAAAGGATGATAAAAATTGGGAAATGTTTGAATCGGGATGAACGCGATCAATTGGTTTCCCTTTTTCTTGAATGTAAGGATATCTTCGCTGGGACATATTCCGATATGCCAGGTATAGATTCTAAGATTGTTACTCATAACATTGTTTTAAAGCCAAATATGAAACCAGTGAAACAAAAAATTTGAAAGATGAATCCATGAATTGCTTTATTATTCAAAGGAGAAATTAAACAATTATTGGATTCTGGATTTATCCATTCTATAGATTATTCAGATTGGATTTCAAACATTGTGCCTGTGTCAAAAGGATAAAATAAGATAAGGATGTGCACTGATTTTAGAGATTTAAATAAGGCATCCTTGAAAGATGATTTCCCACTACCTAATATTGATATGATCATGGATTCAATAGCAGACCATGCCTTGTTATCTTTTATGGATGGTTTTTCAGGATACAATCAAATCTTTATCCCCCCTGAAGATCAATTTAAGACTACATTTATAACACCTTGGGGAACCTTTTGTTGGGTCATGATGCCCTTTGGATTGAAAAATGCAGGAGCAACTTATCAACGGGCTATGACTTTGATTTTTCATGATTACATTCATAAGATCCTTGAAGATTATGTGGATGACATCTTGGCAAAATCTATACAAAGAGAAGATCACATTACTATTTTATGATAGATATTTGAAAGGATTAGAAGTTATAATATGAGATTGAATCCTTAGAAATGTGTCTTTGGAGTTGATTCCGGTAAATTATTAGGATTTATAATCTCTAAGCAAGGCATTGAAGTAGATACTAAAAAGATTGAAGCTATCGTTAATATGCCTCCTCCTAAGCATATTTCCTAGTTACAAAGCTTACAAGGAAAAATACAAGCCATTCGTCACTTTATTTCTAATTTAGTGGACTGAACTATTCCTTTTACTTCCTTGCTTAGAAAGGATACCACCTTCTCTTGGAATAAGGAGTGTAAAAAAACTTTTGAGCAATTTAAGGAGTATCTTGTGAATCCTCCTATCTTGCAACCGGAAAATTTTGATAAACCATTTCAATTATACACTTCAGCAACTCCACGGTCCGTGAGTGTTTTGTTAGCTCAAATTGATGATAATGATAAAGAAAGACCTGTGTACTACATTAGTCGGACTTTACTTGATTATGAAACATGATATATAGATTTAGAAAGACAATGTCTCACTGTAGTTTATGCATGTCAGAAACTCAGGCATTATTTGATAAATGTTGAAGTTAATGTGATTGTTAAGTTTGATCCTTTGAAACATCTTTTCTCACAAACTGATCTCTCAGGATAGTTGGAAAAATGGGTGATGTTGCTTACAGAATTTGATCTTAATTTTATTTTTCAAAAATCTATTAAGGGACAAGCATTGATAGATTATCTAGCCAAAGCTCCTTGTCCTTACCTAGATGAAAGTTCTACTTCTATATAATTTCCTGATGATAATATCCTAAGTCTTCAATAGGAGGATATTTGGGAACTATATTTTGATGGATCTAAATGCAAGACAGGTTCTGGTGTGGGTATCATCTTGATTCCCCCTACAAAAACTCCCATCCCTTTATCATATAAACTAACCTTTCCTTGCACTAATAACATTGCAGAGTATGAAGCTTTATAATAGGACTATGAGTAGCTTCATCCCTCAATATCAAACATTTACATATATATAGAGATTCACAACTAATAGTTGAATAGATTAAAGGAGGATATCAGACTAAAAATGCTAAAATGACACAACATAGAGATTTAGCTCTTGATGTGCTTTCACAATTCTCCTCTTATACAATTCAGACTTTGCCTAGAAAGGACAATTGAAATGCAAATGCCATGGTCAGTGTAGCTTCCTTGGTTTGTCTCGAGAACAATGCAAAAAAATTTCAATTTACTATACAAACTCTTAAATGCCCTACAATTTCTGATAAGTTTACCTCTGACTATTTTAACTTGCATTTGGATGAATGGTATTCGCATATTTTTCATTTTTTGAAGGATGGTACTTTTCTTGAATTAGAAACAAGGAACATGTGTAATTGTATTAGGAAACTTGCAGCACGATACATCATTTTACGAGATATGCTTTACAAATGCTCTTATGAAGGATAATTATTACAATGTCTTAATAGAACTAAAATTCATGTAGCCTTAGTAGAGGCTCATTCCGGTTCTTGTGGGGGACATTTTGGTGGAAAATCCTTGGTTAATAAATTACTTCGAATGGGATATTACTGGAAAACAATGGAACAAGATTCTTTCATGTTTTTTAAGAAATGTCCTCAATGTCAACAACATAGTAATCTGATTGATGCTCCTGCTCATGAGCTTCGTAATCAAGTTTCTCCATGGCCTTTTAGTGTTTGGGGTTTTGACCTTATTGGAAAAATCTCACCAACTTCTTCTCAAGGACATACTTACATTCTCACGGCTACTGATTACTTTACAAAGTGGGCTGAAGCTGTCCCTCTTCATTCAACAATGGTGGATGTCATTTGTGATTTCATCCTTAATAATATCATAACAAGATTTGGTATTCCTTCGATGATAATTTTGGATAATGGAATATCTTTTAAAAACAAAGAAGTTGTGAAATTCTTGGAGAAATATAGGATTCAACATCAATTTTCAACTCCTTACTATCCTCAATCTAATGGACAAGTTAAAGCATCGAATAAAATTATTGAACAAATTTTGAGAAAAATAGTTAGTAAGCATGCAAAAGATTGGCATACTCAATTGACTTATGCTTTATGGGCCTATAGGACTAGTGTTCATACCGCCACGGGTACTTCTCCTTATAACCTTGTCTATGGTACTGATGCTATTATGCCTTTGGAACTAGAAATACCTTCTTTACAGATTTCGTTTCATGGGATAATTGATAAAGATACTTTTCGTGAACAACGCTTACAAGAATTAGAAATGTTGGATGAACAACAAATACATGCATTAGAACATATAAAAGCTTATCATAAATCTCTTCAGAGACAATACAATCATAAGGTAACTGAATGAAAATTTGTGGTTGGTGATTTAGTCCTTTATGAGAATCAATGGAATGTGAATGCTTTACCAAGCAAAAAAGGAAAATTTAGCCCTAATTGGCATGGACCTTTTGTTGTTATTGAAGACTTTGGTTCAGGTGCTTACAAACTTGCTGATATGGATGGTGTTTCTTTAAAGGAACCCATTAATATTATGCATCTTAAATGTTATTACCCTTAATCTCATTTGTTCCATGTGCATTTATATGTTCCTTATAAAAAATTATTTTATAGGTTATGTAGTTTTAATAAAAATTATATATTGAATATGTTTATGCACTTTCTTTCTTTCTTTCTTTCTTTCTATTAAGTTTTATATTAGTGAAAGCATAGTAATCAAACATAGAACTAATTAGTAGAGAAATTTTTCATTCATCAAAAATAGTTTTCAAAGTTTTTGATACATAAGTGGCCAATGGCCCTATCTATCACTACATCTATCACTATGTCGCTCTAATGGCCGATGACTCCTAGATCTCTCTGCTCTGTGGTGGGAAGATGAAGATTTGTGTATTTGTGTATGGCTCCTAGATATACTCATGCTCTGTACACATCCTCAAAAACTTTGTACCTCTGCCATCAGCTTCTCCTCTCTTTCTCTACACATTCTCAGCTCTCGCTGGATACATACAAAGATGTCGGCATGTTTGCCAGGATCTCTGTGACCAATGGAAGACTCTCACTCGTCGACTGGTAGTCGGTAGGATATAATGGTATTCTTGAGAATCTCGAATACAAAGCTCCTCCACTCTGCTATGCTAGCTATAGAAAGAAAAAAATTCTATTAGTCTAGTATCATATCTATTCAAATCATATATTGAACCAAATTTCAATCAAGTCCATACCTAGGTCTCCCTCTTGGACATCACTAAAGTGCCTAGATGGTGGGGGCATGGAGTGACTACTCTCTCCACACTCACTATATCTCAGTCTTGATGGTGGTGTCTTTGTGTGGGGCTGTGGGGGCCATCGTGATCTTAGTGGTGATGCATGAGTAATAGGTATATCTATACCAGTATCACCACCCGAGGGCATGTCCTTGGCCCTCTCCTCTACTCTCTCCTCCTCCCTGGGATCTTCCTTGAAGATATGCTCCTCCTTATCTCTAATATCCTCATCCTCCTTGGTGGCTCTACTATCTCGGTGTGTCCCCTCTATAAAGCTTGGATCACCTGTAGGATAATCCTTGGGAAAGATAGGACGGGTCCCCTCCAAACTCTAGTATCTGATGTAATCTCGGCTAATGCTAGAATAGGCTACATTTGATGGTACCTCTATATCCTCTATCTTCTTTGCATCACTATCCTCTATGTCTTCTTTTGATGGTCGGTGAATGGTGCTGGGTCTCTGATAGTATCTCGTCGGATGAACATAGCGAGGTAGTACCTTAGGGACTCCCTGTAACAGGCTGAACTACCTCATCACCCGATCATAATAGTAGGGCATCACTTTATGACTCTGATGACCCTCTAGTAGCTTATGCTACTGTGAATGTCTCATCTGGAATCATGTATCAGGCCACTTTTTCATCCAGCAGTAGGGTCTCCATATCACATCGGTGTTGGCAATACGGTCTAGATGTACTCTCCAGTAGAGCATATCCCGAAACTGCCAAACATCTCTCAAAGGATATGCAAAGGCTCTCATTGTGCTTGCATCTACCATCACTGGCACTCCCTATGGATGTGTACATGAAAAATGCTCAAAAATCCATATCTGCAGAACTGTGCATGTCGACAGACTCTCCCGTTGATACCTCACTAGCTGACCCAGCTCACGGTATAGCTGAGCTAGCATGTTGTGACCCCATGAGAACACGGTCCTCTCTCTCTCTATCCTTTGTATGAGATGTGTCAGAGGTGATCAAAATATGGTACCCTTTGAGTTGGGTAACACAACCAAGGCTACTATACATAACATCACCTTCTGTACTAAAGGTGTAGGGCCTGATAATATGGAAGATAGTAGGATCTGATCTGACTGGGTCTGCATCAATGGACGCACTCTTGTACAATACTCTATGTCTATGTGGATCTCCTCAAAACCATGTTGTGCTCTGGGTCTAATGGTCTCCCCTCAAACTGGAAGCCGCAGGATCCTGTAGACATCCTCTAAGGTCACTGTGATCTCGCTAGAGGGAAGATGGAAGGAGCATGTATCCTCATCCCACCTCTCTATCAGAGCTGATAGCATGGCTTGGTGTAGTCTGAGCTATGGAAGGAATGATACCCAATATAGTCCTACATCCCTCAGTAACTGCATACCCTCATCATCAAGCTCAAACAGTCTCTCCTTGACTTTCACTAGCAATTCCCCAAAAGGATGCTCTCGGAAGCAGACTAGGTCCCGCAAACACAAACAAAGATCATATCAGTCATCTACATCATCAAATCTATAAAACTAACTAAATTAGGTCAAAGTCAACCATAGTTAGGTCAATGTCAACCTTACTAGGTCAATGTTGACTTTACTAGGTCAGGTTGACCTTTTTGGGTCAAGGTCGACCTCATCTCAAAAACTGACAAAAACCCTCTAGTCAATGTTGACTTTCATGGGTCAAAGTCGACATAGATGGGTCAATGTCAACCTAAATGGGTCAGGGTCAACCTAAAAGGGGTGAAATCAACCTTTCCTATAAAAAATAGGAATTTGGAAAGTACAAAGGAGGATAATAGTAAACTCATCTCAAGTAGTGACCGTCTGGTAGCCAGGCTGTGTCTCAGAGTCTCCAGGCGTGTCGCTTGAGGTTCCTCTCTTCTCGACATCTTGCTTTCTCATTTTTAATCTAAGAATGGTAAGAATGAGTAATTATTTCTCTCTTTTACTTATTTATAAGTTCAAATTAGGGTTTTATTAGGGTTTCCTTAGGGTAAACTCAGATTTTCTCTTCTTATGCATTTAGATAGACATCCACTCTTTTCATCATAACTTGAGTTTGGTAACTCCGTTTTCAGTGCCATTAGCAGTGTTGGAATTTTGATTTAGATACCTAACTACTTGAACTGATTTAGGAAGGTTGGGAGTCCTTCTAATTGGTTTAGGAAAGGACTTTTCAACACTCTGCATATCCAGTATATAGAGTTTTTCTTATCACCCTGTTTCATCCTTTCGAAGTAGAAAGCCAAAAAAAGGGGGGCATAAGGGGCTCTATACACTTCTAAAATTATCATATAGTAAGCTTTAGGTGATTTATGGATTTCCATTAACCTTGTGTGTTTCAAGTTCTAACAGTTTTCTACAGGATCTTTACATCGAGGACTTAGCTATATCCTTTTTATTTACCATGATGTTTTCTTACTTTAGCTTGCATATTCACGTAGTGTCATATCTAAGCTAAAGTGGGGGCTAAATGTATGATCTTAAAATGGAAGCACCTCCATCTTGATAGGTTTAGCACCCTCTTTTAGTAAATTTATCATGATAGACTTGCATTTAGGATGCATTTTGCACTTATCTTCTTCATTCTAGGTGAAATTAGGGTTAGGATCCTGAGGATTCTCCTGAATTTCCCTCTTCTATAGCTTTTTTTCTAGGTAGGACTTAGAAATAGGTCCTCCTAGCCTTCATCACAATCATCATAGGATTTTATGCTTATGCCTGGCATTTTGTCCTATTCTGATATCATTTCTAGGTCTCTGGGCATCCCCGGGACCTCTTGTCTTGATTCTGATTGGATTTGGGCCCAGGGTCAAATTTGAGGTTGATCTTGACTAGGTTAGGTCCAACCTCAATTTTTCCCCCCTTATTCAAATTTCTAGAATCCTTGATTTCTGGGCATCGGGCTTTCGGGATATTTATTTTCCCACCTCCACGTTGGCCATTTCGGGTTTCGGGATGGTAAATCCTCTAATTGCATTTAATATAGGTATATTTTCTAAAGGTTAGGACCTAATTGGGATTTAATTCTCCAAGGTGGCCCCTCTAGAGAATTGTGTCCTAGTTCACTATAAAAGGAGGCCTTCCTCTCTCATTTTCACATCAAGTTTTCATGCTCAAGCACTCTCAAGCAAGGTGATTGATCCAACATCCATTATTCACATCTCTCCATCAAGTTTTTTGAGAAATAATATTTCAAGCAAGCAAGGAATGGTGAAGATGCAAGATAGCAAGAGGATGATATAGGATATCAAGCCATTGTTGACATCAAGCATCTTTGTGAACACATATTTGGAGCAAGAGAGATCCTTTCTTCCTTGATCCACCATCATCAACTTTCAAGCATTCAAAGATTCAAGCATGGGGTAACAATTATAGATTGTGAGTTTGGTAGAAGTACTTTAGCCTTGGGGGCTTGGTATGCTTTTCTATCTCATTCAAATCTATGCATTTTTATTTCATACATATTCATGCTAGGGTTTTGATCTAGAGGATTAGATCTTAGCATTACACTTTCAATACATACACACACACATTCTATTTCAATCGGCTATTCATGGAGGTGGAGACCACCAAAACAAGGGTTTGACTAAGGCAAAACCCTATATAGCCACCCCCAAAGCCCCCTTTTTTAGATATCTACAATCACTATTTCGGGAATCAGAGGACAGATTTGAGTACCCTTTTCGCCGAACTTCTAGGATATGCAAACAAAATCAAAATCGGGCTTTAGAATAAAAATGTGGTATTTGACCTTTTATGAGGGTCAAACTCGACTTGCTACTAGAAAGCTGAAACTTTTCTAGGTTTTCTCCATCTCGGCCTTTTGATCACAAATCTGGTTGCAGAATCTTCTGAAATCTCATATAGACTTCAGAAAACAAGTATTTCCAAATCAATTTCACAATGAGGTATGTATCTTGACCTAATTAATTTTCAAGTATTTCCAGATTTACTTATGCTATGCCAATTCCAATCTCAATTCAAATGAATAAGTGTTGAATGTTAGGTACATTGCTAAGCTTCCATTTTTACACTATTCACCTAGAGACATACTATTCACTCTGCTAGTGTGATGAAATCTATAACCTAGTATCATTGACATCAATTTGATGTCTACTTGCTTAATCAGCTCAATAGTCATGCCATGCCTATCGCTCCTTGACTTAAAAACTTGCTCTACCATTTTCCTGACATCCTTACCCACTGGAATGATGGCACCTATCCTAGAAAGGCCTGTCATCTCATGAATTAGATCACTTGTGATTCTTACTAGAACATCTCCAATCCAAAACAGATCATCATGGATTCTTCTCAATAAGATCTTTATCCATTTTGTCTCATAGAATTCATATGCCGTAGCATATTCAACAATGGGGTGATCATTCCATTTGGCGTACTCATCCATGAATGTTTTATTTTGTTTCAACATGGTATCCATGTGCACCCTTAACCTATCTAGTCCAACAGGTTCTTTCTTATAATAGATGTAAGCCCTTATGTCTTCCACATGCATGACGCCCATAGGCGTGCAAGAGAAAACTCCCTCTAAATCATCTAGGGTGGATTTAAATGGGTGCCTCTTGAAAACATATCTTTTCTTCTCAGTGACATCATAAACAATGGGAGTGGCCATGACTTACTTGTTAATCACTTTCCAATTGAACTTAGAGAAGATTTGACGACTTATGAATCGACGCAATGAGCTAGGGTTTCTGCAACCAATCAAATGCACTGATAATTATAGAAAATCTTTGATAGATTCAATCTCCAAGACTTCACAACAACTTCCAAGGCTCTTTCTACTCTCCTATCACTCTTAATTTGAATGCAATGAGCAATCAAATGAATTCTATGTACTTTAAAGTGAAAAATCTGCCATTAATGCACATCACGTAAACTAGGCTGTCACTTAAAAAATTCAAACTCGAGCTTCGCTAACAATCAACATGTGCACTCTTACACGAAGGTTTCTATACACTCCAAAATCTTAAGTCCAAAGGCGCATACTCTGAGGACTAGTATACCAACCACGCAAGGGTCTATAGCTAAATTAGCTCCCCCTATGACCCTAAGGGCCATTCATGCAAATGTAGAGGGTACGTCCACTGGGGATGCATCCAATACATTCTCATCAATTTTGTCCTTCTTTCCTTCTGATCAAATCAATCCCACATCCTCTGAGGCTTTCACAAACTTGACTTCTGCTTCAGGATCCAAAACTGGTTCTTCGATCTTTTTATGGCTTTCCTGACCTTGCGTCCTTGATCTATAGAACCTTGAGATATGTCCAGCCTTGTTACAAGAGTGACAATTGACTAGAGGTCTATTATTCCTCAGCACATTGACATGAGTCACCATTCTACACGTTCTAGCTGAGTGACCATTATAGTTACATATCTGACATGTAACATTGTGAGAACTTCTTACATTTGTCTGATTCTAATTCCTCTGATCATGTTGAGTCCTATTCTTCTTACTAGTATTGAAATTCATAGTTCTATGACCAAATCTATTGCATGAATAATAGTAGCCATTAAAAGGTCTTACCTCTGTACAGTTCATTACAATGTGTCCATGCTTGTTACATGCAAAATAGGTGCGTTCTACTTGCTTGCACTCATTCTTAGGAGGACCACCATTGTCTTTGGTTTGATCTTCAATTATCTTAGTATTAGAAGAGTCTTTTTGAGTTTCCTTTCTTGCTTGCATATTGTCAATCTAATTTTGTGCTTCATTGTACCCAATACAGCTAGTGTCTCGTTTGATTCTTCTTGCATACAGTTGAGATTCTACCAAATCAGCATTGGTGTGTAGTTTGTCAATATGATCCTTTACCTTTTTTAATTCAGTTCCAAGCTTTCTTTGATATTCTTTAGCTCCAAGATTTCTAAGTTATCTTCCCTTAGTTCTTCATTGAGTTGAAGGTTCTCCTTTACTTGTTCATTGTAGACATCTTGATTTTTCATCAATTTGCCATTAAATTCTTCAAGCTGACTCAATACGGATGCATTTTCTTCATTCAACTTCTTGAATTTTTCTTCAAGTTCACTGTTAGAGCATCCTTTCAAATCCTTTCTTAGTCTTTTGATAACTAATTGAGCATCATTGACTTTTTCTTTTAGTTCTTCAATTTCTCTTTCTGAATTGTCTAGGTCTTCAAGAGCGGCTTCAAGATTTTTCTTCAGATGTTTCATTTCTACTTTGTCCATGATCTCCTCAAGTGGTTAAACTTATTTGCTGAGGACTAGATCTTTGATACCAATTGTTAGGAATAGGAACACTGAGAGGGGGGGGGGGGTGAATCAGTGTTCACTGAATTTTAACTTTTCACTTTAATCTTTATGCTAAACTTAAATGCTTAAAACATTCACATAAACATGAAACATGAAATCAACACATGACACCAATATGGTTACGGGGAAACCCAAATAGGTAAAAACCCCAGTGGGACTTGATACCCACTAATAATTTGTACTAGTGTTTTATGATCCTTGTTAGATGATCCTTTACCCTATTAGGAGTAGCTTTACAATGCTTTAAGTATAGTAGACCTTGTTAAGGGTCAAACCCTGTTAGGAGTCTTTTACAATGATCCCTATTAGGGGAGTGGAATCACTATCCTAGAGCTCACTGCTCAAATGGTGAAGGCTACAACTTTCTGATTTCAGATACATACTATATCTGCAGGTGAACTGTTCACTGTGACGCTGCTTGTCATATCAGTTCCTTTGGTGTGTTGATGCTTTGAACTCTAGCAAAGCTCTAATACATATTATATTGTCTTTGCATACCTCTTCTCTACTTATCACAACTTTATTACAACTTCCATACTGAATATAATGGGCACATCTTATATTTATACGCTCATATAAATAAAATAATTAGGTCATCCCTATAACTAATTACAAACAACACTTGCAAATGAATTGTCTTAGGTGTGCTTACAATTATACATATAAATTAACATGTCGGCAACCTAAATACAATGGACCCATGACCTTTACAACATTAAATTCTAATCGCAAACCAAAATGCTAACTGTCGGCTCCATGCTCTGTTCTCTGCCGGCATACACTGGCTGTGCAACTTCAACTGACTATAACTTTCACATCTTTGCATATCTACTTATGCGCTCATAGAATAAGCATAAGTATAGTCTAAAAAACTTAACTTCCAGGATGCATACCATAATTCATCTGTACACACATGTATTGATGCTCTGAGTTGCAGGAACTCTGTACACTGTCCAGTCTTCAACACTTAACTGAATTCTGATCTTTACACTAAGTGCGCTAACTCCAAACTGCTCTATGAATTTGTTGCCATAATGACAACACTATATCAAGTCATATACTTCAATATAGACAACTTGCCAACACATCATGATATTAAGCTTTGTGTCCCTGAAAATCATGTTATTGCATTCCTTCCAGAGGGACTAGCAAAAAATGGGCAAGGCCTGATTCTAGAGGAGCTTTATCATTGGGTGGTGGGAAGGAGAGAGCCAGTTGTAGAACCAGTGATGGATGTCCTTATTAGGAACCCACCAAATGTAGAGATAGGTTAGAATCTATTGCCAGATCTCAATAGCAAAATCACAGTGAATGAATAGGTGATTTATGCTTTCCTCTTTTTTACATAAGCAACACCTATTAGCCAGACTGAAACCCCACTTAGTGAGTTTGTCAAGAGTGAGAATTTTACCATGGAGCACTATCCACTAGAAGAAGTTGACCTTAGGGATCAATTGGGGCTGTGATACTCTCTTACAGCAAGTAGTGTCAGCAATTTCTATGATCAACTAATTATAAGCTGATTTGATAGTGAAACCACCATTTTGGGTGTGTCGCCATAAGAGCCTATCAGGCCTGTCAAGTAGGGGTATGTGGATAGAGTGGATTAATTTATTGAGATTGGTAGCCAGATTGAGAAGATCATGTCTATCCCTTAGGAAAGGGACTATATCAATCCATCTACCATTAGTTATGAAGTTGGAGACTAGGCTACCCACCCCATGAGTAAGGATGTTTCTTGATTGGGAAAATCAAGTGGAGGCCAGAATACCATCTGGTAGCCATGGGTCCTCCCAAAACCTGATGTCCTTGCCATTGCCCAATTGCCAAAAGCTCCCTTTTTCTAGGCTACTTTTGTTCTTAAGAATATTGTTCCAAATTTTGGATCCTCTCAGGTGTCCTTGTTCCCTAAAGAGCTTACAAAAATGTCCTTCATCAAGATACTTGGCTTCCATAATTTTGCACTAGTTAATAGAACCTGAGACCATGTTCCATGCCATCTTGGAAAGCAGGGCCCTATTGAGGTTTTGAATTCTTCTTAGCCCTAGGCCCCCCAAGTGTTTAGGGAGGTAGACCTTATCCCATCTGACTAAAGGGAACCTTCTCTTTTCCTCAAACCTTGACCAAAGGAAGGTTCACTAGATTTTTCCAATTTGTCAGCCATGAAACTTGAAATTTTGAATATGGAAAGGAAATAGATAGAGATACCTTGAAGAGAAGTAGCAAGGAGTTGGAGCTTACTTGCACTACTACGTAATTTACCTTTCCATCCAGCAAGATTCCTTTGGGTTCGTTCGAGGATGGAGTTCCAAAACTCTTTCTTCACATCTTTGACAGTTAGGGGAAGCCCCAGGTAAGTCATAGGGAGTGAATCAGCCTAGCAGCCCAAAATTTTCAAGATCTTTGTTTGAACAACAGGTTCAGTGTTGAAGAAGAACATATGACTTTTGTGATAGTTGATGCATTGGCCCGACGCATTAGGATATCTATCCAAAATTAGTTTCCATATCCTAGCCTCCTTAACCAAGGAGGTGCCAAAGAAGAAGGTGTCATCCACAAACTGTTGCAGGACCTCAGGTGGAAGTGTGGAAGCAGGTTTGATACCCTCAATATCTCTAGATTGTGCCAATTGCATCATGTTACAACCCAAGACCTTAGCCAAAAGGATAAATAGGTAGGGGGAGAGGGGATCCCCTTGGCATAGACCCTTTCCAGGAGCAAACTTATTACCTAGTTTGTCGTTGAGCAGCACAGAAAATCTGATAGCTTTAGTACAAGCTTTGATAAAGGATATAAAGCCTTGAGAGTATCCAAAAGAGGTTAGGACCTTATAAAGGAAGGTCCAGTTGACTTTATCGTAGGCTTTAGAAATTTCAAGCTTGAGGACCATTCTAGTAGCCTTACTGTGATTAATAGAGTGTAGGATTTCGTGAGTGGTGATGGCTACATCCATGATTTGTCTACCAAGGACAAAACCTTTCTGATTGGGATTAATGATTTTTCCAAGAAATTTTTTGATTTTGTTAACCATGATCTTGGAGAAGATTTTGTAGAGAGTATTACAGAGACTAATGGGTCTGAAATCCTCAATTATTATGGGCTCAACACACTTGGGGACAAGGACTATATAAGTGTCATTGAGATATTTGAGGATTTTCTTAGTTCTGAAGAAGTCCCTGGCCACATGAGTCACATCATAACCAACAATATTCCAAAATTCTTGAAAAAAAGTAGGGGGGAAGCCATCGAGGTCAGGGGCTTTGAAGGGTCCCCTAGAGAACACCGCTTTTCAAACTTCTTCATTAGTGACCTTGGAGAGGAGGGAGTTATTGTCAGTGTCAGTGACCACCTTCAATAGAATTGAGATGAGCTAGTTTTGGAGAATTTCATAATTCCCTACATTGACTTCAGTGAAGGAGTTGAAGAAATACTTTATAGCCATATTCTGCAGCAAGGTATGGTCAGAGATCTCATTCCCCATTTTATTTGTAAGAGTGTTGATGGAATTGCATCTCTTATGTTTGTAGGAAGATTGATGGAAGAAAGTAGTGTTGTGGTCTCCCTCTTTGAGCCATAACACCCTAGATCTTTATTTCCAGAAGACTTCCTCATTAGCTAGAGTAATCTTCCAGCTTTTTTTGGCCTCTTCCTCCTCATTGTGTAAATCAGGTGATAGGTTGCCAGCAACCATTTGTCCTTGGAGGGTTTCTAGTTTCTCGGCCAGAGCTTTTTTGTTATGAAAGATGTCCCCAAAGGTAGTTTTTCTCCATCCTTTTACAACTCCCCTAATAAGTTCCAATTTAGAGGCCACCCTAAACATGGTTGTACCTTTGATAGGAGTAGAACACCATTGCTAGATCCTATCCTGAAAGTTGGGGTGCGAAGTCCACATGATTTCAAACCTAAAGGGGGCAAGGTAGGGGTGCTTCCTGTCCATCCATTTAAGCAGTAGGGGGTTGTGATCTGAGGTGGTTCTGGGGAGGGCTGTTAGAGAACAAGATGGTCCCAAATCCCAAGAAGAAGAGGTTAGGACCCTATTATTCCCTTACAATAGTTTGTATTTAAAGATAAACAAAATATATATTTAAATATATAGTATAAGTGAAATAACTTGATCAACTAAATACAATAAATAACATAAAATTGGGTGTTAAGAAGAAAAGTAAAATTAGACAAGCATGCTTTTCAACATGAGAAAGAAGGGTTCATGTTATTTAGTTGTATGTGTGGCTTGATGGTGTTAAGTTTGAAATATCACTTTGTGACCTAAAATTATTCTTTTATATTAAATCTATCCTTGCAATGCTTTGATATTTAATATGCTAAACTTCATTTGATATGTGATGGAATCATCATGTATAATCAATTTGGTTCAATTTTGGGATGTAGAATTGAACACTATTTGAAATCAATGATTTGCATACAAAATCAAGCTTTAATGTTCTTTCAACCAATAATTAGTTCATCTCATCTTTTGATGTCTATATCTAATATGAAGAGATAGTGGTGTTTAGGAACATCCTTGGGGACCCTAATAAGTGTGATTCATATTCACTTTAGCTAGACTTGTACCTGGAAAACTAATTACTAACTTGTGAGGAAAGATTAAAATAACAAGAAATCATGCAATATTCTTTTTTGTCACTGGTTATGTAGATGTTGATGTAGTAGTGAATTCATAGATCCATAGCTCCTCTAATGTTGATCCAAGTACAAAGTGAGAGATCTAGGCAAATCCTTAAAAAATGTGTTAAAATGAATTAGGGATTGTATATTTTGTAATTTAAATAATTTATGCTCAAGTTGGTGGATACCGATAAGCAGGAAGACAAGGGAATAGGCCTACTTTAAAAATATTTAATACCGAATTTTAAAAGTGCATTTGAGCTAATTTTGTCTCATGATTTTGATCTAAGATAAGGAGCGTGAAGTGTAAAGTTCTTGGAATGTGGGAAGTTACTACTAGTCATGGCTTGTGCAATTTGCTAAAATTCTTATGAAATCATGTTACTTGTACACTAATTATTACATAAAGGATAACCTAGTCAAAGTAAGTTAAAAAAATAAATGATAAAAAATGCCAAGTGAACATTTATTACTATTATAGTATTAAAAAGGGTATAACTGGTTTCTCTTATTTCAACACTAGTATATACATCTTAAATACATGTATCTAAAATATTTTGATAGATTTCTATATCAAACTAGTATATTACTACATATGGAGCTAAATACTAATTTTTCTATATCTTTTCATGGGGGTTCTACTAAGGATCCCACCCTTGAAATTAAAATTCTACAATAATGATAGCTTGAAATAATAGTAACTATAAAATCATTATAAAAGTTATCAAAGCATCTAGTGAATATAAAAATATATACATTTAGTCTCATACAACATCATATCCTATTAAACCACTAATGATCTAGAATAATTCATCTTCAACCATATATATCAACCACATAACTAAGTTGTGGATCAACCTAGATAAAAGGAAAACCTCCATAACATATTAACACATCATTCAAGACAATACAATAGGTCCAATTTAACCTCCCATGAAAGAACATATCCTATTGGCCCAAACTTCAAACCCGCTTCTCAAACTGTTGACTATTTTCCTCCAAACCATAAGAGGGAACCCCAAAACATCATGCAAATCAAGATGAAGACACTAAGTACCATTGAAAATATTTCTAGAAAACATAATCTGAAGGAATCGTGCTCATTAAATTATGTCGCAAGATAAATGATTCACTGATCATGCAGAAATAGGGAAACACATGAGTATAAAGAATATTGTACTATGGAGCACCAAATTACTTGAAACTTGAGTCATTGATCCCTTTTTCCACATAGAACATATGCCTAAAATTTCACGATCTAGCCAATCACCACAAAGGAATATGGTGCATTCTAGTGAGCTAATAGCATCAACACCATATACCGATAAACTATGATTTGGAGGATAGATCCTTATAAATTTTTTTATAAAAATGTGAATGTCATGAAAACTAATAGATTGATACCTTACATACTTATTAGCTTAACTCCTAAACCACATACCAAAAAAGTGAAATGCAGTAAGATGCAAACCAAATTACCAATACTTTAGTAAAGGTAAAAAATCAATTTAATACTTCAACAAACTTCTTCAATCACCCAATTATGAATTTGATCTCAACCATCAAATAACTAAAATCATTGAACATTTAGAGTCACCCAAAGTGACTGGATCTTATAAAAAAAAATATAAATCATATATACCAGTACATATCGAGTATCGAGAAATATAATAGTTATCTAATTAAATTTGATGAACCTCCAAATAGTCTTCTACATCTTTGATCAAACTGAAGAAGAAATTCTCTAAAATATACCCAACACACATTATCTAATGTACCAATATCCATAAAACATCTTTCATTATTTTTTTCAATTATAACACATATTATCAAATATTAGGTTGAAGTCAATGAAAAGATGTATTACCAATAATATTTCCCTGTGTCATTGATGGCAACAATACAACATATATATCAACAACTCATTTTCATTTGTATACACTTTCCCACTTTCACTAGTGTCTATGTTATCTATCTAGTATCTCTTCCCCTTTGACATCAAGGAAAAAGGGCATAACATCTACAAAACCCAAAATAGTACTTCTTATACTCCCCTATCAATTTGCATCCATTATAAAAATATCCCCCTTAGATGGAGATTCCTTCAATATTTAATAATACATACTAATATAAAGCATACATAGAGAAAAATTGTCACAGTTCTATGCCTTTGCAGGTAAGATAACCTTATATTTTACCTTGATATGAGAAAGAGTGACATCCCAAGTAGTCTTGCATGAGGTAAGAATCTAGTTTTGACACTCAAACTATATGCACAAATCCTCAAAAACATCAACATTATGCAACACTTTCATTTTCTACTTTGTTTGTTATGTTTCTGCCAAAATACTAGATAAAGAAGCCAACTTCATAACTATTATTTCTCTTAGGATACATATCAGATTCTTGATTTATTATGTCTTTTCTTATAGTAGATAATAGCTATAACTTTTTTCTACTTGAACCCTAGTGGAGCCATATTTATCTTTTCTCAAATCATAAGCACCAACCACATAAAAGATTTGTGACTCAATTGAGTCAATCTAACTTTTGATACTTTATGTGTATGGACACCTCAAAAAAATTGGTATAGTGTTATAGAATCATCAAAACAACATCCTTGATATTCTTTATGTTCTTCTATAGTGCATTGTATGTATTATCACACTAGTCAAAAAAATCTATCATTCTCTTAATATTAATCTTTCTTAGAGCTTCTTCCTCTACTTACTTCTCCATGTGAGATGAATGATCCTTGAAGGGATCTATTAATATTTTTCAATTTTTCTTTGAAGCTAAGGATGAATTAGTGTCTACCTTTAGTAAGCCCTCTTGTATAGTCTTCATTTGATCATCAACCAAACTTGATTTAAGATGTAGTTTGAGAAGATGATAAATATTTGAAACATCAATATAGCCTTTATTATGAGTACTGGAAGAAAAAGTGGAGTCACCATAGGTTGAAACTGTAATTGCATACTTAGTAGGTCTTTGAAGGAATTAGAAGACACCTCACCAATATCTTGAATGGTTTTGGATTCACATTTTTCTAAGTTAGTTTTTTTATAGTTTCCTAAGCCTTCCTAGGATTGTTCTCTTGCTTCTTCTTTATTCCTCCAACATTCTCAATGTTACCCATTTTATTTTATTTTCCCCACCAACAACCTTTATATTTTATTTTGCATCTACATTCTTTTTTAACATTAAAATTATTTTGGTATTCTCTTCTATATTCTTAGTATCCTTTGAAACATTTTTCTCTACATTATGATCAGTATTTCCCAGAGGAGGAGAACTTTCTTCCTTCCTTTTCTCTACACTTGGTGCATCTATATTGGACTTCTCTTGAGGAGGATTAACCTTGTTTATCTAAGTACTATCACTATCAACCTCCATTAGAGGAACATCAAATGCAAACATGTTAATATCTTGTATATTAGAAATATATTATAGTTTATTGTCCTTTAGAGGAGCATACTCTTTAGTCACTACTTCTCCCTCAATCTCCTTAAAAAATCTTGAAGTGATAAAAAATGATAAGTAAAGTGCATGAATGTAAAGAAAATAAGAACACCACCATAACACATGGATTTTTATTTTGGAAACCACGTTAGGGTAAAAACCATGGTGGTAATGACACTCACAAGCCAATAATTTGAAAAAACTATTTTCTTACAAGTAGATGGGAATGCACTTGCATTCAGACACACTTCCTAGAGCTCACTACTCAATTACAATAAGGGATACAACTCTAAATATAAGACTTAATATCTTTAAAAGATCAATACAATGATTAGTAGATAATGAACTACCAAAAATAATATTTGACAATACCAAATTACAGTTCCATGTTAGCACAAAACAAATATCTGATACCCTTTTATCACTAACTACACTATAACTCTATTATTCACCAATTGATAAATCAGATTTGAAATCTCTGTATCGAAACCTACATAACCATATAATTTGTTTCTCTAACATCCATCAACAACCTGCACATAACCTAATTCATCGATCTTATATTTGTCCAATCACAAATTTGATCTTACAATGTTGGCATAAAAACATTCTTGGGAAATGTAAACAATTTTTCCCTTAACCTCAAAAAAAAAGATTGAAATTACCAATTCAAATCAATATAATCATTAATCCAACCTTAGATTTGTCAGCTCAATTGATTTGAATATTCTTTGACCATTAAAAATGTTTTACCAATTTGTGCAATAAGATTTTTAATCCATGTCAGCCTATTCTAACTATCAACCTCAAAAATCGTCACTCAGAATGATGTAACTTTGCCACTCCATTATATATCACCACCAAACTTTGGAATTACCATGAATATACCTAAAATGTGCTCCCCCTAGGTGTGCACCCAAAAATATTAACTTGGGAGTCTTCGCCAATCCAAAAACTAACTGCACAGGAAGAATGATTTGTTCTTCACTTTGTACTTAGTCAAATTGCCTTCTGACTTTCAATATGATCTCCTGATGATTTGCACACATGGGATTAGAGTCTAAACACCATCTTGTTTCCATCAATTCCAAAGGAGGAGATTATTAGAAAGATGGAAATAGACACTAGTTTTATGCATAAAGTGTGACATATCTAAGGCCAGATTAATGATTATATTGATTTGAATATACTTTGACCATTAAAAATATTTTACCAATTTGTGCAATAATATTTTTCATCCATGTTAGCATATTCTAACTATCAACCTCAAAAATTGTCACTCAAATTGATGTAACTTTTATGCACCATAAGATCTTGCCACCAAAATTTGGAATTAGGCTGAATATACCTCAAATATGCTCCCCCTAGGTACACACCAACAAAAAAAACCTGAGATTCTACATTGATCCAAAAACTAATTGTGTAGGAAGAATACTATTTTCTTCACTCTGTACTTAGTCAAATTGCCTTATGAGTTTTGTTCTGAGATCATGATGATTTTTGTACATGGGATTTGGATCTAAACACCATCTTGTTTCCATCAATGATAACACTTCATGCATAAAAATAGTGTCTCTTTCCATCTTTCCAACAAACTTTTTCTCTTAGATTTGCATCAAGTTTTATATCTTATTTTCTCTTTTCTATAATACATCTACAAGGTGCTCTAGAAGAACTCATCCCAAATATCACTCAAGGTTAGGTTACATTTTATCATATACATGACAATTGATTTCTCTCTAATTTTTTTATTGTATAATGGTACATTTGGATTGCATGGGCTCCACAGATGGGCCAATACCATATCATGTGTGTTTTTATTGTGGGGTTTTTAAACCGGGGAAAAATATTGGGCAGTATATTGTCGATATTAGGGGGAAGAGAAGAGGGGATTAGGGGGGGTGGAAATTAAGAGGGATATAGAGGAAAACATGTGTGTTGGGAATTGGGTGGGTATTGGAGGGGGATAAAAAAAGGATTTTCAGGCAATATTTTTTGAAAATAGGAGTATTCTTTAGTATGCCAAAAACCCACGTGATATGACCCATGCTCACTTTAATAAAAGCCCTAGTGATTTGGATATATTTTTACTATAATCTCTAAGGCTTCATAAAATTTAATTTCATTATAAATAACATGTAGATAATATATGTCTAGCTCAAGAAACTGTAAAGGAGTCTTCTTTGTTTTCTTAGCTTTTCCCTTAAATTTTTCTTTACCATTGTCTCTTTTTTTTTGGCACTTTCTTCAACTTCATCCTAGTTACATTTATTTTCTCTTTTCTTCACAGTAGTAAATTTTAGCTTTTTTTTTTACGAGGATTGGTCAATTTTTAGATGCCAATTGATCGACCCACTGACCATAACTATTGTCAAAGTTTTTTCATCAATTATTCAACACATAATACGGTTGTCAAAATTGCGACGTCTATAGTGGTTGAATTATTGACGAACCCGCTGTCGAAATAATCACTTCAACTTGGAAGAATTATCGACCATTCCTTTCATCTATGTGACCAACAATGGTCAAAATTGGGAGGACTTATGGTCAGAATAGTCGTTGAGTGCATAGCATTCTTGTCGAAATGACAAAATAATGTTGGTCGAAATTGCGACGATGGGTGGTCATAATAGTCGTCAAGTGCATAGCATTCTTGTCGATAAGTTTATTTTGACTGTCGAAAAAGTGACAAAATTTTTAATTTTTTCTTAAAAAATAAAATATATTATCAAATTAAGCATAGAAATAATATGCTTAATCTATTAGTAATTTTCTGCATTCAATCTGCCAATTACTAATATTTTTGTATGTGAGTTTTATGGGAGAGGAGTTTAATCTGCATTTAATCTATTAATGTGATAGTCTCGTGAAGACATAATCCGGTGTTTATATTATTAAACTCTCTATTCAATGCAACATTAATAGGAAAAGCATTCATTGATTGGTAATATAAGTTTTGATCATTCCATGTACTAATTATATTGTTTTGAAGTCTTAAAATCAAAGAATTTTAGTCCTTTTATTGATTGTTCCTGTACAGTGCTTGGCGTGCAAACAATCTTTGTCTTGAAGAACCAATGATTTCCTAGGCTCTATCAAATAGTTCGCAAGCAATGATGTATTCAATATTTCTAAAGTGCTTCAAAAGGATTAAACTCACCGAGACTCTTCACCAACACACCCACCATCCACACCCATCCACTCATGTCAAGATCTTGTCCAAAATCATGTTGAAATATCCATTGACCTAAATCAAGATCCTTCCCTCTCACTTCCTTCGTTACATAATCAATTTTGGAGTATATTCTAAAGTCCTTGAATCTAAGTAAATGTAAGTCAATAACACCAAATATATCACTTAAACTCACGAAGACTCTTCAGAAGACTTCTAAGTGATATTTTGGTGTTATTGACTTACATTTGCTTAGATTCACAAGATCTTGACATGAGTGGATGGGTGCAGATGGTGGAATGGGGGGTGTATTGGTCAAGTCATACATTCAAGTCATCTAATGTTGTTAGAAAAAACATTGACTAGGACCTTAGCAAAAACATCTTATGAAATTCAATTCTGCATAACTACATACAGAAACAAACACATTATTCCTTATTGAAAGAATCAGTCACCTTGTTGAGATTTATCAAATTGATAAAAAGAGAATCATATAGTTCACACTACCTCCAAAATCTAGAGACAAACTACTTTCAAATATTTTCCTCAATTTTGATCTTGTGACTCTTTATCATCAATGTGAACAAGACAACATAGTTCCCAAAAATAACACATGGTTTCTGCATCAAACCCTCCTACAAATTGAAAATATGATAGACACATAAATAGAAAAAGAAAACATTACTCAAAGCAATATAATAATAATTGAGGTCATTTATCCACATGTCACATGAAGTGAATATTTACCTGATGAGCTCTGAAAGCAAAATGCACACCCTAAAGCAGCAAGAATTCCTGTGTAGGCTCCTTTTCTAAGTTTCCCATCGACTCCAGCTCTATAGATATTCATCTCATGTATCTCTTTGCTAGCTTAATGGAACCTAGCTTTATCTGTATAAAAAATATGATTAAATTATGAGTTTGAGCATAAGCATAAATATAGAGATATGAAGTTATGATGTGTTACAAAGACATGAGGTCCAACATGGAAAAGGATCAAATCAATAGTAAACAGACGGACCAAGTAAAGAGAGAATAGAGACTTCTGAAAGGTAATAGATTCAAATATTATGTGCTCCCTCTTTATGGACATCCAAGGAGGAATGTTATTGTTGATAACAAAAACAAGCCACACCGAGTAAACAGATCTTATCTCTCCAAATGGATTGACACCATCTGCTGCCAATGAAAGCTTGAGATTATGAGTTCTTTAAAGTGTGGCCAAGTTTCCTCTATTTCCTTAAATGCTGAACCATCCAAAGGCATTCACATAATGTCATCTTGACTTCTATTTCGTGCATGGTAATCCATAAATTATGCCAAGCTATTGCACTTGAATAATCATTGCAGACGTGGAATAATAGGAATATACCAAAGAACATTGTGTTATCTCTATTTGAGCATTAATTATTGTCATTAGTAGCAAAGACATTGGTTGGTTACTTATATTAACCTAGTCGGTAACTACAAGCAATACAAGACAATCGGTTAAGTCTTCACACTGAGCACATAACAGTTTTACCAAGCATCATACACTGATACCGAGTGACAGTAAACACCAAGCACCAGTATAATCACCGAACAATATTTACAATGTTTACCGAGGATCATAGAAAATGGCATAGGAATCATGATAAGCACATCTATTTATGCAAACAGTTACAATAGAATCAAAAAATGTTTTACCAAGATCGAGGATAATTTATTGTGGAGATATTCATTAAATGAGATGAAGATCTTATGTTATTTTTTTAATCTAGGTTATTTTTGTACACCATAGATCTTAGGGTTTTCTCTAAGATATTGTAACCTAATTTTGTTAAGTGACATTAAGCAGTATGCTATATAATTGTGTTTTGCATCATTTTGATGTAACTGATGGATGAATGAAGATGTTCTTGAAGCATTAGCCAACTTCAAGATTATCAGTTGACAGATAGAATAGAACAGTATTTAGAGGTAACCAGATTAAAGCAGAATCAGAATCAGGCTAAATGAGTAGTTTAGAGCAGAGATCTTCACATAGAAAAGGTGATATCTATTCAGTATTTCATAGATCTTTATCAGACAATTGAGTTGTCATTAGCAGATACTTACCTATTGCTTTCTAATCACTGTAATAGAGTTTTGGTAAAATCTCCTAACAGAGTAGACCTAACAGTCTTTTTGTAAATCTCTTAACTGAGTACACACTCAAGAAGTGTTGTTAAAATCCTATCACTAGGTAGATCTAGCTGATCTAATATGTTACTCCTAATAGAGTCAGATCACCAGAAGTGATCACCACTTGTAGCCCTAACAGGCAAACCTTTTCTATCTGTAGTAGCGAAGAATTTGTGGGTGTCATCCCCACCGCAGTTTTTACCTTCTAACAAGGGTTTCTGCATTACCAAAATACTTGTGTTATGAGTTTATTATCTTGTTGATTTCATGTTATTTATCTTTCATAGTTAAATGAATGAATGATGCATGCAATGGATACAAGTATTGTTTGAAGGTCACTATTCTTTGTTGTTTTAGATATGAAAGGTTTATAAGTGAAAGTTTTTGTGGGCACCGATTCATCCCTCCCCTCTTAGTACCCTATCTCTCCAATCCAATAATTGGTATCAGAGCTCAGTTCTCTTGTTGGATAGTTTAACCACTTAAGGGTAAAGATCTAGTCATGAAGAGGTATAAGTTAGATAAAACTATAGAGAATCAAAAGATTCAAATGTAGATGTTTGTTGAGCAGTATAAGCAAGCTAAGTATGGACTGAAGAAATTATGGATTGAAAGGAAGAACCTGGCTATTTTGCAAAATGAGATTGGTTACCATGAAGAAGTGATTGATAATGTATTTGATCATATTAGATCTAGTTCAGGAAGTATTTTAGATGGATCTAAAAGTATAGTCTCTGACTTGTTTGAAAAGAATCTTCACTTAACCGAATAAGTGAAAGCACTACAAATCGATCAGGAATCTCAGATGGTGAGAATGGTAGAAGTAATGAAAAATGCTAGACAAGCTGAGCAAGAAAGGAATCTAGCTATTGAAGACCAAAGACTAATAACCAAACAACTTCAAGAAAAAGTAAATGAGATTCATAGACTCACCGAGCACCATTTTGAAATATCAAACTAGATGGTGATTGTGAATCAGGAAGTCAACCGAGTTAATGGTGAACTATCAAGAAAACTTGAAGATATAGGTGTTCTCAGAGAAGAGAATGAAAATCTGAGAAATAAAGTAAAAACACAACAACAACATCATGAAATGAAGAAACTAGCTGAGGATAGTTCTAAAAGGATTGATAATTTTCTAATTAATAAAAGAAGATTTGGAAGCAAAGCTAGAGTAGGCTATACCGGTGAAGGAGAATCATCACAACAAGCTCAATAAGTCAACAACAATCAAAGTCAAAGGCCAAAGACATTGACATGTTATCACTGTGGCAAACTAGGACATACTTCTAATGTCTGTAGAAGCAAAGCACAAGGTAAACCTCCAGTCACTCCTAGATTTAATGGTTATTGTTATTGCTATGGAAAATTTAGACACCAAGCTTATGAGTGTAGAGCTAAACAAAATAAGAATGCTAACAATCCTACTATGGATAAATTATGTTACACTTGCAATGAACATGGACACACTACATGAGAGTGTAAGGAAAAAATGAAGCAAGTATGGACTCCTAAGCAGAAGACATAATGCAATCCTTATCAACCGAAGAGATAAGGTAACTCTTATGTTTGGGATTACAACACATGGACTAATTGTATTGCATGTGGTAGATATGGGCACATTGCAGCAAACTGTAATAAGAAAAGATGGGCTGGACAATCACGGAGCTGGACAAGTATTGGAATGGCATGATGTACTCATTAAGGACATCACAAATGGTGATCCTGATGATAGGGATGAAGATGATGATGTGAACATTGCACTCAATCACACACAGGATGAAGGTCAAGCTACTGAGTGTACATTTACATCATTTTTGGGTGAGCTTCCTATTATTGTTGAAGCAGTAGAAATCTTATCATAGGAACAACCCGATGGCTCAAACCCTGAGAAACCACAAGATACAATAGGGGAACAAAGCACTGATACACCTACAAAGGAAAATAAGTCTGAAGATAAAGAGGTGTTGGAGATTTGCCAGCAGGCCAGTACTGACTGTATGTTTGTCATTGATAACAACATATGGAAAGTAGCATGCATGGAAGACTTATGCAATAAGCTTTCAGTATATGTAGCATGGACATGATATCATCAAGATATCATGGGTACAGAGGTTAACTGTTAGTACAGATAGTTATATAGAAGCTTGTGTCAGCAGTGTTCTTGATAGAGTAATGGGCAGTGTTCTATGTATGGTTGTTTGTATAGTTATCATGGAGCCTTGCGCAATTGGATATATGTTGAAGACATGTTAGTAATGTTACATTCATGGATATAAAGTCTGGTGATTAGTAGAAGTAAAGTTATGCAATCACTATTCATCAGTAGCAGTTTCCTATGTTTATTCAGAAGAGCTGATAGAGATTATATTGGTTCTGGAGTTGCGCCTATCATTTTGATATGTGCCCTTGGATTTAATCTTGCAGAAGAGTTAGTGATGTTCGGTTAAGAGCGCATGAAGTAATTCAGATTGAGGAGAAAGATCCAATTGTTTTGGTAGAGCTGATAGTGTGTAGCATGCGTCTACAATTATCTTATTAGACAGGTCCCAGAATGTGTTGCATGCTTAGTAGAGCCAACTAAATTGTTATTGGAGTTTGTTATGATTTCTTTAATATGATTTCAAGGTGGTTCTAATAGGCTGAATTTATTATATCATTTAGAGGAAAGATATTTATAGGTAGTCATTTGTGATTGCTTGAGTGTGGTTCATAGTTGATTACAAAGAGCAAAGAAAAGTGTACGAAGTATTGAGCCATTAGAAGGTCTATGTGACCAAGTAAAGTGTTTGTGCTATACATTGGAACTAATCCAAACAATAGGTCTAAGCGCAATTCACCAAGATCCAGATATAGTGTGTATCTATTATTCAGAAGGTTGTAGCCTTCGCCCCTTTGAGCAGTGTGCTCTCAGACAGTGCGTCCTCTCCCCTAACTGGGACTATTGTACAAGACTCCTAACAGGTTCTGACCCTTGATCAGGTCTATTGTACTAAATATATTGTAAAGCAACTCCTAACAGGGTTAAGGATCTTCTAACAAGGATCATAATATACTAGTGCAGAATATTAGTGGGTGTCAATTCCCGCTGGGGTTTTTACCTATTTGGGTTTCCCCATAACCAAAATATTGTGTTGTGTTCAAGTGCTCATTCATTGTGTTTATGATTTATGTTTAAGTATACTTAATTGGATAAATAATTGAAACTTGTAGATAACTGATTCACCCCCCCTCTCAGTTATCTCTTGGGACTATTCCTAGCAATTGGTATCAGAGCCTGGTGCCTCAGAGAGAAAGTTTAACAGCTTGAGGTATATCAGATGGCATACTTTAGAAAAAAAAGTCCTAAGTTTGATGGAGAGAATTATCTTGATTGGAAGAACAATATGGTGACTCATTTGCAATGTATTTCTTTTGAAGTTTTTGATGTAACTATCAAAGAAGTCAATATTCCTACTTTAAAAGACCTTGCAAAGGATGATGCTATTGATAAGAAAAAGGAATTATTTCATAAGAATTAAATAGCCAAAGAAGCCCTTATTAGCACCCTTTTTGATAGTGAATTTTCAGAAATAAAGAAGGTAGATACAGCCCACAAAATATGGAAGTACCTAGAAGACATATTTGAAGGAGACAAACAAGAAAAGGATGCAGGCAGAAAGACATGGAAGAAAAGATACAATGCATTAGAGATGTTGCCTAAAGAAAATATCAGAGCTTACAATCAAAGGATCAATAAAGCAATTGCTAGAATCAAGAACAATGGTGGAGAGATCTTAGAGGAAGACATTATGGACAAATTGATGACTACTCTCACTCCAGAATATGAAAACAAGATCAACATCCTTGATGAGACCATGCAACTTACATAAAATTTCAAGAGAGAGACTTTGATCAGCAAAATATCAGATTTGAGATTTCAAGATTGAAGACAGAACCTAAAAGTGAGACAGCCTTCAAAGCAACAGTTTATGGTAAGAAATCTGCAAACACTTCTGGTAATTTTGATGATGATGATGAAGAGAAAACACTAGATGATTTCATTTCTATGATTTCCAAGAGAGAAAAGAAAGGAAAAGGAAAATATGAAGGTCAATTGCCATTTAAATGCTTTTCATGTAATAAGATTGGTCACTTTGTATCTAAATGTCCCCTAAGAGCTAGAAAGTTCAAAAATGACTACAAGCCTAAATTCTCTAAGGAATGTTACTATGCTAGAGATGGACTTTCTGATGATGATTCAGCTGAAGAAGAAATTGGATTCATTGCTATAATAGAGAAAATGAACAATAAAACAAATCATGAAGATAAGAAAGATAAACAAGAGCTAGCATTAACTTCCCAAGTTGATATTAGGACAGACTGGATTATAGATAGTGGTTGTTCACATCACATGACAGGTGATAAAAATAGATTTGTTCATTTGGACAAATACAATGGTGGCATGGTAAGATTTGGAGATAACACTCCTAAACCCATAGTTGGTAGAGGAGCCATCACCTTGAAACATAACCTTCGTAGTGTTGGACAGTTACTTGGAAAAGGTTATTAGTTGGAGTTCAAAGATGACAAATGCATCATTAACAACAAGGATGGTGTTATGATTGCATCAGGCTCAAAGACTAGAGGTAATGTTTTCCAACTCAATTCAGAAGCAAGTTGTTTTTTTGCTAAAGTTGATGACAGTTGGTTGTGGCATAAAAGACTATGTCATATCAATTTTGATAACATAGTAAAGATAAGCAATGTAAAGGCAGTAAGAGATCTACCTAGCATAGAAAAACTAGTTGATACTATATGTAGGGAATGTGTGATGGGAAAGCATGTGAGAAACTCATTCAAGAGCAAGCACAATTCAGTAGAGAACAAGTTGGATCTCATTCATACAGACCTATGTGGTCCAACTCAAACAAGATCATACTATGGTGAAAGGTATTTCATTTTGTTTGTTGATGATTATACTAGGATGATCAGGGTTGCATTCTTGAAAGATAAGTCAGAAGCATTTGAGAAGTTCAAAATATTCAAAGCTAAGGTTGAAAATGAATCTGGACTAAAGATAAAATGTTTGAGATCGGATAGAGGAGGAGAATTCACCTCTGATAGATTCTATGAGTATTGCAAAGAACATGGCATAAAGAGACAGTTGACTGCACCTAGAACCCCTCAACAGAATGGAATTGTAGAAAGAAGGAATAGGATCATCCTTGATACAGTGCACACCATCATGATTGAAGGAAAAGTTGCACACACCTATTGGAGAGATGCGATCAATACAATAGTCTACACCATCAATAGAATTCAATTGAGGCCTATCCCTGACAAAACACCATATGAGCTATGGTTTGGTAATGTTCCCATAGTAAAATACTTTAGAATCTTTGGAAGCAAGTGATACATCAAGAGGGATGAAGCAGTAGGCAAGTTTGATGTAAGCAGTGATGAAGGTATTTTCCTTGGTTACTCTACTAAAAGTAAATCTTATAGATGTTTCAATTTAAGATTGAAAAAGATCATTGAAAGTGCTCATGTTAAGATTGATGAAAATTTATGGTTCAAGAAAGATATCATGATTACCCACTCATGATTGAAGAAGAACCCAGGCCCTCCACCAATGAGACAGTTATTGAAGAAATGTTTAATAGTATTGATGTGTTATTAAATGACCCCAAGACAAGTGAAGAAGAAACTCCTAAGGCTGATGAGTCAGTATCACCTAAGGATCCAAAGTTTAAATCTAGAAACCATTCCAAGAAAGACAACATTGGTGATCAGAGCGGCAAAGTCTTAACAAAATCACAAGCAAAGAACTCAGCCAGTAGTGAAGTGGTATGTTTACTATCTTAGATTGAACCTTTAAGTGTTGAAGATGCTTGTAATGATTCATATTGGCATGATGCTATGAAAGAAGAACTTGATCAGATTATTAAGGATGACACTTGGGAATTGGTCTCAAGACCTAGTGATAAGAATATGATTGGAACAAAGTGGATATTCAGAAACAAGATGAATGAAGATGGTACAATAGTAACAAATAAAGCAAGGTTAGTATGTAAGGGATATGCACAAAGAGAAGGCATTGATCATTCAAACACATTTGCACTTGTGAGTAGATTAGAAGCTATTAAGTTGTTTCTAGCTTATGCTACAGTCAAAAATTTCAAATATTATCAGATAGATGTCAAGTCAGCATTCTTGAATGGAGATTTGAAATAAGTATACATTGAGCAGCCAGAAGGATTCACCTTATCAAATAGACCTGATATGATATGTAGATTGAAGAAGGCCCTCTATGGACCTAAGCAAGTCCCTAGAGCATGGTATGAGAGACTAGATGGATATCTAACAAAGATTGGATTCAAGAAAGGAGTAGCAGATTGTAATCTATTCATAAGAGAGACATCTAAAGATTTACTACTTGTAGCTATATTTTTTGATGACATTATCTTTGGAGGTAATGACAAACTTAGTGCTAAATTTTCTAAGGATATGCAAAATGAATTTGAGATGAGTACGATTGGTCCTATCAAATATTTTTTGGGACTAAATGTGCAGCAGACAGAGAAAGGTATTTTCATTAATCAGTCTAAGTATGTGAAAGAAATATTAAAGAAATTCAAAATGGATGATTGCAAGCTAGTAGGGACACCTATGATCACAAGATGCAAGCTCACAAAAGAAGATGATTCTCCTGTAGTAGATATAACATTGTACAAGTCTATGATTGGTAAACTCATTTATCTTACTCAGACTAGACCTGATATTTCCAATGCAGTTGGCATAGTTGGAAGATTTGTAGCAGAGCCTAAACAAAGTCACCTCGTGGTAGTAAAAATGATATTCAGATATTTGCAAGGCACTATAGACTATGGTCTATGGTATCATAATTCAAAAAATGTTGAGCTTCATGTGTACACTGATGTAGATTAGGCAAGATGCATTGATGATAGAAAGAGTACATCAGGTGGAGCAGTGTTTCTTGGTGATAGAATTGTTACTTGGACAAGCAAGAAATAGAATTGTATTTCTCAATCAATAGTAGAAGCAGAGTATTTTGCAGAAGCCTTAAATTATTCTACAATTGTTTGGATCAAGCAGATGATAAAGGATTTTGGAATTCAGATTGACTATCCTATTGTTATTCACTGTGATAACACTAGCACTATAAATATGTTGAAGAACCCTGTGATGCATGCAAAGACAAAGCACATTGAGATCAAGTATCACTTCCTAAGAGAGAAAGTGGCAAAGAAAAAATTCAAGCTGGACTATGTGAGTACTAAAGATCAATTGGTAGACATATTCAAAAAGCCCTTGCCAAAGGATACTTTTGAGTATCTCAGGGAGAAGTTGGGAGTAATTCCCTTCCCTGATTCTACATAGAAGAAAGAAGGAAAAGCATCAGTCCTCAGGGACTGATGGATGGTTGACTACTCTACTTCTAGAGTAGTATCGGTGCTTAAACTGCTTGGCACCCTTTTTCCATTGATGTCAAAGGGGGAGTAATATATAGTCATGAAAAAAAAGAAAAGAGGAGTAATATACTAAGGGGGAGCAGTATTCAATTATGACAGCAGTTCAATTGAGAAAATTGAGAATGTTGAAGAATATTGCAGCAGATGGAGGATTCATCCTTGGGGGAGTTTTGAAGAGGAAATGGAGAATGTTATAAAATAATTATTCATTTGGATTGGTGGAGTTTTTCATTCCATATGTTGCCATCAATGCCAAAGGGGGAGATTGTTGGAGATTTTCCAGTAGGCCAGTACTGACTGTGTTTGTCATTGATGACAACATATGGAAAGTTGCATGTGTGGAAGACTTATATAGTAAGATTTTAGTATATGTAGCATGGACATGATATCATCATGATATCATGGGCACATAGGTTAACTATTAGTACAGACAGTTATATAGCAGCTTGTGTCAGTAGTGTTCTTGACAAAGTAACAGACAGTGTTCTATGTATGGTTGTCCATACAGTTATCATGGAGCCTTGCACACTTGGATATATGTTGAAGAAATGTTAGTAATATTACATTCATGGACATAGAGTCTGATGATTAGTGGAAGTGAAGTTATGCAGTCATTGTTCACCAGTAGCAATTTCCTGTGTTTATTCAGAAGAGCCGACATAGATTATATTGGTTCTGGAGTTGCGCCTATCATTTAGTTATGCACCCTTGGATTTAGGCTTGGAGAAGAGTTAGTGATGTTTAGTTAAGAATGCATGAAGTAATTTAGCTTGAGGAGAAAGATCCAGTTGATTTGGTAGAGCCGACAATGTGTAGTGTGCATCTACAATTATCTTATTAGATAGGTCCCAGAATGTGTTGCATGCTTAGTAGAGCCAACTGAATTGTTATTGGAGTTTGTTATGATTTTTCTAATATGATTTCAATGTGGTTCTAATAGGTTGACTTGATTATATCATTTAGAGGAAAGATATTTATACGCAGTCATTTGTGATTGCTTGAGTGTGGTTCATAGTTGATTAGAAAGAGTAGAGCAGAGTGTGCAAAGTATTGAGCCATCAGAAGAAGATCTATGTGACCATGTAAAGTGTTTGTGCTATACATTAGAATTGATCCAGACAACATGTCTAAGCACAGTTCACCAAGATCCAGATATAGTGTGTATTTGTTATTCAAAAGGTTGTAGCCTTCACCCCTTTGAGCAGTGTGCTCTCAGACAGTGCGTCCTCTCCCCTAACAGGGACTATTGTAAAAGACTCCTAATAGGGTCCAACCCTTGACCAAGTCTAATCTACTAAATATATTGTAAAGAAACTCCTAATAGGGTTAAGGATCTTCTAACAAGGATCATAATATACTAGTGGACAATATTAGTGGGTGTCAATTCCGACCGGGGTTTTTACCTATTTGGGTTTCCCCATAACCAAAATATTGTGTTGTGTTCAAGTGCTCATTCATTGTGTTTATGATTTATGTTTAAGTATACTTAATTGGATAAAGAATTGAAACTTATAGATAACTGATTCACCCCCCCCCCTCTCAGTTATCTCTTGGGACTATTCCTAACAAGAGGCACCAGTAGTGGAGACACGAGATCAGGAGAATTCTACTGTAACTGAGGCCACTCCATCGAACACTACATGAGAGGCTCAATCATAGTCAACTGACACCAAGGTTACCAAGGAGAAACAAAAGGTAGATACAGTGTCAACCAGGTAGGTTACACCAAGTTCTGATTTAAAAGACATTGTTCTAGTTGTAAAGAATTCACCTCATGAACGAGAGAAGAAGAAGAAGAAAAAGAAAGGAAAAAGGGCTAGTCACACTAGATGAAGTCATAGTTATACCCGACTGTGGCCCGAGGACCCTTAGCCCTAAAGAATTAAGAAAATATGGGGAGTTATGTACAATAAAGGCAACATAGGAGAAGTTCAGACAAGAGAGCAAAAGCAAGGAGATATTAGAAAATGTAAGAGATATCTTACAATAGGATGTACCTGAGGTACATGTAGATGAGGATACTCCAATTATAGCCCAACTTGCTACACTCACTGAAGGATTTAATGCCCCAGATGTCAATGCCAACAAGAGAATTTAAGAAAGGGCAGAGTAAAAAATTTAGGATAAACTTGTAGAAAGAATCAGCCAAGAAGTGGTAGTTAACAAGGTTAAGCTATCTAAGGTAATAACTGAAATTCAGGGTATTACTCAATTAATTTTTCAAATCTTGCTGAAGCTATGCACTGTGGAAACCTTCACTGCTGAGATCTGTGAAAAGATTAAATAGTTTGAAAATGAAATCACAGCCAGTGCACATGCAGCTACAACCAAGCCATAAGCTTTTGCCAAGAATATTTTAAGAGTTCAAGAACTTAGGCGGTTGATAGTAGATCTCAGGAAGCAAGAAGAGAGGATAAGTGATCAGGTCACTGAGTTACAAACCGAGCTCCTACCCTACTTGAAATTTTTTGAAAAACACATTTTCAGGGCACAAACACTTGTTGCAACACTAGAAATTTCTGTGCTGGACAACATCTTTGACATGCATGCACAAGTCGGTCTTGAGCACATTGCTCTCACCAACTTGAAAGAGGAATGGGCAAACCTCTTGGAATCATTGAAGAAAATCCATCAACACATTTTTGATAAGCTATAAGTATACATTTTTGTATTTGAAATTAATATAAAAAAGGGGGATAATAATGTATATGCCAAATATGTAAATAGATGCTAAGTATACTACACATTACCGGGAGCATGCACTGATGAGGAGTATATAGAAAATTCTTTTTTGATAAGTATATGTATATGGCGGAAGATATAAATTTTTGGGACATAAGGTCTGTATACATTAAGGTTTTGATACTAATGCCAAAGGGGGAGATTGTTATCTCTATTTGAGCATTAATGATTGTCATTAGTATCAAAGACATCGGTTGATTACTTATATTAACCTAGTTGGTAACTACAAGCAATACAGGCCAGTTGGTTAAGTCTTCACACCGAGCACAAAATAGTTTTACCGAGCATCAGACATCGATACCAAGCACCAGTATAATCAATGAACAATATTTACAGTGTTTACCGAGGATCACAGAAAATGGCATGGGAATTAGGATTGGCACATCTATCTATGCAAATGGTTACAATAGAATCACAAAACATTTTACCAAGATCGAGGATAATTTATTATTGAGATATTCATTAAATGCGATGAAGATCTTATGTTATTTTTTTTATTTAGGTTATTTTTGTACACCGTAGATCTTAGGGTTTTCTCTAAGATATTGTAACCTAATTTTGTTAACCGGCATAAAGCAGTATGCTATATAATTGTATTTTGCATCATTTTGATGTAACTAATGGATGAACGAAGATGTTCTTGAAGCATTAGCCAACTTCAAGATTATCAGTTGATAGACAGAGCAGAATAGTATTTAGAGGTAATCAGATTAAAGCAGAATCATAATCAGGCTAAACGAGCAGTTCAAAGAAGAGATCTTCACACAGATAAGGTGATATCTATTTAGTATTTCATAGATCTATATCAGATAATTGAGTTGTCATTAGCAGACAGTTACCTATTACTTTCTAATCACTATAATAGAGTTTTGGTAAAATCTCCTAATAGAGTAGACCTAACAGTCTTTTTGTAAATCTCTTAACCGAGTACACACTCAAGAAGTGTTGTTAAAATCCTATCACTAGGTAGATCTATCTGATCTAATATGTTACTCCTAATAAGGTAAGATCACCAGAAGTGATCACCACTTGTAGCCCTAACAGGAAAACCTTTTCTATCTGTAGTAGTGAAGAATTTGTGGGTGTCATCCCCACCGCAGTTTTTACCTTCTAACAAGGGTTTTTGCGTTACCAAAATACTTGTGTTATGAGTTGATTATCTTGTTGATTTCATGTTATTTATCTTTGATAGTTAAATGAATGAATGATGCATGCAATGGATACAAGTATTGTTTGAAGGTTACTACTTTTTGTTGTTTTAGATCTGAAAGGTTTATAAGTGAAAGTTTTTGTGGGCATTGATTCACCCCTCCCCTCTCAGTACCCTATCTCTCCAATCCAACACATTGCAAGGCACTTTTTTTGTGATTTGATCTGATCAATATCTACTAATATGACAATCAGGGCATTCTGTTGTAAATTCATGCTGTGAATGATATATAATATGATCATTCAGACATGCATGTATTGTTTGATACTCCATTCCAATATATTTCATAATGGCAGATAATTATTGGTACGAGTGAGGTAGAATGTTTGATGGTGGTAACAAACACTCACCTATCAACCTACAACAAAAAATATAATTTGTTAATATAAAGAATATTAATTGCTACATGATTCACCCTTTGTTAACTATAAGGGAATTACGACTAAAAAAATGAAAAAAGATGACATGCCTTAACATACATTTCATTGCTACGTTGGATAAACCATTCATAACCTTCAAGTTCACCAACAACAATACAATGACAAGAAGAGTTGTTTGGGAGCCCTCGTATAGGGGCTTGTATGCCTTCTCAAGTATAGGTACATCAAGGTCATCTGCATCAACATCATCTTGATCATCATGATCATCTTGATCATCGTGATCTTCTTGATCATCGTGATCTTCTTCCATGTGATCATTACCTTCTACTTCTATATTCACACCTCCATGTTCCATCATTTGGAAATCCACATTCTTTGGATTGTCATGGTCCATAACATGAAATCCAGGGTGGTTGACCTATATCAAAATGATGACCTTAAATTAACCATGACCATGATGTCATCATCAAATCATGTCTTATGTATTTTATAAATTATTAAAATACATACCAATGGATGAAATTCATTTCCCCCTTCAATGTGACCATTTTGCCTACAATGTTCCTCGGTTGTTTTGATTAGATATCTTCGAGTCTTTAAGCCCTTACAAATTTTGCAGGGACAATAACATTTTCCATCACCTTTTCTTTTAAAGTTAGACCACAATCTAGCAATTTTCTCCCTATTTTGTTGTGGGTTGATATCATCAGACATGGTCTTTCTTGATTGGAATAACTCGTTGGTGGAAGAAGGATGATTTGTTTGCAACCCGTAGATACAAATCATCATTGAACAACCATTTTCTCAACTCTAATTTTCTCAATGCAAAGGGACATTTATCATACCATAGAAACCTGATTATTTTTATATGGAATACACCAAGGAGTACCATCAGAAATATTAACCATTTACAATCATGAAAAGTAAACCTAAATCAAATAGTTCATTTTTTTATCAGCATGTGTAGTCTCTATGTATATGAAAAATGAAAGAAATGTCAAGCTGAAATAAAATAGTGAACAAAATAGTATTCTGCATAGAGTGAATGAAATATACCATCAAAAGAAGGTGACAAAATCCTGTCACGAAGCACAAACATAGGAAATAAAAAAGGGACAAAAGACAAGAAATAAGAAAAATCATTACGACTATAGAAAAATCATTAAGACTATAATCATAAAAAGAAACACTCTTTGTCAATAATGTTCAAAATCATTAGGACTATAGAAAAATAATTAAGACTATAGAAAATCAAATTTTAGAAATGGACGGTTCTGATGCTTTGCGATTACAACAATTGAGCATTCATCATTTGGTATTGTGTATTCCATTTAAGTATGTCAAAAAATAAGAAAAAGCGAAAAAGACAAAAAATAAGAAAAATCATTAGGACTATAGAAAAATCAAGTTCTAGAAATGGACGGTTCTGATGCTTTGCTATTACAACAATTGAGCATTCATCATTTGGTACTTCTTGGTGTATTCCATTTAAGTATGTTAGGCACAAAGTATTCCATTTACATTTGAAAAACATGCAGATTTGACCAAGAATTTATGTAAGGGTCAAGGACCTATAGGTATATCTAAGTTTGTTATATGTCCATTGATGCCATTATTATCAATTGCACTTCAAAGTGCAAAGATGCCAAAAAGATGTAAAATTGCATTTTTATGCAATTATGGACTAAAGGGCTAAATGAGGGTTTAGTAGAGGTTTAGGGAGTTTAGGGGATTAGGATAGGAACCTAAAACCTTTTGAAAGGTTAAAGATGATGCAATAAATATTAAAGTGGTTGAAGTTGACAACTAGTTGTCAACTAAAAAACAATGTAAATGAATAACTAATCGTAACAATCATATAACCGACTATGCAGGTTAAGAAGAAGTTGAAAATCAATTTGTAAGGGGATTTTGGTCGGTTTTGTATGTGATTTTTATGGGAGAGGAGTCTTAGAAGTTGTGGGGAGGTGTGTATGGTCGAAGAAGATAATGTAATGAACTACCAAGCAATAAACTTTTAATTCTTTATAAACAGTCACTTCTCTGCTTGTCAAGACACAGTCTAGTGTTTATATTATTAAACTCTCTATTCAATGCAACATTGATAGGAAAATAATTCATTTATTGGTATTATAAGTTTTGATCATTCTATGTATTGATTATATTGTTTTGAAGTCTTAAAATCAAAGAATTTCAATCCTTACCGGGGCCTATAAGTGTTTATGCAGGGAAGGTGAAAGGAGGCAAGGAATAGTGACTATCTTCCAACTTTTAAATTACATTTCTATTGCACTACTAATGTTGTTGAATATGAAACCTTCATTCCAACTTTTTAATTTGGTGTTAACAAGGAAAAATAGTAACTGCAACATCACTACCAAGATATTACAACAAACTTGCAAATTTTTTCAAGTATAGCTTACAAACATTAGAAGTCTTGTGAAGAGTCTTGGTGAGTTTAAGTGCCCTTTTGAAGTACTCTAGAAATATTGAATACATCATTTCTTTGTCAAATAGTCTTGGTCTAATAGAACTCCCAACAATTCTTAAACATACTTTATCTAATATTGATGAATTCTTAAACAATTAAGGTTGGAGTAGACATAGTTATCACATAGTTTTTTGTGTGGTACAAGGAAGATTTGGCTAGGTCAAATCTTCCTTTGTGCTAGCAGTCTACAGAATTAGACCTTTATTAAGAATTCATCATATCAGATAAAGTAATTCCGACCAACACGGGAATAGAAGTAAAAAAAAAAGGGTCAAATTTTATACATATATCTCGCCTACAGGCAAATTTCATTTTATTTCATTTTGGCATAGTCCGCGAGCAAAGGAGTGCTCAAGGAGGCGGTATAAGGTGGGAAGATGCACTAGGTTGACACCGCACACCTATATGCAAGTAAGTTTGAACCAGTGGTTGAATATCACGGAAGTGCTTCAAAAGGCTTAAACTCACCAAGACTCTTCACCAATACACCCACCATCCACACCCATCCACTCATGTCAAGATCTTGTCCAAAATCATGTTGAAATATCCATTGACCTAAATCAAGATCCTTCCCTCCCACTTCCTTTGTTACATAATCACTTTTGGAGTTGTATCTTCTTAAAATGGAAGCACTTCCATCTTGATAGGTTTAGCACCCTCTTGTAGTGCATTTATCATGATAAAATTGCATTTAGGATGCATTCTGCACTTGATTCCTTTATTCTAGGTGAAATTAGGGTTAGGATCTTGAGGATTCTCCTTAATTTCCCTTCTCTATGGCTCTATTTTCTAGATAGGACTTAGGCATAGGTCCTCCTAGCCTTCATCATATTCATCATAGGACTTTGTGCCTCTCTCTGGCACTCTATCCAATTCTATTATCATTTCTAGGTCTCCAGGCACCCCTAGAACCTCTTGTTTCCTATTTTGGCTAGATCTAGACCCCTGGGTCAAGGATGAGGTCAACCCTAACTTAGGTCAGAGTTGAGGTTGTCTCTGACCTAGGTCAAAGCTGAGGTAATCTTTGACCTCCTTTGGGATTTGATCCCCCTTTTCAAATTTTGGTCCTAGAGGGCCCCAAAATCAATGTCAGGCTTTTGGATCCGAATGCGGAAGGGTTTTAATTTGAAATTCATTTAATTCTTTTCCCTCCTTAGTTGGTTATTGTGATTGAACTATAATTCGAGGTGAAATTGGAATTATGGGTCCTCACATTACTCTAGGAGCCTCACCTTGAAACATCTATATAAAGACCTACATTTGCTTTCATTTTCACACAACAAGAACACCAAGAAAGACCAAGCAATTTCATGAATGAGGATCCATCAAGGAGACTTAATTGATTGAAGTAAGCAAGCAATGGTGAAGTGAATATGCAAGATTGCAAGAGGATGATATAGAAGATTGAGCCATTGTTGATATCAAGCATTTTTGTGAGTACACCATTGTGAACATCTATTTGGAGTAAGAGAGATCCTTTCTTCCTTGATCCACCATTATCAATATTCAAGCATTTAAAGATACAATCGTGGGGTAGAAATTAAAGATTATGAGTTTGGTAGCAGTACTTTAGCCTTGGGGGCTTGGTATGCTTTCTTATCTTATTCAAATATATGCATTTCTTTCTCATACATATTCATGCTAGGGTTTCAGGGTATGTGCAAGATCATGAGGGGCCAAACTATGCCCTTAAGTGGCAATGAAAAATCATCAAATCAAGGTTAGTCAACTTCACGTGAAAATTTCAACTAGCTATCAACCTAATATCAAAAAGTTGTAAGAATAGAATCTGTAGAAAATTGAATGTAGTTTCTAAACTACTAGGCCTTTTTTGAAAAAAAGTTAGTATGATTGGTGAAAAGTATAGATTTCAATGTAGCAGTACAAAAAATTTTGGAAAAAAATAAGAAGTAGGTGTATGTCTGACCACCTTAATCATAATCAAATGATAATATTTTATTATAAGATTTTATATATAAGTAGTAGACTCATGCCTAGATGTGATGCATGTTTTTTTGTAATTTTATTCTAAAAAATAATCAATTATGAATTTTTTGCTACAACATTTTTAGAATTAAAAAACTTCCGTGTCTGACCACCTTAACTCATTCAAAACTTTACAAAACTCAAAAAAAAAAAATTCCTTATAGTAGACGAAGCATAGAATGACACATTTTTTAGATTTCAAAAATGTTATACCATCTAAAAGTTATAGTCATTTTTCAATCAGTATATAAATCAGCACTTTAGAGGTAACTCAATTAGAAAATAACTAATAATTACTTACCAAATTCAAAATTTAACAGCAATTATATCGATAGAAACCTGATAATCTCCTTAAGATACTCTTTTCGTTTCATCAAATTCGGGTGAAAAAAAATTCGTCAGCTACATGGTCGAAGTCTGGAACTTAGAGAAACAAGGGAAAAACACATTTTTGAGACATTTCAATAGTTGACCATGTAGGTTTGGTGCACAAAGAAATACCGAGCCTAATTAGGTACCCGATATTTTTGAGTACCCAAAAATTCTAGCAAAATTTTGATTTTTAACTTTTCCCTCCCCTTTCTCTCTCCTAATTTCTCCAACCCCTTTCTCCCTCCCATTTCTCCATCCTTCATATGATATATTACATATCAAAAAATATATATTAGATTATATATTATATATATTAAATATTATATAATATCAATTATATATTAAATATTATAGAATATACATTTTACATTAAATATTATTTAATATATATTAATATTAAATGTTACATTATATATCATATATTATATATTATTTTATATGTATAATATATTAATATGTATTTTACAACTATGTACGAAAGGTTGGAAGATTGCAGAAAAATCATGGATGGCCATTGAAAAAAGCAAAGGAAATCAATCAGCCAATTAAAAAATTCATGAGCGGCCATTGAGGAAGAGAGAGAGTGAGAAGGTGGTGGGGCTGAGAGAGAGAGAGAGAGAGAGACCTTTTCACCTCTCTCTCTCTCTCTCACATACGCACACATATGCTCTATCCCACCTTCCTACCCTCTATATTTCTCCTTCTTACCCTCTCTCTCTCTCACTCTCTTATCACCCTCTCTCTCTCTCTCTCTCTCTCTCTCTCAGGAACTTCCTAGGGGTCCTAGTATGCCTTATCATGTGTTAGGACCCCTAGGAAGTCCCCATGACCCCTATGGAGACACTGGAATACTCAAGTGTGTCCTAAGCAGTCCTACAACCCCTTTGGACACACTTGAGAATTCCAATGTGTCAAAAAGGGTTATGGGGACTTCCTAAGGGTCCTAACGCGTGATAAGGTGTACTAGGACCCCTAGGAAGTCCCATGACCCCTTTTGACACATTTGAATGCTCAAGTATGTCTGAAGGGTTCGTAGGACCCCTTAGGACACACTTGAGCATTCCAATGTGTCCATAGGGGTCATGGGGACTTCCTAGGGGTCCTAACACCTAATAAGGCATACTAGGACCTCTAAGAAATCTTCATGCCCCCTTTTGACACATTGGATAGCTCATGTGTGTCTGAAGGGGTCCTACAACTCCTTAGGACACACTTGAGGGTTCCAATGTGTCAAAAGGGTTCAGGAAGACTTCCTAGGGGTCCTAATGCATGATAAGGCGTACTAGGGCTACAACCCCTTCAGACACACTTGAGCATTCAAATGTGTCAAAAGGGGTCATGGGGACTTCCTAGGGGTCCTGGTACTCCTTATGACACATTAGGACCCCTAGGAAGTCCCCATGACCCCTTTCAACACACTAGAACCCTCAAGTGTGTCGTAATGGATCGTAGGACCCCTTCAGACACACTTAAAGGTTCAAATGTGTCAAAATGGGTCATGGTGACTTCCTAGGGGTCCTATTATACCTTATCACACATTAGGACCCATAGGAAGTCCCCATGACCCCTTTTGACACATTGGAATGCTCAAGTGTTTCCGAAGGGGTCCTACAACCCCTTCGGACACACTTGAGCATTCCAATGTGTCAAAAGGGGTCATGGGGACTTCCTAGGGGTCCAAGTACACCTTATCATATGTTAGGACCCCTAGGATGTCCCCATGACTCCTTTTTCAGATTGGAACCCTCGAGTGTGTCCTAAGGGGTTATAGGACCCCTTCAGACACACTTGAGCTATCCAATGTGTCAAAAAGGGTCATGGGGATTTCCTAAGGGTCCTAGTACACCTTATCATGTTTTAGGACCCCTAGGAAGTCCCCATGACCCCTATGGATACATTGGAATTCTCAAGTGTGTCCTAAGGGGTCCTACAACCCTTTCAAACATACTTGAGCATTCAAATGTGTCAAAAGGGGTCATGGGGACTTCCTAGGGGTCCTAGTATGCCTTATCACGCGTTAGGACCCCTAGGAAGTCCCCACGACCCCTTTTGACATATTGGAATGCTCAAGTGTGTCCTAAGGGGTCCTACATCCCCTTTGGACACACTTGAGCATTCAAATGTGTCAAAAGGGGTCATGGGGACTTCCTAGGGGTCCTAGTATGCCTTATCATGCGTTGGGACCCCTAGGAAGTCCCCATGACCCCTTTTGACACATTCGAACCCTCAAGTGTGTCCTAAGGGGTCGTAGGACCCCTTCAGACACACTTGAGCTATCCAATGTGTCAAAAGGGGTCATCAAGATTTTCTAGGGGTCCTAATGCGTGATAAGGCATACTAGTACCCTTAGGAAGTCTCGATAACCCCTTTTGACATACAAGTTAAATATTATGATCTATAAAATATTATTATATAAGATATATATTAATATAAAATATATATTAATATATAATTATATATATAATATATATTAAAATATTTACATAATACCCCTTAAACATTATATATATATATATGTATGTATGTATGTATGTATATAATTTGTACATATATTTATATAATATAAATGTTAAATATATATATATATACCTCTTTTTATATATAAATGTTCAAATTTTTCATTTACTCCCCACCATTTTTCCATGTACCTGAAAATATCAGGTACCCGATGGACTGGTGTAACTTTGACCAAAATATTCCCTGTCCCCACAGACCAGAGAAGCACAGGATTTTAGACTTTTTTCACGGGTTGCAGAAAAAAAAAGTGATTTGGAGGCCCATTTTTTGTTTTTTGTCAACTTGTGGTCTCACCATGGGAAGCAGCAGTCGTCAAAAGGATAAATAGAAGAGGAAGGTGATAGATGAAGAAATTCAAGCATATAGGGAAAAAGATAGGGAAAATCACCGAAGAAGGAGAGAAGTGTTAGGAATGGGAACACTAAGAGGGGGGGTGAATCAGTGTTCACTGAATTAAATCTTTTTCACTTAGCTCTTTAATCTTAATTTGAATGCTTAAGTATTGAAATGAACATCAACATAAACAAGAAACATGAACACAACACAACACCAATGTGGTTACGGAGAAACCCAAATAGGTAAAAACTTTAGTGGGAATTGACACCCACTAATATTTTGTACTAGTATTTTATGATCCTTGTTAGAAGATCATTAACCCTATTAGGAGTTGCTTTACAATATATTTAGTACAGTGACCTGGTCAAAGGTCAGACCCTATTAGGAGTCTTTTACAATAACCTTGTTAGGGGTGTGGACTCACTATCCTAGAGCTCACTGCTCAAGTGGTGAAGGCTACAAACTTCTGATCTCAGATACACACTATATCTACTGGATGAACTGACACTGAGACACTGCTTGTCTGATCAGTTCCTTTGATGTGTTGATGCTTTGACCTCTTTCAAAGCTCTAATACATCTTAAAAACTCTTCGCACACTTCTGCTCTGCTTATCTTGACTCTATAACAACTCTCACACTTAATTACAATGGCGCACCTATTATTTATATGCACATACAAACACTAGTAGAATTTGACAAATAAATGACCAGGTGACTAAAACTTTAGTCACGTGACTAAAACTGATCATGTTCTACCATTTTTTTAATCACGTGACTAAAATTGATCATGTTCTACAAATATAAATGACTAAATAAATGACCAATTTGGTCATTAGATAAAATCACAACTAAAATGACTAAATAAAATGACTAAATAATTAATTTTTGGTGAAAGTGATTGCAAGCCTAAGTCATCTTGGGATATTGGTTTTGGAACCTCTTTTGGAAATCATTGTTTTGTGCTTTTGGAAAGACGTTTTGACTTATTGGTTGTGGGATGCTTTGCATCAATATAAATACCTTTTTCAATTAAAATTATGGAGATGCATATAATGCATATATAAGTGTTTAAAATTATTTTGTCGAAAGCTTAAGATATTTACGATAGAATTAACATTTTATCCTTAAAACATAAATTATTATTTAAATATATCAAATTAAAATTTAAAATTAAAATTATTTTAATTATCTTAAATTTAAAAATAAAGACAAAAAAAAATGAGAGCTAGTTCTACACATCATCCTAAGTAGATTATTTATAAAACTTACTAATTAGTTAAAAATAAAAAATTAATTAATTGAAAAAACAAATCAATTAATTAAAAATTAAAATTGAATATTTTTAATTAATTAAATAAATAATAATTATCATGGGCCAATCAATATTTGGGTGGGTATAATTTTTTTTAAAAAAAATAAACAATATTCCATCCATTGTCGTAGGGAAGAAAACACATCAATTTCACGCCAAGAAGTCCCATTTGCACCAAGGCAAAACTGGTTTGCGCGCACAGGTTTAATCCAAAGGTGTCCTCAATTGATATATGATCTATATGAGAGTCACAATTGATGTGGAACTGCCTCTCAACTCCCCAAAAGTCATCCTTATGTGGCATTCCTTTTGAATGAATGAAATGCATTTCAATGTTTTACAAAATGAGACTTTAGAAAGGATATCTCTCACCATATTTTTATAGATTATTTGTAAGATATGTAACATTTAATAGTCAAATTACATTTTCATTATAATTTGGAGCATTGGTTAAACCCATCAATTTCTACTCAAAAATCAAAATGTACCATTAAATTTATTTATTTTTTATATATTAATTAATAAATATAGATAAAATATTATTATTTTTCTACTCTCAACTAATTAATAAATACAACCTAAGGAGCATTTTCAACTCTCAAGAGAGAAATAATATTAATGTAGAAGGAATTCTACACAACATTAATCTTAAATTCCACAAATGATTTATCTCTTGGGTCGAGTCATGGTCATGTATGCAGTTGGAGGGAAATTTACCCAATTGAGTTTTGGCGTCAAAATGGGGAGGGAATTTTAATCATTTCAGCTCATGGGTTTTCCCTCCCGAATTTTGAACGAGAGGACTGCTGTGAGTTTTGGCGTCAAAATGGGGAGGGAATTTTAATCATTTCAGCTCATGGGTTTTCCCTCTGGGATTTTGAATGAGAGGACTGTTGGGAGACGGTGAATATGTTTTTTGTTTTTTGTTTTTTTTAGCATGCAAGACTTTCTAGCACTGGAGGCTTCTTTTCTACAGGCATGTGAACACTCACTTTTTGCTTGAAATTTTAATTTAATGTCTGAGAATTCTCCTTAGGTTTATCTGCACAACTCATGTTTGTTTCATCGGTGTTTGAACTCAAAATTTGAAGCTGGAAGATGAAGGGCGAAACATAAATATGTCACAGTAGTGGGAGATTTAGTGGAGTCATTACAGGCATGCATCCCTTCTATAGAGATTAATCAGATTCCCCAAAAGGGATTTTCTAGAAAAGATAAAAAAAAATTCTTCTTTTCGCAAGCCGAACATCTTGAATGCTTCCTCATCGTTCTCTTGAACATCTTGCCCACAAATATGGACCCATTATATACTTGAGATTGGGATCTTTTCCTACACTCATTGTCTCTTCTTCAGAGATGGCCAAAGAATTATTAACAACCCATGATTTAGCTTTTGCAGGCAGGCCTTCAATGGTTGCATATTTTGCTTATAATCAGAAGCCCATGTTGCTTGCTCCATATGGAGATCACTTCAGGCATGTAAAAAAGATATGGCTGACCCAGTTGCTCAGTGTCAAAAGATTTGAGTCATTCAGATGTGTTAGAGAGGAAGAGGTTTCAAAAGCCATGCATTCTATTTGGGAGCAGAGCAAAGAGGGAACTGTTGCTGTTAATGTTAGCTAGGCTTTAATCTCGCTTGCAAGAACTTTAATTTGGTAAATGCTGACTGGTAGCATATATTATGTTGAGCATGGAGAAAAGGATTGGTGTGTAATAAAGAAATTGTTAATATGGTGGTGAAGGTGATTGAATCCATTAATGAAATTAACATTGGAGACTCTGTTCCTCTCCTTGGCTGGCTCAATGTGCAAGGTGTGAAGAAGAAGATGTGGGAGGCAAATGATTTGTTTGACAGACTTGTTTAGAATGTGATTGATGAACATGTTGCTGTTAAGAGCACTCATAAGTCCAATGTGAAGGATGTCATTGATTCCCTTCTGGAGATGGCTGAGGCTGATGATGCTCTTGACATCAAAGCAATAATCTTTGTGAGTGCCATGTTTTCCATTTCAATTTAACATATATTGTGATTGTTGAGTTTTTCATGGATCAATTAGGATTCGAATCTAAGACCTTTCATCTATTGTTGGAGTGTCTGGTCTCTACCTTTCATCTATTGTTGGAGTGTCTGGTCTATTTTGTGTGTGTAATTTATTTTCAATAATGATCTAACATGTAAGTTAAGTGGGGAGCTAGCCCAGATTGCCCTGAGAATTTAAGCGCTTTGTTGGAAATAAGTGAGACTCATTTACTGTAAAAATGATTAGATTATAGTTGTTAAGCTTTTTAGGGATTAGTTATAAGTTGAATTTCAGATTAGGATCTTTCATTTGCTATTGGAGTGCTTTACCACTGAGCAACTGAGCTCTTTGAAATCAGTTTATATTTCATTCGGATGAACCTCATTTCAGGCAGTGGTCTAAAATGTAAGCTAAGTGGGGTCTAAACTGCATTTTCTTGAATAAAGACCTCAAGACATTTAAACATAATTTCTTTGACATCTTTGAACTCACCTTATTATCAACTACCAGTTTTTCTCAAAGTTTTTCTCTCTTAGAGAATCTATTTTTCGATCATTAATATAGGCCTTGAATATCATTTCACCAAGCAAGACCTCAAGATGAGTTGATGATCCCCTAAGAACCGTGCAATCTATAGCCTTTTCATGTATTTTAATTTCAATAAGTATCTAACATTGCCAAGGAAAACACATTCCAAATCAAGGCACGCCTTTAAATGCATGTTAATAGATGCATGCAGACCTAATGTAATCCAATATTGTTTATTGTTTATTGGGTAAAGTATGCCTGTTGATCAAACAATTGAATGAATATCTTGGCTTAAATGTATATTTTTCCTTTGGAGAAAAGGAATATATAATTTTAAGTATCATATTACTTATTCACTTTTATCACTATCTATGGCATTATATATTTCATCTTCATTTATGTTGATATTCTTGATATTTTGTATTTCTTCGGTAATGATCACAACATATATGTTTTTGTAAACCTCAGATTTTAATTTTGCATTGTCTATCATTTATGAATTTCTTTTGCATGACTGAAAGTAGTGTTTTATTGTTCACAGGATATTGATCACATCATAAATTCTGCAGCCAAGTCAAATTATATGTCTGCAGGCCAAATTTTCGTGCCCATTGTTTTTCGAGGACCAAATGGAGTTGCTGCTGGAGTTGGTGCTCAACACTCTTGGGTTTGATATTGGTCATTTTTGTGCCCATGTTCAGAAAGAAAAAGCGATCAATTTCATCCAGCTCAAATAAATCATATACATAACTAGTGCACTTTTTTATGCTCACTAAAATTGAATGGTGTACTATGTGAATTGTCTTACTTTCATGTGGTTGTTTATTAATGCAATTGTAATACACCATCAAGTTCATGTCATCTTTCTTAAGAACAACTATTGAATTGTTTATGTATAGTTTCTATTTGTTTTCAAATTTGAATTTTATGGATATTAAAAATTTGGAACTTCAACAATGTAAATGAATTGCTTAATATTTGACCCACTTTGTTGTGCTTAATACAATTTAAAATATAACTCAAACATATGTGCCTAAATTGTTTCTAGATTTTTATTTCAATTTCTCTTATGTCCTTAATATCATATGGGATGGGCAGTACAAGAATCCTTGGAAAATATTTATACTAGTTTCTTGCATTTGCATTGCAAATTCTGGGAGCATTATGTATTGTAGAACTTTCTTGATTTTAATCAGAGAATTTTTCATGTCTCATGATAGGGATGCAGCCTTTGTAACACAGAGTTCTTAGTTGGTGTTGTAATTTTCACCTGGGACGTGAAACGAAGGTAAAAATTTTCCATCTTGAAAGTGAACTCAGAATTTATCTGTTCACTTTATTGATATAAACATTGATATTTCAAATTTGGTAGTTGTCTTCAAACAATTTATTCTTTGAAACTTTAGGTTCTGTGTGAGTTTATTGTTGCAGGTTATGATGAATAGCATGAGAGTTTCTTCTAAAAGAAGTACTTTAGAGCGTAAGCGTGACACGCTTATACTGATTCTTTTTGGTGTCCTTTTCTCAATGTGCTTTATTGTTGCCATTGGAAGGTTTGTTCTCATTCTTCTTGAGTATATTTTGCATCATATTTTTGGCGTGTTAAGGACATTAATAGAAATATTATGCAAATTAATCAATTGGTAGGAGTTCACTGGTTTAAGGTATAGGTCATTTATATGATCCAAGTAGATAATGTTGGGTATTCATTTATCCTCTTTAATCTATTAAGAGGAATTGCATGCTCATTAAAAGTACTTATTTCTAAGAAATTGCTTGTTTTTGTTAGGTGCACTTTGTCAATGTCTCAATCTTCTCAATGTCTCAACCAAGGCTTTACAAAGGTTTTATGTGCTTCATTTAGCTACCTAATAGGAGAGTATTATTGTGGAATGGAATCCCATCATAGGGGTACGCCACTCTAGTAAACAATAAAGAAACTATAAATAGGAACGTCTGAGGTGTTGGCTAGTAGTTGCATTGGCTTAAATCTCCTATGTTTGTGAATGTGATTTGTCTCCTACACAAAAATCCAAGTGCCATTTCAAGGCCTTGAATCCAACTACATCCAGGCATATTTTTAGTTCTTCTCTTTCATCAATCTTCTTATTATTTGAATCTCACACACCTACCCACTTTCACATAAATGTTTTAATGAAACACATAATGTGCAGCATTTTTAGGATCCACTATAAAAGTATTGCTGGAAAAACTCAATTTATATTCATATATGATCTACAGTCACCAAGAAAATACATTCACACAACCATAATATATCTAACTGGTATCTTAATAATGAGGTTTAGGGTGTCTACAAGATAGCCAACATGGGCACTATAAAAACCTACTGATCAATAATGTATTTAATGCAATATGGGTGAATCATGTGATTCATGTATAATCCTCATCCACTAAACCTTTATGGCTATGTGCACCCAAAGCACAAAAAAAGCTTATCATGTTAGGATGTGTTCTATAGTGCTTCATTAATTTAAAGCATTTTGAGAGCTTCATTGCAAAATCCTTTTTTTGCACTTCCAACAATCATTTCATTCTTTGAGATGGAATATCACTGAGGGATTCTGCCAAACAATTCAGCTCCTTTTTCTACGATTCCACATGTTACATGCATGTCTACTATATCTTCTCTAACTATAATATCTAACAAAAATCCCCATACCTTTATGATTTGATGCATATTCATACCATATTCTGAGGCTCCCATTTTATCGTGGACATGTAGGATGCTGGAAAAAGTTGTTGAGTTAGGCTTTACACCTGCTTGCATTTTCTTTTGAATATCTAAAGCCTTTTCAATAAATCCAATCTATGCATATCTTGCAATCATTACAATCCATGAGACCACATTTTTCTCAGGGATATTTCTATTGGTTATCTGTAGTTTTGATGGATGACCATATCCTATTTCAAAGCTTCCATTTTGATGCAATCAGGGAAGATGTTGGAAAAGGTCAGGATTGAATCAAACACTAATAATCTTGGTTTTGTTTTGTCAAATATGACTACTTCAACACCTTAAAGGATTTCAATCTACCCCAAATAACCCAAAATATTTTTTTGAACTCACCCTTTTATTGACCTTCAACACCCAAATGATCAAAACCCAACCAAGGCTAGTGTCCCTCCAACCAGGACAGTTTACTGAACTTGATCAATTTGACCCTTAAGATGGAAAGATGAATTTTTCTGGAAAAAATGAAAGTTGTAGGTAACCCTAAGATGTACTATCACAAAAAAATTTAGGATCCTATGACGCCATTTTACCCTTCAACCATTAATATTTCAGACTGGTTAATTCTGGACACTTCTCCAACACTAAAGGATAATCACTCCTATGCATTATCTATCCTATTACCTTCTTCACTAAGGCTTAAGACAACTTATACTACATTCCAAGACTTTTTTCACTGACATACCACCTTCATTTGATCCATTAAATGCATCTTGGAATAAATAAAACACAAACTACCCACTTGCTGCCCTGCATTTACAGTCAAGGTATACCTCTGCAAACACTTTAATTTGACCCTCTCCTTTGGCTATCTTCCACTACCAAGACATTCAAAAGGTCATACACTCTCCCCAATACACCTCCTTAGGATCCCATGGCCATAACCTTCTATTCTCTTGGTGAACAAAGCCTTATTCTTGCACTGTTACAGTCAGGCCTGCATTAGATTGTCAACAGTGACCTTTCCTCTCCTTGAACCACAATACAATTTAATCATTTTTGGTCTATATATAAAATTATTTACGATCATACTAATATTGAACATTACAGTGACTTGACTTAGAGACTGGTTCAGGTTAACTCCAAAGTGGGGTTCTCACAATTCACAATCTCTGTGACATGATTCAAGCATGAGTTAACTAACTACTCAGTTAATAACTTACCTTGGAAGCTCTCAGAAGTTGCTGATATGAGACAAAAAAAAACAAACAATGTGAGGAACCCTCTCTCCAATTAGTAGGGGAAGCTACCTATTCAATCAAATCCTAAAACATGACCATGAAAACTAGATTGCTACTTATGCACGCTACAATTTATCTTCTAGGGGTTTTACACAAACAAAATATTGAAAAACAATCTAAACCTTTCTTTTTTATCCTAGAGTTAGGAACACAAAGTTGGAGGTACTCTATCTTACCATGAGTTTTTCTTTTTATGGAAGACATCAACAATATTATCCAAATGATTGAAGTAGAGCTGAACAAATTCATTTTAACCTAAAGTATTGGATTTCAGATATGGAAACAATATCAATGATAACAATGAATGATGTAAATAATCTAGAAGCATGAAAAGCTACTTTGGAGGATAGAAGATGGATGCCATGCAAAGTTAAACACCTTTTTTATTGATCGCAAACTCTCACCACTGCAATACAATAAACCTATGTTACCGTGTATTGCAACCCAAGCCTGGGTCTAGGTACGACCATATGGGCATGGCCCCAGGTACAACTTGGGTCCTTCTTAGGTGCTAGGGTTTTCTTTGAAGGAACCACAGTGAACCTAGGCATCCAGGGAGTACTAAGGGTCATACACAAGCATTGTTTCATACATTAAAACCTCAATTTCACTCTTAATAACTTTGAGACAGCATTTTATATCAAAATATGCCAGCAATCAAGCAATTAATATCATTTCAATTGCATTTGTTAGCTATACTTGTGTACACGGGGTTAGTAAACTTTATATCAGCATTAATGGGATTGATTTCAGCTATTTTTTTATGTTTTTATGAAATCACCTTCCTTGATTTGTTTATGATTTGGCATTTTGTCAAATGTTTGAAAAATGAAATTAAACCAGCTTCTACACTTGATAGAGCTACTGGGAGTGGCTATCCAATTGATTGTGGTTCAAATGAAACTGAACCAAATGTTGATATTGACCTCGATACTTTTGATGAAGAAGAATATGAATATCAAATATCGATTGGAATTTGAATCTTCATTGTGTAATGACATTTTGAGGCTTGAGTATTTTCATTTTTACAAATAATGAATATGAGGTATCTAAATATTTTCTTTTTGGCAATTATGAGTGTCACTGTTCTTTGTGATTTATATTTTTTAACTTAATATATTTGTATTTGTATATGTATATCATATGTACATGTATGTGTTTTTTTTTTGTGTGTATTCTACACCCATACCCAAGCAGGAAAAAATTGCTTGTAATATTGTATCAAGTTCCTATTCCCATGCCCGCATCTGTACCAGAATCAGCAACTTAGCAACAAACTATCTTTTCAATTTGATTGAAAGCTTCTACATTATAAGCCTAGCACAAACTCTTATTGTCTTTTATATGTGCCTAAGACACTTATTTATAAGTTCTTTAAGAGAAGCTTCTAGGGAAAATTAATAAAATAGTCTATCAAAGTTGCTTTTAAATTAGCTGCATCTCTAGCTTCCTAAAAAGAATCAATAAACCCTATAAGTGGTTTTAGATGGGCTTTTATTTTCTTTAAGATTTTCTTTCTTTCTTTAATCTAGGCACTTAATTCAATTAATGGCTATGTGTTGCTTTATTAATGTAAAATGCTTACTTTCCCCTTGATCAAGTTGCCTAGGTGAAGGGCTATTCATGACTGGGCACTTTTTGCTTTGAAACCATCTTTGATGTTGATGTGGTTTTTAGATGACTTACTCACCTAGTTGTGTTTTTTTTCCACCGTTGTCACCTTAGTTGCCTTTCTTTATTGGCATTTCTATGAAATGTGCAATTTTAAGGTTTGTTTTAACTCTTAAGACTTGCTTTTAGCTGGTTCTGCTTTTCTACCACCATCCCCAGCATTTTCACCCTTTTAGAGTGGCTTTTCCATTAAGAAAGTGTGGAATGACTTAAGTGTTTTAAACTTTTAAGTGCCTTTTAACTTTTTCATGCTTTTTCACCTTCATTGCTAGTTGGGTTGTATTTCTAGTGGCACTACCAATGGTAGGGATGAAGTGCAACATTCCACTAGAAACTTGCACTTGTACATGTTGATCATGACTTTACATCCACTTAGCCACTTAAATAACAATTCATCTTTGGTATGGCCAACATAAAAGGTGTGACTTACTTTTGTCTTGGAATTCTTCTTAATTGGTCATGGATTTCCAACCACTTGACCACTTAAATCATGCTTTTGGATTGGTTATGTCACCTAAAAGGTGCAACTTAGTATCTACTTTAACTTGTTCTTATGCTAGTTGCATTTTCACCTAATGAAAGCCTCTTGAATTGATCATTTTCACTAGCTCATCCATTGAAAAGTGTGACAAGATGACATTCTTCTTTGTTGGCATGGTTTTGGGTTACTCTTGCCACTTTGATTGGAGCTTTAGATTGGTTATGCCACTTAAGAAAGGTGCCTCATGTTATTAAAATTATCTTCTCGTTGTAGGCTACACATAACTTAAGTTTCTACCACTTGCTTCATTTTTTAGCATGATTTTGTGACCTTCCTGCCACCCTTAATTAGCTTGACACTGTTCACTTACTCTTTATTCATGCCAAGTGCAATTTTAGTATGGCCTAGCTACTTAAATACAGTAAACTTTTGTTTATTTTTAGGCACCTCTCTTATGGTATTATTCACTAACAACACTACCATAATTTTACGACTCCCTCTAAGGCTTAACACTCCACTAAGTGTGTCGTAGTCTTTAATCACATTTTTTCGATCTAGATACTAATCTCATCATTGTATCTCATCATTTTTTGGATTTCATTTTTTTGATTGTCATTGTCCTTTGACATTTTGTGAAATGCCTCTATCTAACACTATCATAAATGACACTGACCCTCATTTTTAGATAGTTATATACTATGCTACTTCATGCTTGTATACCTTTTCATTTTAATAAAAAAGTGCCTTTGTCTTATTATAGTCCTTCACTGCATTTGGGTTGTTCATTCTTCCTTTTCCAGTGGATGTGCTTTGCTATACTCTACTATCCATAAGACTATCTTATCACTGTATTTCTCATTGAGATTTTATTGAAGAAAGTTGATTGTTTGCCTCTACAGGCATTGTGGTAGCTGTTATGGATGATTCCCTCAAAGGCTACTGCATCTCAAAAGCCCATTATGTCTGAATCAACTCAAAAAAGATTTTCATTACAGTCTATTCAAGAGAAAGTCAGCACAGTAGCAGCGGAGCTCCTGGGACAGGTCTTTTTAACCTTGAACTATGTATTTAAATTGCATGTTTCTTTCCTGATTTAGTTGGTTCAGCTTGCTGTCTTTTAATTATATGAATTTTACATTTTCCTTTTTTGGTTTGATTATATGGTTTTTTTTGTGTCATTAGGGCATTTTAATTACTGGCATATTTGATTGAAGATGCTAGGGATTTAATGATCAGTTTGTTGTATGTTATCTTCATAGTAATGTTAGAGATATTTTACATTTAAAGGATTGGAACAATGAAAACTATGGTCATTTAAAATATAAATGATTGGAAAATGGGAAATCTTTTGCTTGAGAATTACGAGCTAACATTTTTTTGGAATTTCCTATTTCTATAAAATAATCTAAAGTCAGTCTCTATAGAATACCAAATTAAAATTCTATATTATGTGTCCAATATCCCTCATATTCAAGATTTGAATATTAATTTGGTGCTATTTTAATATATATTTTTTGAAAGTTGTAAGAATGAGTTTGGGAATTAGAGAGCTTGAGATTTGCAAGCTGTATTTTTAAAATGGATTGAAATAATTATCTTCATTTTGAAGGCTGAAATTTGCATTTGTTATATATGAGCCCCTATTTACTTATGTAGTGGATTACTTATTTTGATGTATACTTGATTGAGTTTAAATCAAATTAAACCCATAGGAACCTGGATTGGCTTGGTGGACCTTTATCCACAAGTACAATATAATTATGATTGGCAGTTACGATGTGCAACCATGTTATGGGAGATTGTCACTATTGGCATGTTTATAATTGTCAAGCAATATAATATTACATGCAATATCTTTTCAATTATTATTTCTAAATGGCACCTAAAATTCCTCAAGTTAGATTCCTCTACCATATAAGAAATTTCTTAGAACCATACTTAAGTTCACTTGGTTATATTTGGTATTTTGCCTGTGCAATGGAGTCCATTAAACCTAATTCATTGATGATTAATTACCTGAAAAATTTATGAATAGGTTCCTTGTTATGAAGATTTAATTTGTCAAAGAAAATGCTAGCAGTTATGTGACTGTGGGCATCATTTCTGCAAGTGGCATTGTTGTGGTGGAGAATGTGCCCCTTGCACATAGGTATAACATCGTTTCTAAATCCCATTGCAATTGAATGGGATGCTTGCAATGTCAACATGATATGCTTGGAATGCTCTCACCCACTTAGGTTACTACTTGTTGTGATTACTTTGTAACAGAAAGTGTGTCAAGCTATTATGTCCTTCATTTCAATGAATCTAAGACAAACTAGATACTAATTTAGCAAATGCATTTATTATTGCAAGAATTCTCTTTTCGTGAATAGATAACAACTCACCCTTGTTTCACTTGGGTCTCTCAAAGGAGGAAAGAGTAATCTGCTCCATATGATCAAGAGTAACTAGTGTGATTCTCCATATACACTTCTTATACTGATCTTCTTTCTGTTCATTTAGGTACACTCCAACGCTATGAAGGATCTCCACATTCTTTAAGAATAACACCAATGAGTTTTCAACAATATAAATTCACCTTTCAACGGATCAATAATATAATAACCATATTTGTCTAAAATTTGTCTAAAAAATTCAATATTCAATAATGGGCAATATTTTTTTACCATCTATTGGGAGTTTAGAATGAAATATTTAATCTTAACTAATAAGTTTTTATTGAACAAGGTTATCTTTTTACCTTATTGCTATGCTCAAGTGTGCATCATTCACTTCATTCTTATATTGCACATTGAATAATTTCACCATTGAGTTTAAAGTATCACTAGTCATCCTCCCCTTAAGCTTTGCTACCCTTGAACTATAGATGGAAAAACTTGAAATCATGTTTAATGGAAAGTACTAGTATACATGGTATGATTATTCTTTAAAGGGTACTAGCTCAATGGAAGAGCACCTACTTTACAAGTAGGAGGATGATGGTTCGATTCCATCGTGCCCTAATATGATTAAATATATGATTAAATTAATGACTAAATAAATGACCAAATAAATGACCAAATAAATGACTAAATAAATGACCAAATAAATGACTAAATAAACGACCAAATAAATGACCAAATAAATGACTAAATATATGACCAAATCAATGACCAAATAAATGACTAAAATAGTTTAGTCATAAATTTGGTTGCAAGATAAATGACCGGCAATAAACTACCACTGGTCACATGACCAAAATTGGTCATTTACCTGCAATTTTTGGTAGTTTATTTGGTCATATATTGTTGTTTTTGTACTAGTGAAAACAATTAACTAGGTCGACCCTTTAACCGATTACACACAACGCTTCCAATTGAATTGGATCAAGCATGTTTACAAACAAACATAATTACATGTTGAAAACCTAAATACAATAGGCACATAGCCTTTACACAACAATAATATAATCGCTAACCAAAATACCAACAATCGGCTATTTGCATTGTTCTTCTCTGGCACACACTGGCTGTGTAACTTCAACTGCCTGTAACTTTGTCATACCTACATATCTGATCATGCGCTCATAGACTAAGCATAAATACACTCTAACCAAATTATCTTCTAGGGTTCATACCATAACTTGGTCATACGCACGTGCGATGATGCTCTGAACTGCTAGTGCTCTGCTTACTATCCAATCTTCTATACTTAGCCAATTTCTGATCTTCTCATCAAGTGTGTTGACTCCAAAACATCATATGACTTTGTTGCCATGATGACAACACTATATTAAGTCATATACACCAGTATAGTCAACTTTCCAAGAATCTCCCCCTTTGTCATTGATGGAAACAAAGGAATATGGCACAGTTACTAACTGTTCTCTTATACAAAAAAACTTTTGTTATACTCTATCTTATATCTCCCTTATATTCTTTACTGTACATGTTCTTTAAATATCTATAACTCCATATTCTATACATACTCCCCCTTTGACATTGATGACAAAGGTGCTTTAAAACTGTATCTACAAATACTTATAGTGAGAGAATATCCGTATATGCTATCTGTAAGTTTTGGATCTCTTTCTTCCAAAATATAATTAGTGAATTAACAATCTGGAGATGGGCGCATAGTGCATACTATAGCTTCTCCATCTTCTCAAAATATGTGCAAGGACCATGATCATATGTCACCATGGTGGCATCTATCTCCTTGATATTCTGATTGAGTATATCTAGTGAGGGCGCAAGAGCATTTCTAAGCTGAGTCTGTCTAGCCCTTATTTTTGACATCTCCTTTTCTGCCTTCTCAATCTTGTCAATTTGTCCTTGATATACATTGTTGCACATATTTATATTAGTGGATGGGTCTTTCACTAATTTCTTTACTTGCTCTATCATGGCTTCTGCCTCTTGTATCTTCTTGAAATGATCATCAATTAACTTGTCTTGATCCATACAGTCAACAATAATTTTTCTTCCTTTTGCTGTAAACTCTTTCAAAGTTGCGTGTCCAACTTTGAGTGAACTGAGGTCAAGTGGGAAGTTACTCACCAACTCATTTAGCCTTTTTTGCATATACTTCTCCTCTGTAACTAATGATGTTGATTCTTCCAATTTAGAGAAATTACTCTTGAATTGTGAAAGAATTGCACTTACATCATCAAGAGAGTGTACCTTGGACACTTTCTTGTCTAAAGGTAGTAGGTTGTTCAATATGTTCACTGAATCAACAAATAGGAGATTCCTCATTACCTGTTTCTCCTTGGCCTTGTCCATGGCTAAGACATTGATCTTGATCAGGTCTTCTTCTCCCCATGAATCCAAACTGGTTGTGTCAGGTGTCAAACTTGACAACAATGCTGCTGAGGGTAGTGGAGTGATAGGAGTACTATCCATTACTTCCTCTTTGACTCTTATTTCAATAGATAACTTATCTATTGGTTCATTTTCTTTTATCTCTATTTCTCCTTTTTGTTTTTCTGCTTCCTTTTCTTTTTCTTCTTCTTCTTTTTCTATCTCTTCTTTTTCTTCTTCTTTCTTTCCTGTTACATCCTCAATCAGTACTTCTTGTTGACTGGGAGGAGTGTTGCTACATAGATTTTCAGCCTCTTGAGTTCTTACAAAGGCTTCTTCAAACTTGTCCAAATCAGATCTAAGGCTGCCATTGCAATCTCAACATTGTCAATGAAAATTGTTTCATCCTTGTGTACTTCTAACATGGGCGCAGAATTCTTTGCCTTTGTGGATGCATCAACTACATGCGCTGAATCATGTGGACTTGTATATGATATATTAGTAGTCTCTAACTCTTTTGCAACCTTTGTGGGTACTTGAACTATGGGCGCAGTAGCTGGATACATGTGCCTGTTCATGAAGACCTTCTCAAAGGCTTTCTCTATTTCCTTTGCAACCAATTCATAATTCTTGTCCATTATATGTAAAGTCCTTGACTTGGTTCTAAGATGTGGCTTTACCAGATCTAACAATAACTTCTTCTCTTCTAGCGCACATACTAGAAGGGTTTCATCTAAGGTCTTTTCTCTTATCCTTAGGTCCTCTTCAATGGCCTGTCCCTTTTGGAATTCTAGGATGTTCCAAACATTATCTGGAATCATAGTTTTTAGTTCTAGGACTTTCTTTTTGAACTTTAGCATATGTTTGACAATCATTCCATGAATCTCTGACTTGTCAATTTCACTATACTTTTCATAGAACTTCCCTACTTGATCTATCCTGCCTTCATCAATGATCCTTGTACTCAACACACTTAGACTAGGTTTGAAGCTTACTTGATGTAGAAGCATCCTGGGTGTAAGAGCAATCTTGCATCACCCAAAAATATTTCTATTTGTTTTTCCATAAGGGCTATCTTGTGTCGAGCTGCTATTTATGGAAACTTAATATTTTTAGTAAGTTGGTCATACGATCTCGAAATGTTTTGATTTCATAGGTGGAGGTTCATTTTGGTCATATCAGCCTGCCAGTAAAGTTTCATTGCTGGATCAAGTCTAGTTTTGAAGATATTGAAAATTTCCGGTATTGGAAACAAGGTACAGAAACTTTGAACTCAGTTTTGAAGGCTTTAGAGGCTGCGAATGAGGTTGAATTTTTGGCTAAATGAAGCTTGCTTGTTTTAAGTGTTGTAGAGCTCCTTGCACCCTTTCCAAATTGGGGTCATAATAGTCAATCGGGTCAACGAGTGATGACTTATGGTCTCCGGAAGTTGGGTCACCTGAAATGGTGAAAAATGATTTTCCTTCAAAATTTCTGTTTGGGTTTCAAAAGTAGTTTTGAGCCGACTCTTATGTAATAAATTGTAAAATAAAATAATTATAAGTTTGGTCGACCTTATTGACTAAAATTTTGGAACCTTCCCAGGCGGTGGAAAATTGCCTATATAAGGAAGGCTGTAGTGTTGTCTTAGGCAGTTCGGGGCAGTTCAGAGTAGTTCTGGGTAATCATTTGAGCCTTTGTCCCTCAGAATATTGTAAGGAAGATGCCCATGTGTCTTTTCATATTGTAATTCTGAAAGTTTGTAATTCCACATTTGTGGAGATAATAAGAAGCCCATTTTCTGTTCTTGTAATTTTTTGTTGTTTCTTTGTTTCTGTTATGTGTTTGTGGTATTAAGGGGAGCACCCTTCATCATTACTTCTGGGGGTGCTTGACTATTCTTCCTGTTCCTTGTTACTTGCGAGGATGGATGACCAGTGATAATCTATTTTTTCCTCTTAGGCATTGCCTTATACTCATGAGGAGCAATAAGGTCAATGGTTTCCTTGGGCACAGAAGGAGTAACATCAGTTTTACCCTTCTAAACATCATATTTCTCAATTTTCACCTTCTTCATCTTAGGGTCATCTGATTTTGGCTTTGCTACAACCACACTCTCTAATTCCAAAGAAATCTTCTCTTGCCTTTCTTTGTCTAGGTCTGCTTGAGATACTCCATGAATTCTCAAAATCTCTGAAGTAACCTTGGCAAACTTTCTTTTTGTTTTTGCGTTGTTCAATACAACATCTACTTCTCTTGTTTTCTCTTCATAAGTCCCCCATCTAGGTTCATTGGGATCCTTAGGTGCTAACAAAAGAACTTGAGCATAAGCCTCTAGAATAGGCTCTTCCACTTCATATCCCAGTGGATGAATCCACTTTGTTCTTGGCCTAACAACCTCCATGCATGTTGTATCAGTCTCAACCATGAAACAAATACTATCTTTGTATTTCTCTACAATACTCTCTGGAATTCTATATCTCATCTGCATCTTGGCTCTAAATGTCTTCAACTCCAGTGTCATGTAATCTTTCAATGTACTCTTAGTACATGCCTTGAGAGATATATGTAGCATTGTGGGAATAGATTTGTCTAGATACAAATCAGACACCTTTCCAAGAATATGGAAGTACATGTAGATTATTAAAGACCCAAACTTAAATATCTTGGTCTTGTCATGCTTGATGGCCTTAATGTTGTCTATTAGTTGTGTGCACAAGATCTCACATAGATTAAACTCTCCATTCTCTCTTACCAACTTTATTGCTACTATAATGGTGGCCACTAACACACTATTTACTCTGCTGGTGTGCTGAAACCTGTATCCTAGTATCATGGACATCAATTTGATGTCACCTTGCTCAATAGGCTCTATAGTCATTCCGCACCTATCACTTCTTGATTTGCATGTTTGCTCAACAAGTTTTCTCACATCCTTTCCTATTGGAAGAATGATGCATGTCCTTGAGAGGCTTGTCATCTCATGAATTAGGTCTCCTATAATCCTGATTGGCACTTCACCTATCCAAAATAGGTCATGATGGATCCTACTGAGAAGGATCTTGATCCATTTTGACTCATAGAACTCATATGTTGTAGCATATTCCACTACGCATACTCATCCATGAAGGTTTTATCAGGTTTCATCATTGTTTCCATGTGCTCACTTATTCTGTCCAAACCTACTGGTTCCTTCTTGCAATATATGTATGCCCTAATGTCTTCCACATGCATAACACCCATGGGGGTGCGGGAGAATGCACCTTCTAGGTCATCTAGTGGGGATTTAAACAAATTCTTTTTAAACACATATCTCTTCTTCTCCGCCACATCAAATACGATGGGAGTAGCCATTACTTACTTGTATATCTCTTTCCAAATGATCTTAAAGACTTCTGAATCAGTGCGATGAACTAGGGTTTCCACAACTGATCAAATGCACTGCTAATCACTGGTGAATCAATCTACAATCCTCTGCTATCAAATGCTAGGGCTCTTCTTTCCAATCACTCTAAATTTGAATGCAATGAGATATCTATAAACTTTTGTGTACTTTAAAGTAGGAATTCTACCATTAATGCTTGCCGCATAAACCAGGCTATCATTGAAAATTTCTAACTTTCATTCTACAAGTAATCAACTCATGGGCTCTTGCACATAGAGTCTTCTAGTCTCCAAAAGGTTAAGTCTAAAGGTGCATACTCAGAGGGTGAGTATACCAGCCATGCAGGGGTTTAGAGATAAATTAGCTCCCCTATGACCCTGAGGGTCATTCATCCAGATGTAGAGGGTGCGCGTCCACTATGGATGCATCCAATACATACTCATCAACCTTATCCTTCTTCACCTCTGACCAAATCAAGCTTTCATCCTCTGAAGCTTTCACAAACTTGACTTCTCCTTCGGTATCCAATACTGGCTCTTCAAGATTTTTATGTTTTTCCTAATTTTGCGTCCTTGATCTACAAAACTTTGAGATGTGTCTAGCCTTGTTACAAGAGTGACAAATGACTAGAGGCCTTATATTCCTCGATGCATTGACATGGGTTACCATTTTACATTATTTAGCTGAGTGACCATTATAGTTACATATCTGACATGCAACATTCTGAGAACTTCTTACATTTGGTTGATTTTGATTTCTCTGATTATGCTAAGTCTTGTTCTTTTGACTTGTCTTACAATTCATAGCTCTATGACCAAATTTATTGCATGAATACAGTAACCATTGAAAGGTCTTACCTTTGTACAGTTCCTTGCTATATGTCCATACTTGTTACATGCATAACAAATTTGATCTACTGGCTTGCACTCATTCTTGGATGGTTCAACATGGTCTTTAGTCTGACTTCTAGTCTCCTTAGCATCTGAGGTGTCTTCTGGTGCTTTCATTCTTGCTTGCATGTTGTCAATCAGATTTTGTGCTTCATTGTATCCAATGCAGCTAGTATCTCCTTTAAGTCTTCTTGCATACAACTGAGATTCTATCAAATCAGAACTAGTGTGCAATTTATCAATGTGATTCTTTGCCTCTTTCAATTCAGATTCCAAGCTTTCTTTGTTGTTCCTTAGCTCCAAGATTTCCATGTTTGCTTGCCTCAATTATTCATTGAGTTAAAGGTTCTCTTTGATCTATTCATCATAGACTTCCTGATTGTTAGTCAGCTTATCATCCAATTCTTCAATCTGTTCTTTCAGAGATGAATTTTCTTCATTCATCTTCTTGATCATTATCCCTAAATCACTAGTAGAGAATTATTTAAAATCCTTTCTTAGCCTTTTGATGACTACTTGAGCATCACTGACTTTTTCTTTTAGTTCTTCAATTTCTTTTGCAGATCTGTCCAGGTCTTCAAGAGCAGCTTCAAGATTTCTTTTCAGATGTTTCATTTCTACTTTGTCCATGATCTCCTCAAGTGGTTAAACTTCTTTGCTGAGGACTAGAGCTTTGATACCAATTGTTAGGAATGGGAACACTGAGAGGGGGGGTGAATCAGTGTTCACTGAATTAAATATTTTTCACTTAGCTCTTTAATCTTAACTTGAATGCTTAAGTACTGAAATGAACATCAACATAAATAAGAAACATGAACACAACACATAACACCAATGTGGTTACGGGGAAACCCAAATAGGTAAAAACCCTAGTGGGAATTGACACCCACTAATATTCTGTGCTAGTATTTTATGATCCTTGTTAGAAGATCCTTAACCCTGTTAGGAGTTGCTTTACAATATATTTAGTACAGTGACCTGGTCAAGGGTCAGACCCTATTAGGAGTATTTTACAATAACCTTGTTAGGGGTGTCGACTCACTATCCTAGAGCTCACTGCTCAAGTGGTGAAGGCTACAACCTTCTGATCTCAGAAACACACTATATCTGATGGATGAACTAGCACTGAGACACTACTTGTCTGATCAGTTCCTTTGATGCGCTGATGCTTTGACCTCTTGCAAAGCTCTAATACATCTTAGCAACTCTTCACAAACTTCTTCTCCACTTGTCTTGACTCTATAACAATTCTCACACTTAATTACAACGGCACATCTATTATTTATATGCGCATACAAAACAATTAACTAGGTCGGCCCTTTAACCAATTACACACAACACTTCCAATTGAATTGGCTCAAGCATGTTTACAAACAAACATAATTACATGTCAGAAACCTAAATACAATAGGCACATAGCCTTTACACAACAATAATATAACCGCTAACCAAAATACCAACAGTTGGCTGTTTGCAATGTTCTTCTCTGGCACACACTGACTATGTAACTTTAACTGCCTCTAACTTTTTCATACCTTCATATCTAATCATGCACTCATAGACTAAGCATGAATACACTCTAACCAACTTATCTTCTAGGGTGCATACCGTAACTCGGTCATACACACGTGCGCTAATGCTCTGAACTACTGGTGTTGTGCTTACTGTTGAGTCTTCTATACTTAACCAATTTTTGATCTTCTCATCAAGTGTGCTGACTCCAAAACATCATATGACTTTGTTGCCATAATGAAAACACTATATTAAGTCATATTCACAAGTATAGTCAACTTGCCAACAAGAAGGTATGCTAAACATTAATCAAGGTGACCCCGTAGATGTAGTTGCAAGTGAAGAGGATGTTGAATTTGAAAATAATATGGAAATTAATTTTGTGAATAACAATGTATGGAGTGAAGATGAAAATGTAGAGATGGAGAATGAAAATGTAGACTAGGAGAATGAAAACGTAGATTTGGGGAATGACAATGAATGGAATGAAAATGAAAATGTACAAATGGAGATTGAAATGTAGACTTGGGGAATGAAAATGTTGCACAAGAACCACATGAACATTACACATCTCCAAATTATATGAAAAATAAAGTCCCTTTCAATAAAGATAATCAATCTTCAAATTCAGGGCTTTCAAGAACACCTAAATGGTTAATTGAAATTGAGGAGAACATTATGAATAATTGGGAAGGAAAGAGGTCACATAGAACCGTTAGGTTGTGGGCTTCAAGACTTTATGATCAATTTTTTGGAAACAAGACATCGGTTGAGGAATGTCAAATTTTTGTACAGTTGTTAAAGACGCAAAAGATGAGACCTGTGCTTGTGAAATTGAAGATTCGTGTGAACAAGAAAATGGAGAGAAATGCCATTGTTGTGAAGAATATTTTCAATGCTCTCAATAGCATTGGGAAGACTAGAAGAGAAAAAGACAAGAGAGTTTCTCGGAGGGTTATTACAACCTCCTTAGTAAGTCATCAGTTGAGAAAGGCTCATTTGATGAGACAAACTTGTGTTTACTTCAATATAGACCATAAAACTTTGGGTAGAGAACTTTCAAGAAGAGAAAGACTTGATGATCCACTTCAAATTGATACATGGGCTTATGGTGGGAGACTTCCATGTTTCAATAAGAAGCTAACAGATGTTGTCAAGGATGAAATTCAACAATTTTGGGATGCTAACTCAAGAGTGTCACCAAATGTGAAGGATGTCTTGAAGTTGAGAGTTAGCGATCGAGACCGCACTCCACATCCTAAACATTATATGGAGGTAAGTCAAATAATTTGTATAAAAAAATTTGTGAGACACATCCAACATTGAAAATATCACAAAGGTCTTTTGAATCCATGAAGCCATTTTATTGTGTACCCCTTAAGATTCAGAATGCATGTTGTTGCAAATATCATGTTGAGTTTTCAATGCATCATGAATTATTACAGTCCATTCATTCTACTTTGCATACTAATGAAATGCTAGAGGATTGTGGTGCAAGTGGTCTTCCCAAATCATCATGAGACTTGCTAGATCAATTTGTATGTCATGGAGATGATGGTTGTTTATTTTATAAAAAAGATTGCTTAAATGCCAAGTGCTCAGAATGTGGTGGCTTGTCTAAGTTTAGGACATGTTTTCATGAGTATTTGGAACACAATTTTGGAAAGACACTTGTCCAAAAAAAGGTATATGAAACAGTGAAATATACATTGAAGAGTGGAGGTGAAGGCTCTAGATGTGAGTTAGTTGCAAAAGAATACAATGTTGCTAATTTTATCTCAGATTTCAAGACAAATATTTTTTACAAGTATGCAAGGCATAGTCATAGGTCTCAATGGTTGGATCAACAATTCAGGATGTGTAAGGACACTTTCCCCATTGGAACTATTATATCCATTGTAGACTTTGCGGAGAACTATACATTGCAGCCCCAAAATGAGACTGAAGCTATATATTACAATTCTATTCAGGTTCCTATTTTTGTACACATCACATATAGACATTCCCCTGATAGCACAAAAGATGAGTGAAAGATAATCAGAGAGTACCATTTTTATATGAGCAATGATAGGTCTCACTCTCATGAGTTTGTTCAACACTATTTCCAGAACTATTTTGACTTCTTGCAGGAAAATGGTATTGCTATGGATAGGCATCTCATTTGGTCATATAATTGCACCGGTCAATTTAAGAATGCCAGAATGTTTTATTGGTTGTGTAGAATGCATGTGCAAAGGTGTACCTCATATTTGGAGTTTTTTTGAGTCACGACATGGGAAAGGGGAGCATGATGGAGCAGGTGCGTGTGTGAAGAGAGCTCTAGTTAAGGAGCAATTGAGGATTTCAAGTGTTGTACTACTTGATGCTCATTCTATTGTTGATTGGTGTACTTTAGCATTGTCACAGGGGGGGACTCTTGATGATACAGTGTGTAGATTCTTTTGGTTGGTTGAGGAGGGAACTATAGGAGATAGATTGGATTGTCAAACAGTGAAAGACTATTCAAAAATGCATTCATTCTGAAGCTCCAATAGTAGTTGTATGAAAAATTAGGTGAATACTATTCTAAATGATAAATTAACTACTCTAAGATTAACAAATCAAACTAATTAGCAAACAACAATGAAGAATACACCAAAAATGAAGCTAAAACAAGGTTTTTTCTTCACCTACCATGTACCTTGTCTCCATTGCCCTCATAGCCCTAATTTCTTGAGGATGTTGAGCTCTCAGATTTCCAAATGAAGCCTCTTGCCCAAAATGATACCAAAGTGTGGAGATTGATGATGAATGTATGCAAAACTAAAGCTTAATTATGCAAATGTGGTGAATGAAATGCAAGTGATTATGAAAATATCTTGATTATGTTTGAATGCTCTTAAAATATTTGATTGCTGGAATGCTTGAATGCCTAAATACTTATTCACTATTAGCTCACAGAGGGGAAATGAGGCTCTTTTTATAGAGTTTTGGAGGATCTAGGCCTAGGTGGCACAATCCTACAGTGGAGAATGAAAGGTGGAAGACCCTAGGGATAGGATTGACTTAGTTGAAGGAGTTGAGAAAAACGGGGATGTAGTTGGAATGTGAGAGGAAGAATAAGGATGATGTTCCTCTCACATTGACATGGAGGAGAACAAGGTGGAAGGGAAATACACATGTCAAGTGTCTCACAAAGACCGAAGAGAGGAAGAGGGAAGGATTTTTTCCTCATGAGGACTCTTGGAACAAGTGTCCCATGAGTCACCTTTGACCCTTAGAGGTGGCTTGAGAAGCCCCTTAGGAATAGGGAATGTCTCTTGACTTGGTTTAAGAGAGGACATGTGGTCATGAGACCAAGTCCTATGAGGCCACATAGCCCTTAAGAATAGGACATGTGTGGGTGACGATAATTACCAATAAATAATTAATAATAATTATTTATTTTAGCCAAAGTGATGTGTCAGGTGACTAGGTAAGTGAGGTGGACTTAGTCATATTTAGGTGATTGTATATTTAATTAAATCACTTTAATAATACTAATTAGAAGACTTAGGATAGAAGAATAGACTATAATGAATTTACTAAATAAATTGAATAATCTATTTAATAAATAGAGGAAATAATTATTAATTAAATAATAAATATTTAATTAATTTATCAAGTCAATATCAATTAAATAATAAATATTTAATTAATTAATGAAGTCATTTTTAAGTGTATAAATTTTGCCCCTCTTTGAAATAATGTGTGTGTCACATTGTTTCAAAGAAAATTCTCACGCATTTTTGCCGCTACCCCAGATAATGTCAAGATGACCTATGTATGCACCCTCGAGAGATTGATTGACAAAAAGTTGTTAAATGAATTTTGTATTTATTTTATTTTTTTGTTTTTGTTGAGTTGGATAATCAATCGCATGAAATAAATGGTAGAAAAGATGGATGAAAACAGGGTGAAACAGAAGAAAAATGAGAGATAGGGTCCACACACCAAACACATCAGGTCCACAGGCTATAAATAGGGCAAAGGGGTCCACAATAGGCTCATTGTGCACACATGTCATTTGGAGATTAGAGTTTGAGAGAGAGAAGAGCAGAGCTTCTAGGATGTCATTCCCACTGTCAGATCATCGCTTTGAGAGGGCCAGATGCTTCCAGAGACCACCCGATTTGGGAGAGCCGGTAGGTGACTCGATCCTCTTTGTCAATTTGTGATTTGTAGCATGTTAGAAGCTGATTTGTAGCATGTTTAGGATAGATTGAATCATAGAAAAAGTTAGAAATTTTTCTTTTTCTAGGGCGAAAAACATATGTGCAATTGCGGTGCATGAATGCGCAGCAAGAAGCCATGTTTGCACAGCAAACTACCATTTCTATGCATATGTGTAGGGCAACTATGCATTTGTTTTTAGGATTGTGATCGACTACGCAAATGTCAAATAAAAATGCACATTTGTTGATTCTTTGCATTTGTCAGTTAATGTTGCACAAATGTGGATTAAAACTGCGCAAATGTTTAAATCTACGCAAACAGTAGGAGATGTTGCACGTGCATGTTTCTATGTTGCGCTTTTGTTTGGGATTGTAGAATTTCATCAAAATAGTTAGTCAATTAGGTCAAACTTGATGTCGATAACCCAATTTAATCTATCAGTTGTTGATTTGGATCAATTTGATCAAGATAGGAAATGTCGTAGCATGGTTGCTAGTTAACCAGTCTTGGTTTTAGATAATTGATAGAATCATCTGTTGAAACACATGATAAACATGTTTGTAATTGATATGATAGGATAGATAGATTGATAGATCAGTTAATCAAAATCTGATAGCTTGAACTTGTTGACTTTGATAGGAGGATATTACTGATGTTCTGATGTCACAAGAGAGATATCCTGTTACACAGAACTTGAGACCAACACTGTTAGAGACTGACAAACTCTTGATCAAAGCATCTAGTTTATACCATGTTATCTACATGCCTGAGATTCAAGTGAATCTGAGCATGATGACTATGTTAGCAGAGCAATGGCACTTAGAGATGAGTACCTTTCATCTCCCAATAGGAGAGATGACAGTTACACTCGAGGATGTATATCGCATCCTCCGGCTTCTTATCACAAGCAAGTTGGTTCATTATGATCGGCATGACTGGGTGATAGAGTGCAGAGCTGTCTTTGGAGACAATGAGATTGATGAGGGAGAGATTAGTTGGGAGGATATGGTCAACTATTATGAGCCTCTACCAGTGGTTTTAGCAGGAGTGATTGGGGGATTCATATGCCCTGATTGTAGGTCACACGGGTTTGCAGTTGGTTGGGGCTGCACATTGCAACGGATGATGGATGACGGGACTTGATTTGCTTGGGGTGTCTATCTGTTAGCTCATTTATACCATGATCTTCATCAGGTGGTGTACCATAGGAGTGCCTCTTTATCAACAGGTGTGACATTACTTCATGTATGGGCTTGGGAGCATATCATAGTCACTCATCCAGTAGCTATTAGATTATGCAACGCAGGACAACTGTATATTCATTTATATTCATTAGTCTTGTCTTAGCCAAAGATGGGACACCTAGAGTTTTGGCAGTACACTTTTGACACTCTAGATATAGTCACATGGAGACCTTACCTAGGGTGTGATCCCTAGGATGATGAGAGACAACTCAGGTTTTATTTTGAGTCATGATGGTTGATAGGGCGGACACCTTATATTATTGAGAGACAGCTGGTCAGTCGGGTTTTACGATAGTTTGGTAGGATTCAGGGTATGCTATAGGGAGTCACTGAGTTCGCCCAGACACATCAAGAGTGATGTGACTAGGGTCCTATGGTCTCATTTGAGTTAGTGAGATAGGATTTTCTTGACATGCCATTTCAGGCATGGATGATGAGATAGGGGGTTGTAGACCCAGGGATGACTGTTGATCTAGAGTAGTACCTAAGAGATTTTCTAGTACCTTGCTTGACTGATCCAGCAGGGAGGCCACCAAAGAGAGATCCAGTAGAGAGACACCATGGGAGATGCCGAGGCCAAGATAGGAGAGGTCAAGGGAGAAGAGGTAGAGGTGACGGTGGAGCTGGTGATGGAGGAGATGGAGGAGATGGAGGAGATGGTGGGAGAGGAGAGAGAACTGGACCACAGATGAGAGGTGGTGGTGTGAGATAGAGGGGTTTGATGCCACCTCTGGCTAGACAGGGACAGAGACAGCCTCCAGCATAGCCAGTAGTAGGAGCTCCACCATAGATACCAGCTACCCTGGGATAGGTACCAATAGTATAGGTATAGTTTCAGGATGAGGCAGACATACTATTAGCTTAGGTCGGAGTGGTACATGGTGGATAGGTCCCCGACGATATACAGGATGAGCATATGCTCAATATGGCAGGGTAGGACACACAAATGCTGGATGTTGAGGCACATGATGAGCAGGCTAAGATGGATATTGGAGGATAGGATCCCTATTTATAGAGAGACACCACGGAGGAGGATCCAGACATTAACTCATTTCTAGTCTGACTAGCCATGACACAGGTGCAGGTAGACCGTGTCCCTGGACTAGAGAGATAGATAGAGAGACTAGAGAGATAGATGGGAGAGTTTAGACATGAGTGTGATGCTACTATAGAGTGAGTTGGAGAGGTGGAGATGCTACTGGATGAGCTACAACAGATAGAGGATTTAGGTCCTCACAGAGACAGTCTGTGAGCTATGATACGAGCAAGGAAGGAGATATCCTACTGGTGAGAGGCCTACAAATAGGTAGTTCCTAGGGATCAGTGGATTGGGAGCTTCAAAGAGAGCTCGGTTGCCATTAGGACAATGGTGTATGATAGATAGGTACCGGCTGGTGGTGGAGGTGTATCATCACACCCTCCAAGAGCACCCACAGGTTAAGGGGATCCAGCAGGAGCCTCAGGGTTAGGTGGCTTAGCATCATGGGGTCTCATTGCATCTCACAGGCAGTGACAGATGGAGTTTGGAGGCAATGGATTATAGATTTTGGATATCATTGTATACACTCTTTTTATCATTGTATCATTATGTTTCATTATCTTATAGACTTGATGGACACTATTGGACATTATTATTTATGATATATCATTGGACATTTGGACAATTTATTATTTTATGGACTCTACATGATGGACTCTATATATAGTGTGATGCAGTTCTATCATGATTTTCTTTGATGATTTTATATACATGTGCGTACTGACTTATGCAGGATGTGATGATTTACTTTGATATGCATTGTATTTGTATTTTGTATGATGCAAATGGTTTACTTTCAATTGAATGCATGATGGTTAATAATCTAGCATAGAATAATGATTATATTAATGATAAATGTATGTCCTAAATGATTTATGAATGCAGTTTGGTTACTAATTCAATGATGTAAATAACAATGTAAATTATGGATAATGAATGGATAATAAATGAATGATGTAAAATGCATGTAATAGATAATAAATGATGGTGTAATGTAGATGATATGTAATGAATGAAAATGTTCCTAAGATGACTAAATATAACAACTTACAACATGATAAAAAGAAAATGAGATAAAATGATAACTATGATAAAACAACACTTGAAATATGCATGTCAACATAGATGAGTAATATACAAATGAACATACCTAATGAAAACAACAGATGTCTGAAATGAATTACACAAAATGATAAGATGCAAGATAAATACTTAATATTTTTGTTGTCCAAATATCCTCAACTTAAATAACAATGTATTTGACATAAGAAGAATGGACTAGGAGAATGGATAACCTAATAAGAAAGATAACCTACAAATCCCTATAAAAGTAGCACTGATATGCAAGTTGTGAACTGTTTAAATGTAATGCAAAATGAAATATGAAATGAGTATATCTCCATAGCTTCATGTAACATGTTAGAACTTCATAATAACCAAAATTTGATTTTCATCATTGAGCTCGTTATGTTGGAAGAAAATGCAAGCATCATGGTATAATTAAACCAGGATGACCTGAGCACTTCTTGCATGGAGTTTAATATTGCAAACTTGACAAGCATCTAGGTATAATTCAAACAAGATGACCTGAGTTTCATTTGCATAACAGACAAGGAATATTCCCCCCCTCCATCGGGGAACAAATATTTGGAGTTGAGGTATGTGTTGGCGTATCACCATTAATAGCATTTGTAGAACAACATGATTTGTATGTTGTCAATACTATTAAACTAATGAAGGCACTTACACACAGACACCCCAATTATTTGTTACTTCAATTTCATTGGAAAATACCCCACAAATAGTAATCAAAGAAAATACCATGCCCCATCCCAGCTATTCTAATCAATGACAAATGGGATTTTCAAACTTGTGTCAAAGATATCCTAGAATCGCATAGGAAACATGATAACAATGAAATCTAGATATGAATGCATAATCTACAACAAATCATTCTAACATGCCTGCCATGAATATACATTTATTTTACCAAAAGATAGTGTAAGGGATAGTGATCAGTTCAATTGATGATGTATAGTAAAGAATGATAGATAAGCGGTCATGTTTCGAAGGATAGATCACAAATTATGATTCATCATTAAGATACCATTGTGTAAGAACATATGATTTCATTTTCTTGTCTGGTGAAAATACTCCATTATGTCCTCTAAGAGTCATGACTATCATAGATCCACTTCTCGAACTAGGTCTAGGACATGCTCCTAGCTAGGTGATGGACTGACTTATTATGGATGAAGAAGGATGCGACAAGACTAGGATGAAGACCATGACAAAAGATCAAGCTATGATGAGATTTTATTATGGGTAGATACAATGGATGGTGTATGAATTGGCCATTTTATTATGATATATACATGGGGGGAATGGGGATTGACTAGCCATTTTATTGTGGATATATACAATGAACGGACACACTAGAAGAATCCTAATAGATAGAGGAGCTAACTTGATACACATGGCGCCTGTTGCCAGGTTTTCACCACATGCTTTTATTGCAATTTTCTTTTGATTTTTTGATTTTTTTTGTATTTTTTGATTTTTTATTTACAGAATATATACATAGCCCTTGCTTTGGGATTTCAAGGATAGAACTTCTTGAGGTGTATGCTATTAAGAGGTTCATCCAAAGGATCTCCCTTAGGTGTGGACAATTGATAAGCCCTGAAACCATAAACTGTTGTAATTACAAAAGAACCTAACCAATTGGGTTTGAACTTGCCCTTCTTCTCACGTTGTTGTTGATTCTTTGGATTCTCTCGAAGGACTAGATCACCCACCTGAAAGTCTCTGATTTTCACCTTGCTATTATACTGATGAGACATCCGTTGTTGATAGACTTTCAAGTGATCATAAGCTCTCTGATGACATTCATCTAGCAATTCAAGTTCATTCAGCCATGCAACTCTATACTCTTCATCAGGAATCAAATCTTTGAGAGTGACATGAAGTGAAGACAACCCGACCTCAAGGGGTAGGATTGCTTTAGATCCATAGATAAGGGAATATGGGGTGGCTCTAGTGGGAGTACGGATGGAGGTGCAGTAAGTCCATAAAGCTAGATTCAATCGGATATGCTAGTCACGACCAGCGTCATTGACAATATTTTGTAGGATTTTAACAATTGTTTTGTTTGATGCCTCAGCTTGGCCATTTCCTTGGGGATAGTATATGGAGGAATAGTTATGGGTGATATGGAATTTTGTACATAGGTCATCCATGTCCTGATTTTGGAACTGTTTCCCATGATCAGTGATGAGATACATAGGTATACCATATCTGCAAATGATATAATTTATGATAAACATGGATATTTGTTTCCCTGTGGCGGTAATCAATGGAATGACCTCAATCCATTTAGTAAAATACTCTATGGCAGTGATAATCCTTTTTTGACCATTGGAAGATGGAGGGTTGATAGCACCCATGAGGTCGAGTCCCCATCGACTAAATGTCAAAGTAGTTGTAAAAGGATGTAGTTCTTGTGATGGAGCATGAATAAGGTTTCCATGTATCTGACATTTCTTGCATGCCCTAGCAAAATGAAAGGAATCTGTTTCCATGGTAGGCCAATAATAACCCATACGCATGAGTTTCTTAGCCAAAGAGGGACCACTCAAATGTGTCCCACAAATACCCTCATGTAAATCTCGCAAGGCATTTTGAGCTTCATCATGCTCGTGACATCGCAGGAGAGTATCGTCAAGACCTCACCGATAAAGGGTGTCGAATATTAGGACATAGTGGGAGGCTTGGCAGAGAAAAGTTCATTTTTTATTTCGGGATAGGTCAGGGGGTAGGATGTCATTTTTCAGATAAGAATAGATTTTTCCATAAATTGGGGAGTCATGTCCAATAAGATGACATATAATACTCGTATCATGATCATCATATGCAAGACAAGTCAGGGATTCCACCAAGAACTCAAAATGGGCCTTGGTATCCTCTGTATCAAACAAAGAAGCAATCGTAGCCATTGCATCGGCAACCTTGTTATCGTGCTGAGGAATTTTCTCAAAAGTGATGACTGAGAAATATTGTTTGAAGTCATCAACCATACATTTATATGGTAATAACTTATCATCTTTAGTCTGATAATCATCATTAACCTAGTTTATAATCAATTGAGAATCCCCATAGACATTCATTTCAGCTACTTTCCATTGTAAATCCATCTTTAGCCCAATCATCAAAGCTTCATATTCTGCTACATTATTGGTTCAAGGAAAGAGCATCTTGTAATATTTCAGAATCATATATCCTTGCCGCATGACAAAGAGAATACCAGCTCCTGAACCCTACTGAGTACATGATCCATCAAAGTATAGTTTCCAAGTTTGTGTAGACAAAGCCAAGATGTGTGCATCAGGAAACTCTATGTGTATAGGTTGGTCCTCTGTTAATGGAGAATTAGCTAGCTGATTTGCTATCACTTGGCCTTTGATAGCCTTCCTATCCACATATTCAATATCAAATTGACTAAGTAGCATGACCCACTTAGCTAATCTGCTCGTCAATGTTGTCTTTCTTAATAGATACATTAAAGGATCAATCTTTGCAATGAGCTTTATTGAATGTGACAACATGTAATGTCACCACTTCTGTGAAGAAAAAACAACAGCTAGACATGCTCTTTCTATAGGAGAATAGTTTAGCTCATATTCCACTAGCGGGTGACTGATATAGTATATGGCTTTTTCAATCCCCTCATGATCTTGCTGAGCCAGAAGAGCACCTAGTGAGACTTTTGTAGTTGAAATGTAGAGCAAGAGTGGCTTGCCTAGAATTGGTGACATCAAAGTTGGAGGATTCACCAGATATTGCTTGATTTTATTGAAAGCTTCCTCACACTTATCATCCCATTGGAATAAGATATTTTTATGCAACAAATGTTGAAAGGGATGACTTCGATCTGCTAGTTGAGAAAAAAATCTTCAAATGGATTGGAGATGTCCCTGCAAAGATCTTAATTGACTGATGTTAGTGGGGGAAGCCATCTCCATTATTGATTTAAATTTTTCTAGATCTACCTCGATTCCTTTGGCTGAGACAATGTACCCTAATAGTTTACCGGATGTGACCCTGAATGCACATTTCTTCGGATTGAGTTGAATCTGATACGTTTCCATCTGGGTGAATATTCTATCCAACACTCTCAAATGACCAGCTCTATCTTTAGATTTTGCTAAAATGTCATCAACATAATCTTCCATAATGGTATGCATCATGTCATGAAAGATTGTGGTCATATCTCTTTGGTAAGTTGCTCCAGCATTTTTGAGGCCAAATGTCATCACATTCCAACAGTATGTACCCCATGGAAAAGTAAAAGAAGTCTTTTCCTGGTCTTTCGGTGCAATCTTGATCTGGTTATAGCCAAAAAAACCATCCATTACTGATAACATCTCATGCCCAATTGTCAAATCAACAATAATGTCAATATTTGGCAAAGGAAAGTCATCTTTTGGACAAGCTTTATTAAGATCTCAAAAATTGATACAAATCTAAATAGACTTGTCTAGTTTTGAGACTAGTATAATATTTGAGATCCACTCAGCATAATCAATAGCACAAATGAACCCAACATCTAAGAGTTTCTTCAATTCTACTTTAACCATTAGTGCAATGTGCAGGTGCATCTTGTGGAGCTTCTGCTTAACTAGTTTTACACCTGGTGTAATAGATAGATGATGCATAATGAGATTAAGGTCTAGCCCAGGCATATTAGCATAGGACCAAGCAAATTCAATTTACCTTTCTTTGAAATTTTTTGCAAAAGCTTCTTTCTCTGATTCTGTCAAGGATGCTGCTACTTTGAGGATGTGCAGAGACTCCTCTGTTCTAATGTTAAGAGGTACTATTGGTTCAATAAGGATGGTAGATTTCTCTTCATATAGATAATTGGGAAGAGTGTCAATCCTTCCATTGTCAAGTGCCTTAGAGAGGTTTTCACCATCAGATGCATCTTTTCTTTTTACTATTTTTGGATCTAATACTGCCACTAAGTGGTTTACACCATTAGATCTGTTGATTATTTTTATATTTTTATGACTAAAAGGATTGGCACTCTCTCCAAATTAGGGCATGTTATTGAGTTCTATCAAAAATCTTAACTTGTGATCCCCTGGCAGTAAATGATCCCTGATTCTGAGATAGTCAATGATTGCATCATCATTATGGAAGATATCAAGTTCTGGATGAACGGGAGAATCCCAATCGATAAGTTCAGGATGTACAAGGGGCATTGGATCATTCAGGTTAGTTTCAAAGGTAGAGATGGTATTCATGGAAAAATTTTCAAGGTTTATGATGGTATCAGCGAGGTCTATTTCCATACTCTCATCTGATTTGTCTATTGCAAGATAAAGCTCACTTTCCTCACAATTGACAAAAGTAGTATCACGTGGGACTAATCCTAGTGAGTCAGTCCTTGAACTCTCTCCCTCATGGTAATCGTTACTATAGTGATGGACAAAATCAACTCCTATCTCTTCAGTAAAATTAGATAATGAATCCCATTCATAATCATTTGAGTCAGAATCATCATTATCCCCAAGTCTATCAATGATTCTTTGTGCTATCCTTTGTTTCTCTGGATCTACATACATACCATGTTTTCAAAACTGTAAGGTAGGAGCTTTATATGTCTCATGAAAAGGTGTGAGCTTTGCTTTTCCCTTTGGTTATTTTGGTCCTTCTCCTTTATACCCTAATCCTGTGGTATCTCTTTGATAATTTGTATGTTGCAAAATTGGCTTGACAACACCCTCTCTTTGTAACCCTATAGGTCCAATGCCTTAATATCCCATTTTTTGTAGCAAAGTATAACCTTTACCATAGACATCAGGTGATATATATTCATGTTTGATATCCTCTTCATTCTTCTATGACTTAAGCAAATGATTATCATTACGCTCAGCTGCCTCTTTTGATATAGTGCCCCCACTTATAAATGTGTCATAAACAAGTGTGGAAGGGGGTTCTGATTGTTGTTTAGTGATCAAAGATCTACCATATGATCTAGGAGATAAAGGTAACTCTATGATGCAAAGAGCTTGACCTAAAGTGTACTCTCCCATACTTATTTCCTTTATGTCTGTCTTGATCCCATTAGATTTAGAAGTTGATGCTTGATCACTAGGGTCAACAGGTGTAGCTGCAGAAGATCCAATACGATTATAAGGTACTAAAGAATCAGATGTCTTCATAGTGTTAGAATAATGGAAAGGATTAGTATCTCCTTTGATAGTGATCTCCTAGCCATTATGAGGGAATTTTAAACATTGATGATAAGTTGATGGCATAGCTTGCATGGAATGAATCCATGGTCTTCCCAAGAGAATGTTATAGGCAAGATCCATGTCAAGAACTTGGCAAGGTACATCTTTAATTATAGGACCTACTCTAATTGGAAGAACAACAGATCCCTTGGATGACCTCTCTTCTTCATCATAAGCTTTAATTGTGATTTTCTTCTTTGGATCGACAACATTTTCAGAAAATCCCAATGCAAGGACTAATTTCAATGTGCATATATTCAAGCCAGCTCCTCCATCTATTAGTACTCTCTTGATTTTGTGACTCTGTACAAGTACTTCGATATGTAGGGGAGCATTATGAGGTTAGGTAATAGCTAAATCATCATTTTTAGTGAAGGATAGGTAATGTGGGGTTGTTAAATGTCCCACCATAGCTTGAAATTGATCATGATCTAGATTTGTGGGGACCTGGGTCTCTAAGAGAACTTTTTCAAGGATATGTTTGTGAGATGGTGATAGACGCAAAATGTCTAGGATGGATATCTCGGTAGGTGTTTTCTTGAGTTGTTCCAAAAGATTATACTGGTTGGAAATATTTGGTGTAGACTTTGGGACATAAACAGACTTGTTTTGAAAGGTGCTTGGTTTAGACGGGACTCCTTGGAGAGTAACCTTGGATTGAGCATGAGAAGTAACATGGACTGGTTGACTCTTTGATTTTTCCTTTATGGTAATGACATTGGCATAGTACTTAGAAGGTTGACATTCAAAAATGTTACCAACATATCTATAGGGTGTAGTATTATAATTGGCTTGATTGTCACCCTTAGTGTTGGAAGAACCTCTTTTTTCATGCTCAGGAAGTGGATCTTTGAAACCCGTATGTGATTCATTCAAGGTATGTCCGTCAACACTAATTCCACCACTTTCAATTAAGTCTTGAATTGCATTTTTGAGCCTTTGACAGTCATTGGTTTTATGTCCTTTTCCTTTGTGAAATTTGCAATAATCATTCCCATTCCACCAAGAAGGTTTCACTCTAGGTTCAACATCTTTCATTTCAGGAAGCGTAATGAGTTTCTTTGTGATTAACTTTTGTAATGCTGATTTGAGAGATTCCCCTAAAGGAGTAAAATTTCTTCGAGGTAACATAAAAGGCAATCTTGGTTTAGATGAATCTTTGTTGGTGTTTGGATTTGTTGATTGATTGTTGTAGGTAGCTTGAGTAGTGTTGGCCTTACTTGTGAGATTTAGAAGGGGTTGTGTTGGTTTGACATTACAATTATCAACAATCCCATCATTGACAATGTTTTTTTTTTAATTCCAGAATTTAGATTTGTCATTGTTATAGTTGTTGGGATTGGAATTTGAGGACCCAACATTGTCCTTGGAATAAAGTTTTATCTCACTTTTCTGACCATGGCTTCCTCAATCTTGATACCATTTTCTATGAGCTTATTGAATTTTGGTGGACATTGCAATTGTAACCTATAACTCATTTCTTGTGTAAGGTGATGCACAAAAATATCCATCTTTTCTTGTTTAGGAATCATTCATGGATACTTGGAAAACATTTGACGCCATCTTTGCAAAAAAGTAAGGAAGGGTTCTCCATTCTTTTGATGTGCATTACAAAGATCAAGCATATTGACTTCATGTTTGATGTTATATGAATAATGAGTCACAAATTTGTCAAGAAGCTCATTGAAAGATTTGATGTCTGGGGGTAGTTTGGAGAACCATTCCATGGCTTCTCCTCCTAAACTTCATGGAAATAGTCACATAAGATAAGTGTCATTGTGAGCGACTTCAATACAAGCAGCACAAAACTCACGAATGTGGTCTTGTGGATCCGAATTCCCTTTGTATTTGTCAAATTTTGGTACCTCAAAATGAGGAGGGAATGGAATCATTGCTAAATTCTTATCAAAAGGATAAGGACATATATCATCCAAGGAGTACTTCTTAGTTGATGATCCAGTTTGGATGTCACAGATTTGTTGTTGAAGCATCTAGATTTGTTGTAGAATGGGATCCAAAGATAATGTGTTTCCTTGAGTGTTTTGGGAAACATTTTGTTGTTGAGTATCCTGAGAAGCATTGGATTGTTGATTATTTTGAGAGGCATTATTTTGTTGGTTGTTTTGAGAAGCATTTCTTTTTTGGTTGTTTTGAGAAGCATTGGTTTTCTGATTGGTTTCCTTTGCTCCATGATTATCTTGAGAACCACTAGAGTTTTCTTGATTGTTTGTATTAGGTGGTTCTTTAAGATGGGAAACATCAAAATCACTTGGTAGTTTGGCTCCTTGTTGAGCAAGCATGAGGAAATACATCTCTCTATCCATGTCTAGGAGTCTTTCCATGACATTATAAAATCTAGGATCTTGTGTAGCATCCCTAAGTTCTTGATCTGTGGGTTCCTCTTCTGATGTAAAAAGTGAAGTTTTCTTAGGAATGCTAGACCAAGGATTTTCTTCATTGCTTTTGTTTCCTTTCATCTTGTCTAGGGATTCTGAATCAATGGTTTGTTTAAGTTTATGAGATCTAGTTTGAACCATAAAAATGTGAAAATTGATGTGTGGGATGAAATATTTTTGATGAAAAGATATGGAAAGAGTGTTTGATAGAAAAGATACTGAAAAGTGTTGAAAAGTGATGAGACAACTTGATAAAATCTAAGTCAATAGAAGGTATAGATCTCACTATGATATGACAAAGAAAAATCAAGAGATAGTTGTATACAAGTGAATGTATCTTCATCGAATTAGGGTTAATCATCAACAATAAGTGAAATAATAACTAAATACAACCACAATTGAGCAAATATTTAACAAAATCAATGATTAATTAAGCATCCTATGGCTCTCTAACTAAGATTTTAATGAGTGATCTCTCAGAAAGCTCTCATTAATGACAGTCCTAGAATGAGAATGATAGAGATAAAACAATGCTAAAGCTAACAATTATCAAGATAAATGCTAAAATTGCTCTTAAATGCTTTTCTAAACTCAAATTGCAAGAGGTTTGATGCAATTCTTAGATAGGTGGTTGATAATAATGAAGGAATTTGGTCTTCCTTTTATAGATTTTCCCAATGGTAGGGGGTGTAGTTGGGTTTGATCATGATTAAACCTTGGTTGAGTCCTTGGTTCCACCCTTTGAAGACAATGCAAAGTTTATGTCCTCAAAGCTTGGGACAAGTAGACAAGATCAATTGTCAAGATTCCTTTTCACTTTGAGTGAATGAGATTCAATTTGGCTTGATCCATGTGAATGTCTTTCCTTTAATCTCATTGGTTGCCCAGATTTCCTCTCCTTTTGGGTTGTTGAGAGTAATTGAGATTTATTAATTGATTTATTTTAGCCATGTACCCCTTGAATGGGTTGAATTTAATTTAATCCAAGACTATACAATTAATTGAATTAATTGTATTTTGATTTGATTGCATTTGATTAAAATGTTCTCAATTTTGATTGATCTTGAATTATGATTTGATTTTCATTTTGATTGGTTAATTATGCATTGTGATTCAATTGATTCAATTTTGTCCTTGATTTGCTTTGATTTCACTTAATTTTCTTTGATTTATCGTTAAATTGTCTTTGTCCATTTTTAGGTGATTACAATAGTAACCTAAGTAAGTTTGATTGAGGATGATAGATCCTAATAGGATAAACTCACAAAGATCAAAATCTAATAGATAAGGTGATATTTCAACACTAAATTTAGAATTTTAGAAGATTGGAAGAAATGATTTGATGACTTTTGGTGAAGGAAGGATGATAAAAATTGATGGAAATGGTCAAATAAAAAATAAAAAATATGTGTAACTCGAATGTTTTTCCAGAATCTTACTAAGGACTGAAATAGGTATTTGAAAAAGTGAGTGTGAAAATTTCAAGGCTTGTGGAAATGCTCTCTGTTGTATATGCACAGTGATAAATGCGCAGGACAGTTTAATGAATGCGCAACAAAATGAATCAAGTGCACAACAATTATGAACTGATGCGAGATAACATTAACAGATGCACAGAATAGTGTAACAGATGTGCAGAAAAATTGTATGAATGCACAGAAACAAAGGATAAATGCATAGGTTTTTATTTTTGATTGATTGCAACTTCAAGATTTGGAATTTTTTGATTTTCTGATGTTTTGGTTTTTGGGAAAGGTAAAATGCATACACACACACACGCAAGACATAAATGATTTTAATCTAATTGTTCTAGTATGAATGCACAAACACACTTACAATCCTAAGGTTGGCAAGGACAATATCTATTGAATCCCTATGAGGATAATACAATCTAGCCATGCAAATCCACAATGGATAGCCTAGGAACTTGGAGGCATGGGCTCCTCCTTACAGTGCACTCACTTCTTAGGCACACCAAGTTCCAAATTTAATGGGTGATTACTTCCCAAAGAACTGCTATCTCTACTATGAACCGTGAGTAATGTGGGGTGTCTTCACGGGCTTGGGTGACCCCTTGAGCTAGCAAATAGAAGGTTTTTGGCCACTATACAAAATTTTTTAGTAAGGACATCCGTTCAGGTGGTTGTGATCAAGTCATTTTCCCAATTAAGGGGGCTCTCCCAATCATTTCAAAGCAAGGCTTTCACCTCTACTAAGTAGGACTTTAACGCACAACTGGGGTACTGGAGGAGATTTTGGTTGCCACAACGAATTCACACCTATCTAATGTGAGACTAATCACACTAGCATTTTTTATATACCAATTTGGAAGGGCTTGGCTTTAGCTTGTTACCGGTTGGGTCGTTCCTTGGGGTGAGTACCTCTTTTCCCACCAAAGACCACCCTCTAAAAATTATAATAGTTTCTCTTACACCCAAGGTCCACGAATGGTGAGGGGAGAGGATACGTTGTTATAATTTTGGGATTATAGATAGCTTATTAAGAAAAACACAACAGACACAAAATCTATTCTAAAGAAGACACATGAAATTGAAAAACATGTCTTATTTTAAAGCCCAAATGAAATTATGGTTTATTTTGCAAACCCCTTAGAAATCTGCAAACAAACTTGTTAGAAATTTTGGGGTCTTCAAAAATAACGTCCTGTAAAACAACCTAAAATACTACCAAAACAAATAGAAACTTGTTAAAAGGTTAGCTAAAATTAAAACAACTAGAAAACTGAATTCATCTAATGCAAATAACAAATGCACAGAGACAATAAACAAATGCGCAGTAGAATAGAATGGATGCACCAATATGATGGATGCGCAATAGTAAGAAACCAATGCACAATGCGATGGTGTAAATGCGCAGCAAGAAGTAATGAAAGTGCAGAATAGTGAGGTGAATGCACAGTTTTGTGCCAGGATGCTGAAAGAATAGAAAGTGAAAGATGACAGTTTAACATAAATGAATGCGCAGGAATTGTGGATGAATGCGCAGGAAGAATCTAGAAATGTCTGCACACAAAAAACTGCAAATAAAATGTTAAAAACATGGGGAGGCCCCACAGTGGGTGCCAAAAATGTATGCAAAATTAGGTGAATACTATTCTAAATGATAAATTAACTACTCTAAGATTAACAAATCAAACTAATTAGAAAACAATAACGAAGAATACACCAAAAATGAAGCTAAAACAAGGTTTTACCTTCACCTACCATGTAGCTTGTCTCCATTTCCCTCCTAGCCTTGATTTCTTGAGGATGTTGAGCTCTTAGATTTCCAAATGAAGCCACTTGCCCAAGATGATACCAAAGTGTGGAGATTGATGATGAATGTATGCAAAACTAAAGCTTAATTATGCAAATGTGGTGAATGAAATGCAAGTGATTATGAAAATGGCTTGATTATGCTTGAATGCTCTTGAAATGCTTGATTGCTAGAATGCTTGAATGCCTGAATACTTATTCACTATTAGCTCACAAAGGGGAAATGAGGCTCCTTTTATAGAGTTTTGGAGGATCTAGGCCTAGGTGGCACAATCCTACAGTGGAGAATGAAAGGTGGAAGATCCTAGGGCTAGGATTGACTTAGTTGAAGGAGTTGAGAAAAAGGGGGATGTAGTTGGAATGTGAGAGGAAGAATAGGGATGATGTTCCTCTCACATTGACATGGAGGAGAACAAGGTGGAAGGGAAAGACACATGTCAAGTGTCTCACAAAGACCAAAGAGAGGAAGAGGGAATGATTTTTTCCTCATGAGGACTTTTGGCACAAGTGTCCCATGAGTCACCTTTGACCCTTAGAGGTGGCTTGAGAAGCCCCTTAGGAATAGGGAATGTCTCTTGACTTGGTTTAAGAGAGAATATGTTGTCATGAGACCAAGTCCTATGAGGCCACATAGCCCTTAAGAATATGACATGTGTGGGTGAGGATAATTACCAATAAATAATTAATAATAATTATTTATTTTAGCCAAAGTGATGTGTCAAGTGACTAGGTAAGTGAGGTGGACTAGGGGACTTAGTCATATTTAGGTGATTGTATATTTAATTAAATCACTTTAATAATACTAATTAGAAGACTTAGGATAGAAGAATAGACTATAATGAATTTACTAAATAAATTGAATAATCTATTTAATAAATAGAGGAAATAATAATTAATTAAATAATAAATATTTAATTAATTTATCAAGTCAATATCAATTAAATAATAAATATTTAATTAATTAATGAAGCCATTTTTAAGTGTATATAGTAGTACATGGACCATTTGGACACGAGAATTGGCTTGTTTTTGCCCCATGTGTTTTCAGTATGATTGGGATCATTGTGAGTCAAGTGAGTGGGTGGATACATGGGTTCCATAGTATCTAACTCCTTTATCTTTGACACTCTCTATAAGAAATGATGACATGGACACTTCAGTTGAGTATGACCATCTTTCATATCTTCTGCAGCCAGGAGATTTTTTGCATTGGTTTCACCGCAGGGGAATGATGAGAGGTCAAATTATTGGTTAGCACATTGTGTACAAGGTAAACAAAAGCTTGTACAACTGATGCCAAATGGTGATGGGTTCACATATCCTATTGGTTTAGTTGTTGTTGCGGGAACATCGCTGCGAACATACATGATTAGAAAGAATGGAATTCCTACATTTGAAGACTATGAGAAGCACAAAACTATTCTCATGTATTCACACCTTGTTACAGCAACAAATGTCAAGTTTTCAAAGCATCAAGGAAGACCAAAGACAAAATAACTTTGGACTATTAGTACTGTTGATCATGAAGCACTATTGGAGACCCTAAAGCAAAGAGATGACCCTTCAGGAACACTTGACTAGGTAATAAGTTAACTTAGTGCAATGTTTTCTAAGTTCATTAAGCTTAATTTCAATACATTAATTTCACCTTTCTTAGATTGTATTTTGAGTCAATAAACTTGGTTTTGTATGTGGATTGTAACTTGTCCAGGAGCACCTATGAAGACACCTACAGTTACCATGGATACAATTAGAGATAGAAGGACAAAAGGATCCTTAACGGTAATTTGAGATCTTTTGAAGCCTATAATGGAAATTTGTAACAATCAATTTGATTTAAAAGTCTAGAAGTCTGGATAAGGAATTATGACAAAAATAATGTATGGGTGGCCAATAGTGCCAACAAGGGATCTAAGTATATATTTTCTTAGAAAAAAGCAATGAAAACACATAATTTTTTATTATTTACTTATGTCATTTGCATGGTTTGAATTCTTACATGTTTGATTGTTGTTTCTAATGCCTTAAGGATATTATTTTTTATCATTTCAAACAATCTTTGATGCTTTGAAAGTTCATTTGAATCAGATGGATACATACATGATAGATGTAAATGATTCATTGTGCAGTGAGGGTTAGTTGAAAGTAGCACCATAGTGTATCTTTCAAACCGTTCATCCTGGCATCAAATCATCTGCTCCATCGACTCTGGTTGGCCAGGTAAACACTAGTGACAACCCTGTTCCACCCATGGAGTCACTTGAATGCTCGCAACCACGCTCGACCCAAGTGACCCCAAGGTGCACTAAGCATGATTAGGCATTGATCTTATGATGCTTGTATCTCAGACCTCGTGAGAGGTATCAACAAACCATTAGGGGCTACAGGATTTTGATTCCAAGGTCTACAATAATCTCTCTCGGTTTTGGGCGATTCAACTTTGTTTGTATTTGGCAAGGCGATCTCAGTCGATGCCAAAACTTGCAGTGAGGGTCAATTGAAAGTAGCACCGCAGTGTATCTTTCAAACCATCTGTCCTGGCATCAAACCATCTAATCCATTAGCTCTAGTTGGCTAGGTAAACACCATTGACAACCCTATTCCACTCATGGAGTCTCTGGAACACTCGCAACCACGCTCAACCCAAGTAACCCCAAGGTGCACTAAGCATGATTAGGCAGCAATCTTCCAAGGCTCATATCTTAGACTTCGTGAGAGGTATCAAAAAACCATTAGGGGCTATGAGATCATGATTCCAAGGTCTACAATAACCTCTCTCAGTTTTGGGTGATTCAACTTCATTTTCATTTGGCAAGGTGATCTCAGTCGATGCCAAAACTTGTAGTGAGGGTCAGTTGAAAGTAGCTCTGCAGTGTATCTTTCAAACCATCCATCCTAGCATTGAAGTGTCTACTCCATCAGCTTCGGTTGGCTGAGTAAACACCAGTGACAATTGCATTCCACCTATGGAGTCACTGGAATGCTCGCAACCACGCTCGACCCAAGTGACCCCAAGGTGCGCTAAGCATGATTGGGAAGTGATCTTCCAAGGCTCATATCTCAGACCTCATGAGAGGTATCAACAAATCATTAGGGGCTATGGGAACATGTTTCTAAGGTCTACTATAACCTCTCTTAGTTTTGGTGATTCAACTTCATTTGAATTTGGCAAGGCAATCTCAGTCAATGCCAAAACTTATAGTGAGGGTCAGTTGAAAGTAGCTTCGTAGTGTATCTTTCAAACCGTCCATCCTAGAATCAAACCATCTACTCCATTAGCTTTGGTTGGCTAGGTAAATGCCAGTAACAACCCTATTCCACCCACGGAGTCACTGGAATGATCGCGACCACGCTCGACCCAAGTGATCCCAAGGTGCACTAAGCACGATTGGGAAATGATCTTCTAAGGCTCATATCTTAGACCTCATGATAGGTATCAACAAACCATTAGGGGCTACAGGATCATGTTTCTAAGGTCTATAATAATCTCTCTCAGTTTTGGATGATTCAACTTCATTTGCATTGGAAAGGTGATCTCAGTCGATGCCAAAACTTGCAGTGAGGGTCAGCTGAAAGTAGCTCCGAAGTGTATCTTTCAAACCATCCATCCTGGCATCAAACCTTCTACTCCATTAGCTTCATTTGGCCGAGTAAACACTAGTGAAAACCCCATTCAACCCCCGGAGTCACTGGAACGCTCATGACCACGCTTGACCTAAGTGACCCCAAGGTGCACTAAGCATGATTGGGCAATGATCTTCTGAGGTTCGTATCTTAGACCTCGTGAGAGGTATCAAAAAAAAATCAAGGGCTATGAGATCATGTTTGCAAGGTCTACAATAACCTCTCTCAGTTTTGGGCGATTTGATTTCATTTGCATTTGGCAAGGCGATTATAGTCGATGCCAAAACTTGTAGTGAGGGTCACTTGAAAGTATCTCCGCAATTGTATCTTTCAAACCATCTATCCTGGCATTGAACCATCTACTTCATCAGCTCTGGTTGGCTGGGTAAACACCAATGAAAACCCTATTCCACCCACGGAGTCATTGGAATGCTCACAACCACGCTTGACCCAAGTGACCCCAAAGTGCACTAATCACGATTGGGCAGCGATCTTTCGAGGCTTGTATCTCGGACCTTGTGAGAGGTATCGACAAACTATCTAGGGCTATGGATCATGTTTTTGAGGTCTACAATAACCTTTCTCAATTTTGGGCAATTCTACTTCATTTGAATTTGGCAAGGGGATCTCAGTCGATGCCAAACTTGCCGTGAGGGTCAGTTGAAAGGAGCTCCGCAGTGTATCTTTCAAACCATCCGTCCTAACATCGAACCGTTTACTCCATCGGCTATGGTTGGCTGGATTAATGCCAATGACAACCCTATTTTTCCTACGAAGTCATTGGAACACTTGCAACCACTCTCGACCCAAGTGACCCAAGGTATGTGACCGAGGACAACAAATTCATTACATCTATTAATTTATTACACCTGCATAAATTATTACATTTGGGTAATTTATTACATCTATTATAAAAAATTCAAACAAATTGACATATAACTTCAACAAGATATAATTTAAATCATAATGATAATCATAGTCAAGTTATAACTTCACCATTCAATTCCATAAACATGAATAATAAATACGTATACAAAAGATGACACAAATATAACATAAAAATGAACATGTTCTATATATAGAAAGTATCAAATGTATCAAAAGTATCTCCATATACAAATATGGCACATGCCATTTCAAAATGTCTACAAAATCAATGTTTCAAGGTGTACAATGTGGCATATATGCCATCTCAAAATGTGCCAAGTGGCATCTCTGAATGACCACAAAACTAAAACTACATCCTATGTCGTAGGGGGATCATCAAAATGTAGCCTCTTTGAAGAAGTGTTTGGCTCTGATTGATCCTGCATCAAAAATGAGTTCAAACCCAAGTTAGATTGCTTAGTTTATATGATTTGTACATATATATATATACATATATATATACATATATATATATATATATACATATATATATATATACATATATATATATATACATATATATATATATATATATACATATATATATATATATACATATATATATATATATATACATATATATATATATATATACATATATATATATATATACATATATATATATATATACATATATATATATATATACATATATATATATATATATATATATATACATATATATATATATATATATATATATATATGTATACATATATATATATATGTATACATATATATATATATATGTATACATATATATATATATATATATATATGTATACATATATATATATGTATATATATATATATATATATGTATGTATATATATATATATATACATATCTATATTTATATATATATATATATATGTATGTATATATATATATATATATATATCTATATATATATATATATATGTATATATGTATATATATATATGTATATATATATATATATATATATATATATATATATATATATATATATATAATTCATAATTCAAACACTAATTTAATTAAAATTATAACTGAATACAAACATCTATACTTAGCCTCTCAGTCACCTACCATGATCAGGTGTCCTAACATAAGTCTTTGGTAGCGAAGGGAAAATGCCACCAATACCAACTCTGACCTATAAATATATATTTTCAATAATGAGATTAGTAGATTGGTGCAACATAGAGTAATAAATCTATAAAATAGGATGATAGCATGATAAAATTACAAATTGATTGAACTAAAATTAAAACTTACATCCGCTGATCCCTCCTTTGGAATAGTGGGCTGGGTCAACAAAGATATGAAAGATTCTCGTGGGCCCTCCCTTACACTAGGAGTGAACTATGAGAGTAAATATATTGTCAATTATATATAAATGTACTTCATCATAACAACCCTAGTTACAAAATATAAATAACAATATGTAAAAGTCTATGTACAATCGGGCTATCACTCTAAATTGAGATGCCTGTTAGCCTAGGCTCTTGAACCTGTGTTAGGACATCATCAAGAGCCACACCCTATACAATAAAGTGCAAGTAAAATATTTATTACTACACACAAGTGACATACATATGCATGCATAATTAATCTTAAACAATTAATTACCTTTCCTTTGTTGACACATGAATAAGGAACCCCCTCATGCCCCCCACTGACATCAAATGTAGCCTACAAGAGTACAATAAGATGACAATATATTAGTAAATGTATGAATTTTATTGCTCTAATTAATAGAGATTTAAGCATGTACACCAAATGATATAAAAAAACTAATGGGTACATAATTTATAATATACCGTATAGGTGTCAAGGCCAAATAAAATTGCCGAAAGTGTGGAGTTATCCACCTGTCTCAAATCCTCCTCTGTCATCAATTGAACATAAATGGAAAAAATATATATACATAAGTGCATGCAACCATTAAAACTAATCTAAATAAATAAATTATTTTTAAATTAAATAAGTCATGTGACAAATTTATTTATAATTTTTATTCTTACCATATCAACAAGAGTCCATGGCTCTGCGTACCCCTCCTCAACACTCTCATGAGACATAGATGCTCCATGAGGTGTTGCAGTCTTTGTAGCTATGTCTCCTATATCCTCCTCACCAATAACATATTGATATGTATCAACATCAGTAAGCAGTCCAAGGCACAAATTCTTGCACATAATGCAAGTATGGGTCACGCACACATGTGAACTACTACCAGATGTTGATGCACCAACATCATCCACACTAGGAGGCAATAATGACCTAGTTTGCATGATCAACTGATCACTCAGAAAATGAATGGCCCTAATACTCTATGAGGAAGCCTCTAAAATGATATTGGGATGCTGCACTAGAGGAGGGGGGTGCGACATCAATGGGGGGGACAAAGGTAGTGGCCTTTTTGGGCTGGGCAAATGGCCTAGTCTGAGGAGCTCCTCCGCCTATGCCCATGTTGGGCCTCATGCTTCAATAATTAACATTGTGACCAAGCACAAAATTAGCATACAATTTTTTTATGAAATAGAAAGGGAGCTCCAAATTTCTATGGGGTGGTTTATCAAAAACCATCCACCAATGATCCCAAAAGTGTGTGCGCATTGCTTCATTTGTGCACCATTTTATTGATAATTTGGGCTTTTTGGGGTCAACTTTTAATCCGGTTTTAGGATTAACAAAAAGGGGAGGCTATATCTTCCTTAGTTATATTAAGGGCCGCAACCCCATCATGGTCAAGCCTATCATCAAATTGGGCGTGCATATCATCACGCCAATGAAGAGCAACATTATGTTGCTACATGAGGGTGTCAATGTTTTCAACAATGGTATTTAGGGTGGAAAGCATAGGAGCTAACGTAGGTATATTCTGATATGCATTTTTGAAGCCCCATATAGTGTTCAAGTTCTCCTGTATCAAATCCTCTAAAGATTGAGGGTTTTGAAGTGGTTTTGGATTGTTTTGGGGATCGTTATTTGGTGGGGGAGGGTTAGTATCTTCATTGTTGTCAGCCATGCCTGATTAAATAATAATAAAATATAAATTTCAAATTGATTTCATATATTATTAAAAAATAATACAAAATCCCATTTTAACCAAAAAAACTACATTAAACATGAAAATGAAAGAAATTAATCAAGATATAGCAAGAATTTACTTACCGGATAAACTGCGGAGTTGAATTTGTTAATGGAGAAATCAGGTACCCAAAAACATCATGTATAGGATATTTGGAGCCACTTTCTAAACCCAAAATGTGGAGAGAAAGGAGGAAAATGGCTCACGGGTTTTGATTTATGCCACAGGTTTTAGGTACCCGATATTTTCAGGTACCCAAAAAAATCAGGTATCCAATTAGGCTTGTGCTTTGGTGTCAAGTTTACCTAGGTGTACTGACACCTAGGCCTACTAAAAAGTCAACATACATTTTCATGCACTTTTGGATGACTAAAAAGTGGATTTTTTTACATCGCCACTTTTTGGCCCCTCATGATCTTGCACATACCCTTCAATCTAGAGGATTAGATCTTGGCATTACACATTCAATACACACACATATTCTATTACATATGGCTACTTGTGGATGTGGAGATCACCAAAACGGGGGTTTGACTAAGGTAAAACCCTATATAGCCACCCCAAAACACCATTTTCAGATATCTACAGACGTTGTTTCAAGAATTGAAGTGCAGATTTGAGTACCCTTTTCGTCAAACTTTTGGGATCTACGAACAAATTTTTCATTGGAGCTATTTTGGGTCAAGGATGACCTTCAATGAGGGGTAAGATTGTGCCCCGCTATTTGGGTCAAAGTCAACCTACTTCGAGAGAGACAAAAAAATTTTGGTTTTCTCTGTTGCAGTTTTTTGGTCCCAAATTTGGTTGCAGAATTTCCTGAGACTGTACATAAGCATCAAAAAATAGGTATTTCCAGATTAATTCCATCATGAGGTATGTATCTAATCCTATTTGATTTCAAGTATTTCCAGATTTACATTACTTATTCAATTCTAACTCAAAATACACATGAATAGGGGAATGTTAGATGCATGGTTAAAGCCCCATTTTAACCCTATTCAGGAGTATATTCCAAAGTCCTTGAATCCAATAAAATGTAAGTCAATAACACCAAATATATCACTTATACTCACCAAGACTCTTCACAAGAATTCTAAGTGATATATTTGGTGTTATTGAATTACATTTTCTTGGATTCATAAGATCTTGACATGAGTGGATGGGTGTGGATGGTGGGTGTATTGGTCAATGTGATCTACTCATGAAGACACAGTCTGGTGTTTATATTATTAAACTCTCTATTCAATGCAACATTGATAGGAAAAGCATTCATTGATTGGTAATATAAGTTTTGATCATTCCATGTACTGATTATATTGTTTTGAAGTCTTAAAATCAAAGAATTTCAATCCTTTTATTGACTATTCTTGGACAGTGCTTAGCGTGCAAACAATCTTTGTCTTGAAGAACCAATGATTTCCTTGGCTCTGTCAAATAGTTGGCAAGCAATGATGTATTCAATATTTCTAAAGTTCTTCAAAAGGATTAAACTCACCAAGACTCTTCACCAATGCACCCCCCATCCCACCATCCACACCCATCTACTCATGTTAAGATCTTGTCCAAAATCATGTTGAAATATCCATTGACCTAAATCAAGATCCTTCCCTCTCACTTCCTTCGTTACATAACCACTTTTGGAGTATATTCTAAAGTCCTTGAATCCAAGAAAATGTAAGTCAATAACACCAAATATATAACTTAAACTCACCAAGACTTCACAATACTTCTAAGTGATATATTTGGTGTTATTGACTTACATTTGCTTGGATCCAAGGACTTCATAATATTGACTTACATGGGGGGTGTATTGGTGCAGGTCACCTAGGCCATTCAGTTTTGCTTTGGGACTTGAGTTCTATATTTTGTTTTGCTTTGTAATAAACGATGTCTTCTAAATTCCTAGACCATCCTATGGTTTGGTTTTAGTACTTCTTGTGTGGAGGTGTGTATGGTTGAAGAAGATAATGTAATGAACTACCAAGCAATAAACTTTTAATTCTTTACAAATAGTCACTTTTCTGCTTGTGAAGACACAGTCTGGTGTTTATATTATTAAACTCTCTATTCAATGCAACATTGATAGGAAAAGCATTCATTTATTGGTATTATAATTTTTGATCATTCCATGTACTAATTATATTGTTTTGAAGTCTTAAAATCAAAGAATTTCAATCCTTTTATCAACTGTTCTTGTACAGTGCTTGGTATGCAAACAATCTTTGTCTTGAAGAACCAATGATTTCCTAGGCTCTATCAAATAGTTGGAAAGTAATGATGTATTCACAATTTATAAAGTTCTTCAAAAGGCTTAAACTCACCAAGACTCTTCACAAGACTTCTAAGTGATATATTTAGTGTTATTGACTTACATTTTCACCATTGGGATTCAATGCCACCATTTTCAAATTATGCAAGCTAAAGCATGAAACTCACCAAGACTCTTCACAAGACTTCTAAGTGATATATTTGGTGTTATTGACTTAAATTTTCTTTTATTCAAAAGATCTTGACATGAGTGGATGGGTGTGGATGGTGGGATGGGGGGTGTATTGGTCAATGTGATCTACTCATGAAGACACAGTCCGGTGTTTATATTATTAAACTCTCTATTCAATGCAACATTGATAGGAAAAGCATTCATTTATTGGTAATATAAGTTTTGATCATTCCATGTACTGATTATATCATTTTGAAGTCTTAAAATCAAAGAATTGCAGTCCTTTTATTGATTGTTCTTGTATAGTGCTTGGTGTGCAAACAATCTTTGTCTTGAAGAACCAATGATTTCCTAGGCTCTGTCAAATAGTTGGCAAGCAATGATGTATTCAATATTTCTAAAGTGCTTAAAAAAGATTAAACTCACCAAGAATATTCACCAATACACCCCCCATCCCACCATCCACACCCATCCACTCATGTCAAGATCTTGTCCAAAATCATGTTGAAATATCCATTGACCTAAATCAAGATCCTTCCCTCTCACTTCATTCGTTACATAATCACTTTTTGAGTATATTCTAAAGTCCTTGAATCCAAGCAAATGTAAGTCAATAACACCAAATATATCACTTAAACTCACGAAGACTCTTCACAAGACTTCTAAGTGATATATTTGGTGTTATTGACTTACATTTGCTTGGATTCACAAGATATTGACATGAGTGGATGGGTGTGGATGGTGGGTGTATTGGTCAATGTGATCTACTCATGAAGACACAGTCCAGTGTTTATATTATTAAACTCTCTATTCAATGCAACATTGATAGGAAAAGCATTCAGTGATTGGTAATATAAGTTTTGATCATTCCATGTACTGATTATATTATTTTGAAGTCTTAAAATCAAATAATTTCAGTCCTTTTATTGATTGTTCCTATACAGTGCTTGGTGTGCAAACAGTCTTTGTCTTGAAGAACCAATGATTTCCTAGGAAGCTCTATCAAATAGTTGGCAAGAAATGATGTATTCAATATTTCTAAAGTTCTTCAAAAGGCTTAAACTCACCAAGACTCTTCACAAGATTTCTAAGTGATATATTTGGTGTTATTGACTTACATTTTCTTGGATTCAAGGACTTCAGAATATTGACTTACATGGGGGGTGTATTGGTGTAGGGCACCTAGGCCATTCAGTTTTGCTTTGGGACTTGAGTTATATATTTTGTTTTGCTTTGTAATAAAGGATGTCTTCTAAATTCTTAGACCATCATATGGTTTTGTTTTAGTCCTTCTTGTGTGGAGGTGTGTATGGTTGAAGAAGACAATGTAATGAACTACCAAGCAATAAACTTTTAATTCTTTGCAAATAGTCACTTTTTTGTTCATGAAGACACAGTCTAGTGTTTATATTATTAAAATCTCTATTCAATGCAACATTGATAGGAAACACATTCATTGATTGGTATTATAAGTTTTGATCATTCCATGTACTGATTATATTGTTTTTAAGTCTTAAAATCAAAGAATTTCAGTCCTTTTATTGACTGTTCCTGTACAGTGCTTGGCATGCAAACAATCTTTGTCTTGAAGAACCAATGATTTCCTAGGCTTTGTCAAATAGTTGGCAAGCAATGATGTATTCAATATTTGTAAAGTTCTTCAAAAGGCTTAAACTCACCAAGACTCTTCACAAGACTTCTAAGTGATATATTTAGTGATATTGACTTACATTTTCACCATTGGGATTCAATGCCACCATTTTCAAATTATGCAAGCTAAAGCATGAAACTATTTAGGGCCACTATGTTGGGATAAAACAATGACTAATGGATTAAAGATGTGAAACCCTGTGAATATCCATAGTACTCACAGTCATAGGTCTAACACGGGCCACTTAATTGCCAAATAACTCATCACCAAGTTTTCTAAAAACTTGTGATTTTTCTAGAAAAATTCCCTCTTACGTGGGGTTTTGTTTGAAAAATTTGTCAAAAATGTGTCCCAATACCCCTTGTAAATTTAAATTCATTGCAAAAATTTTGGGGGGTTTTTTTTTCCATGTTCAGGACACAATTTTCTGTCTGCAACTAAGGGCACACAATTAACAGTGGTTTTATTCTAAATTTTTAACAGTTCACAGTTAAACAAAGTTCCGTTGGCTTATGATTGAGTTCAACCACTTATTCAAAATTTTTTTACAATGAAACCAAAAGTAGCATCAATTTTACCTTGAACTCAGTTGATGAGGAAACAAAGAACCCACCCTTAGTTGACTAGTTTCTATGTATCTCTGGAAATTGAACACCATTAGAAGTGGAAATTCACAGGCCACTTTTAATGGTTTTCATGACACTTCTAATGGTGGCATGAACACCATTAGAAGTGCAAAAGGGTTTCATACCTATGACAAATGAAAAAAATTTGAAAAAAATAAAAAAATGTACCCATCATTAAGAAAATGCCAAAAAAATTGAATCTCTTAGTAAGGCTGTAATGAAATGGTTGAAATTGAATGCCTATTCCTCTTGATGCTTGCTCAGGTTTGAGAATAGTTGGAAGAAAAGGAGATGCCACAACTTACAGGCTAGATGCATATAGCGGGTGTCAACATACAACTTCCCTCCTTATACCGCCTCCTTCAGCATTCCTTTGCTCGTGGACTCTGCCAAAATGAAATAAAATGAAATGTGTCGGTAGGCGGGATCATATGTATAAAATTTGAAATTTTTTTTTACCTCTATTCCCGTGTTGGTCAAAATTACGACCACTCTTTACGATCGAAATTCCGACCAAGATGGGAATAGAAGTAAAAAAAATCAAAATTTTCTTCTATAAACCAGCCATGGAAAATCATTTTATAACTTGGTCGGAAATGTTGGTCTAAAAAGTGGGTCAAATGTACTAGTATCAACTTAAAATGCTTCATTTCTTATTATTCATCTTCATCAATAATATTGATCACTCTTATCCTGTCTATTTTAGCTTATTGTTTCTTTGTATATTTCTTCTTCTCTACTATTTATACCTTCTCTTGCACAACACTAGCATATCTCTTTATACATGGTGGTCCTTTTTTCTATTCTAGAAGGTGTGGGAAGTGGGGTATTAGCATTTTAAATTCATCCCATTCTCCTTGGTGCTCAAGGAGAATTTGGTACATCGGTATATCTAGATGCCTCAACTGTGCTTCTAGAAGGCACACCTAGCTTCTTTCCCAAATCCCTTTTCACGTTTTCAAATTTTAGTTTACCTTCTCCTTAATTTACTATTTTATATTTCCTAATAAGTACCAAATCTCTCAACATTAGGTTCCTTTGGTTTGATAACCATAGTTTAGTAAGATCAATCCATTTAGGTATAGAGATCTTGTATGGAAATTTAGGGACCCATACAGTTTTGGACCCAATAACCTACATATAGAAATTATTCTTATCAACCATGAATGTTATTAGTTCCTTGTATCTCTCTACTACTTATGTATTGCCCTACCAGGGAACCTAGGAGAATTTAACCTAAGACATACTACTATGTTTGCAGAATAATTTTTTTCTTAAGAGTTTACAAAACAATAATCATGATAACCATGCAAAAGAAATACAATCATAAGATTTGAAAAAGTACATAAGTATAACTTGATTACAGTTAACAATTCTCAAGGGTCCCATGATGTAGAATTATATAAATTACTAATTAAATATTTTAGATTAACCATAATTACAAATATCTCATATACAAATGAATAACAAGTACATCCAATACCATAAGGTATACATGTAATGAATCAACATCCACTGCACAAGTCACAGGATATGTAACAATAACCAAATCCAAAGTAGTACAATATCCCAAAGGATCACATCTGATATAAGGTACAAATATAAACACCATAAGATAGATATGGACAAGCCTCCAATGAAGAGAAATAAGAAGGTACCAACAAAAAAAATCATCCAACATCACTACAGGAATGTTAGAATCTCAAATGGTAAAATAAACACTACCACATGACCTCATGGAACCAAAGGTCCACTCCCACCATGCTGAGAAGATAACCCAAAACCCCACTCCAATAAAAAACCCAATCAAAACAACTAAGAAATGGATCCTGAAGGATTTCTGTCTCAAAGGGTACCACTAACTAATGATAGAGAAAATATAATAAATATTAAAATGTCAACACGTACCAAAACACCAAATACCAAAATTATTGAACAAATACCAATCACCAAAAACTAAAATAGCAAAACATACCACCAGGTAATACTACAATACGAAAGACACACCACCAAAGGAAAATGCAAAAAATTATGGAGGATACCTAGGCTACATACTATTGGAGTATCATCTACTTGAGTTACCCTGGACTGGTCACATTGGACCTCAGACCCTCAAGCATTAAGCTACCCTGGACTGGCCACTTTGGGCCCCAGACCCTCAATACGACCCACACAAAACTAGAATAACCTCCCATGAAAATGAGGAATTATAATCATACTTACTCTCTAGGTATCATCCCATTCCCATCCTTAGCCTAAAAAAGCACTCAAGGCATGGGCGAGGCATTATCTCTAATTATCTTTTTAATGAACTCTCCAAATTTTAATTACTATATTATCACTTATTAACAAACTTACGATAGGTTACCCTGGTATTGACCACTTTGGGTCTCAGACCCCTATTGTAAGCCACTCCCCTAAGATGCACCTATTTTACCTCACCTAGGCTCACGAGTCATAAATAATAAAATAAGTCTCATAAAATTATAACGATCAAGTTCCACTTCTCATAAAACATAAGGAACATGCACTGGCTCTCAAAACTATGACATCAATATAAATGCACCCTCAAAGTGCTCACATAAATCACGAGCCTCAACACAAAACTAGGTTGGATAGAATGATAAATACTATTATCACAACATCACAATGCATACATAAGGGATACACACACACCCTCTACATGTTCACAATATACATGAGTTCAATTGAGTAAGGTTGGATATTAAAGATCGAAGCCAAACAAATCATCACAAAGTATGACATAAGAACCCATATGCAACCATAGAAAATAACCTACAAAGTAGCTCTCAAATAGAATGCAAACAAAACACAAATACGATAACAATTACTCCCCAAGCCTATGGTTGACAACTTCTTCGTAGGGTTTCACTACCCATAAACCATAAACAACATCTATATATAAAAACATTTATTAAAAAACAACCAATGATGTTCTTTTAACAACCTTTAATTTAAATTAATAATATTAATTAATTATCATTAATATTTAATTAATAATAAATATAATTTAAATAACCTAATTTAAAATTTAAAGTAAATCAAATATAAAATAAACAAATTTTAAATAAATTTTAATTAACTTATAACTTAAATAATATTATTTTAATTTTATATATATATATATATATATATATCAAAAAGGTATTGGGGGAAGAACACAAGACCCACCACATGGTTGTCTTCGGCAACCCTTAAGTTGTCAGGGGGTTGGGGATGAGAACCCCTCCCCCTTCAATAATTTTTGTTATATGTTTTAAAAAAATAAATTCAAATCTATTTTTCAATTTTTTTTATATGTAACAAGCTTCCTTTTTTCTTTTTCTTTAACTTTTTTTTAATCTTTTTAATGAATTCAATAAGCAAAACCCTTTTTTTGGTTATATATATATATATATATATATATATATATATATATATATTCAATTGGTTTTCTTTTAATGGAGGCTAGGGTTTTTATGAAAGGACTAATTTCTCTCTCTTTTTTTCCTTTTTGAATAAGATTTTCACATAAGAATTACATTTGCATTTACATTTATCTGAATGCAATTTTTTTTATCAAATAAATTTCCATGCAAATTATTGAGACAAATTATCTATCCTTTCTAGGTAAATACCCCAACTAGGAAAAACTCACATATATTCCTAAAACATCTTCCTAGGTTTTCAAATAATACAAACATAATACCATATCTAATTTGACATCAAAATAATCCAAAATGTTCTCAAAAAAATAAACTTGATTAAAAACATAAACCCATTTTCAATACATTCACATAAACAATTCCAGACACGAAGCAAACAATATTTTCAAAGGAAGGACTATACAAAATAGAAAGTTTCAAACCCTATCTCAAACAACGCTTGGAATTCAAAGACAAGAAGAATCCAATTCAACCTTCAAAAATCCAAGCTTTCAATAATCTTCCAGATTCACCCAAGAGAGCTCCTCCAAAACCTGATAGACGTGATGACAATAATGCCCAAAACCCCTCATAAAGAAAGCCTATTCCCCTTAGGGTTTCTAAAGCATGCAATCCCTAAAAATTAGAACTCAACTCTGCACCTAGTTTTTATCCACTCACTTTGCATGATTAATTATAATTTATTAATAAAATATGCACTTTTTCAATTACAACTCCTAACTCAACTTTAACTTTAAATTTCTAATTCACTTTTATTAAATTGGATGCACAACTTAAATTGCATATAAATATTTAATTAATCAATTAATATTTTAGCACATTAATAACTATGCAATTGATAAATTAAATATTAAATAAATTAATTATGCCTTTAATTTCATATTTGGACTTAATAATTAATTAAATCCTTTTATTCCAAATTTAGACTTTTAATTGAGTCTTTTAATTAAACAGAGGTATTTAATTAACTCTTAATAATTAAATATCCTTATATTTAATATTTTCATATTCATATAATATAATTATTCTAATCTCATGATTAATCTTAATTTAATTATTTTAAATCAAATAATCCACACAACAAACTTACTTGACTCACAAAATACAAAAATTAACTAACTCTGTATCAAACAAACTCTAAGGGGTTCACAAATTCACTTCAATTTGACGAATTTGGATGGGTAGAAAATAGATACTTGTCCATTATTTTAGGATAATAAATGGCTTGGGTTGGGATTTGGATCTGTATGTTATCTTCCCTCTCTTACCATTGAGATATTGTGATAGGGCATGCTCATCTTGGCAATTTAGGAAAGTCGATGCTCGGTACCTAGAAACCTACATTAAAGATGAGCATGTACATACATGTATAAATATAAACAAGAAATGGTGGGGATCGCTCGATCGTGTGGATCTCACAAGAAAGTAACTATGACTCCATCCCTCAACCACATCAGGCACATCAAACACAAATATAATTCATGCATACTAACCATACACATGCAAGTATGGGGTTAGTAAAACCATAAGCATCAATGATATCATGACATATAAATCATCATCATGAAATAACCATAACATATATATAACATCATAATTTTCATTTAACCAACATGAAAATAACCAAAAACATCTAATTCATAATTATCCAATATAATGTCATACATTCATATCCTCAAGTATCTTTGAAATGAATAACACACACATGAAAGTGGCCTAAAAGAGTTTGGCAAAAAAAATAAAAAGAAAACTATGGGAGGGGTATTACAACTTACATATCAACATGCTTTTGAAGAAATCCTGGTAAGATGCCTAACTAGCCTTCATATCAGAGAAACTAAGCATATGATCCCTAATATGTTAAGTAACTAAAATATAATTCCTCTAAACAATTTTCTTGACTCTAAACAATTCTTTCAAGAAGTATAGCATTAAATAAATAATATGAGATCAATAGTGAAATTAATACTTGGCTTACTTTGTTTTGTGTAAGATCTCCACTAGCTATTGTCTTAGCAGTTCACAAAGATCAAAATTTTACCCTATTTTGTCATCAAGTAAGTGGTATGTATGGTACTTTTGGAAGTTGAAATCTCTCTGTTGGTGAAATGGATTTTATGTGAAATTACCATAAAGGCATATCAGATTCCCAAATAAAAAATTTCATCAATTATAAGTGTCCTCTTGTCAAATTTCCCCCTCTCATTTACCACATTAATGGTTAATTGATGAAATACATGTTTTATTAATGTGTGCTTATCCCCCCCATCTTATAAAGTTATGAAAATAATCAGCTCATAATTTATGAGCGTAAATTATACCCTTAGCAAAGAAACCATTGTATTCCAAGAGTATATTTTTTTCCTTCTCTTGTTTCCACCCATATATTTGGATTTAACACCACCCTATTGGTGTTACCTAATTATTTTTGGTACAAATAAATCTCATTTAATGAGGTTTTTCCATAGATTCATACTTAGAGTATTTTTCTAGCACTATAATCTAGATGATTGAATCTTATAGACAAATACTCCCTAATTAACTAAAAACATTCATGCATGGTTTGTTACCATTATAAGAGATGGGTCTCAATAGTTTCCCTTTTACTAATCTTTCATAAATATTTTCCATGTGCATAATTTTTTCCTTATAATAACTCATGCCCTCATCCATATCTCTTGGTCAAGAATTCTCCATCACCTCCAACTTCTCTTAAAGGTCAAATATCAAATTATATAGATCTAGTGATCTAGGTGTTTGGATTCCTCCCATTTTTTTTATCATTTCTCTTCCTCAATTATTGTTACTAAAAAAAAATCTCATAGTATCTTCTACTCAATAGAAAATACATTAGAATGCACAAGTCCTATCTTCTATCCATGGTCACACTTCATGACAGAAATAAATCTATTAGCTACAAGCCTCAAGTCACTATGAGTTGATAATACTCACCACTTTGCATGCCAAAACTATGAACCCACACATTAAATTCAAGTGTCATTCCTACTTCTTCTAATCATATCTTTTTCCAAATTTGACCTTACTTGTATTACTTTTAAATTGAGAATCTAGGGATGTGAATTAAAATATGAAACCAAAAAATTAGTACAACAATAAAGAAACATGTTTTTATCCTTGAGGAGTTCATTCAAAAGCACTATTAAGAAGTAACATAAGAATTTCATAAAACCTAGACATTTTTCATGCATGTCTTTTGTGACTTCAATATTCTAAAATTTGTATTGAGGTTTGACCTTAGAGTTTTCATATCCAACATATTACCCAAAATCCCTAAAATTGCCTCACAACTTTAAGTAGTATATGGTGATGATGGCTTTGGAATGACCTATATTGCTTACCCACTAAGCCCCCGATGATAAATGTATTTACTAACATTGTCCATTAGAGCACTTCTCAATAATGCATAAAACATGAAATAAACACAAGCAATATTACAAGATTCACTCAAGAGACACTTGACTCTATTATCCTCCTATCTTCAAGATCATGTGTTGAGAATGTGGGTGCTCTTAGTTTTACTAGCACCTACACAATAGGATATGAAAAAAATGGAGATGGTTGAGTGAGGTGAAGCTATGAAAATGGTTGTATGAAGACAATAATATGACAATATGATGATGATATGGGCTCTCAAAGATAACAAAGATGCAAAGTAATAAATTCTCTAAAATATCTTGTTACCTATTTTTCACCTATAATTGATAATGTTTTACAATTGATTAAGGTACATATTTGGTTTCATTATTAAGTTTCTTGTTGAGATGAAAATAAAAGTTGAAAATTAAGTACTTTAATGAAATGAAAAAAGCTGATTAAAGAGTACATTTCATTGATATACAAATGTATTACATAAGATAAATATACATATGTTTGTATTTTAGAGTTATTTTTAATATAGAAGAAAAGTACAATATCCACACAAGTTGTGGGTTAACTCTCAAAATAGATGCATTTAAAAAGTAACATATGCATGGAAATATAAAGGATAAACATGTTGGAAAGTTAAGGTGTTGAGTGGGGGGATGAATCAGAACCCTATAAAACTTTTAACCCTTAATAACTATTATACCCTTTGAATCTCAAATCTTACTTTGCATGCATGAAATTAACAACTTATTGCTGAATAAAAGTAGAGTAGAGTAAAAAATTTCAAATATAAATACATAAAACACATTAACACATTTGACACATGATTTTGGTCATGCAAAAACCCTTGGTTAGAGGGAAAAATTGCAATGGGGATGACACCCACAATCCTTCACTACTGCAGGATAAAGTTTGCTCAGTTAGAGAATACAAAAGTATCACTTCTGGTGATTTACCCTATTAGGAGTAATACAAAAATGACCTTCTCAAGTCTACCTAGTAAAATGATTTTGAAACACTCCTTAAGTGTGCACTCTTTTAAGATATTTATAATGTAACAGTCTTGTTAAGGCCACCACCGTGAAAGTTGAGAGAGAATACAAGAAGAAATTAGATGAACTAGATCAATCAATAAAGTGGGATGTAAGAATACTAGAAACCAATATTTCTAGTATTAGGTCTTGCATTATGCATGGGAAGAAGATATACAACTACTACATAAACCCTTCCAAGCATGTAAAGAATGTGGTGGATATAATCCACAATGATGAAAAGACATTGGATGATTTGGCAAAGGATTGTGGGTCCTCCTCACAATATGTTATAGAGATGGACAAGGAAGTGTCCAAGTCATTGAATAAAATGGTTGTGTTGCAAACAGAGAAGACAAGAGTACTGGGAAGATTTCATATGTTTAGAAGTATGCTTACTCCTAAACTCTCAATTTTATAGAAGCATCTCGAGGATATGGAGACCACAAAGAAGTCTTTTGATGTAGGTTTACCTTCAATATTAAAGGATGATTATATATCATCCTTTGTTTTGAATGGTCTCATTCATTTTGGTTAGACATTGGAGAAGATATGGGAAACATAAGTAAAGATCTAGGAAACTTCTTTCCAAGATATACTTCATATGGTGTAAATTTTTGGTGAGAATCTCTATATTTTAAAATTACTTATAGGTGGATTTTTGTGTATACCTTTGACATTGATGTCAAAGGATGAGTAATAAGGGTGAAAAATGTATACTAATCTATACTAATCTAATGAAGAGTCAGTCGTTTGGTATTGGACACTTAGTCATTTTTCACTAAGAGTTACCATCAATGCCAAAGGGGGAGATTGTTGGAAAGTGGGAAGATGAGTATGGCATAGATGTTTTCATTTATGGAAACAATAATTAATAGCATGATCACATGGAGTACAATTTAGTTATGGATGTTTGCACTAGAAAAATGACTAACTCCAGAAAGCAGTTAACAGGGTACAGTCATATAGTTTTGCCTTACAAGCAAGATATATGAGGAATTAAGTCATGTGAGCTTAGAGGAATGTATTATGGGATGTAATAGACCTTCAATTAAGGTCACATGTATCTTTGAGTTGAATGGAGAATTTAAAGAATGATCTAGGTACGCAAAGATAGTACAATAGTGAAACAAGGTGAATAAGTGGTTGCGATGATTAAGGGAGTGACGTGTGGAATCCAAAAGTGCTACCATGGATTTTGTTTGGGTCCTACCCTATATTTATGGATGTATTATCACCAACTATGTAATTATGTTTTGGACACATTCTGTGATATATTTGTGAGCTGACTGAAAATATTATGAGATCGAGTATAAATATTTTGAGATGCAAAGTTATAAATGTGTGGGTAATGCATTGGGATGTAAAGATAATGCAGAGGATGTTACGAGATAGTAATGGAACTACTTTGGCATAGAGGATTCTATTTTAGATTTTTTTTTTTTATAAAAGATACTTTTTAAATACTGGACAGTGAGTCCATTGTAAGAGTAGTAAGCTCCATTTTGTATTCACCACTAGCATAATTATAAACTCCTAACAGGGTCTTCCCTCTAACAAGGACTTTTACTAATGTAATATTATGATCCTAATAGGACAAGGTCTCCTAACAATGACATAATACTTTTAGTGTATCATTTGTAGGTATCAACCCCACTAGGGTTCTCCCTTAGCTAGGGTTTCCTCGAGAACAAATCATGGTCTTCTCAGTGTCCAAAGATTAAGTCCACCTTGCTGAAACTTTGTCATAAAATTATTGTGGAATACTGCTTGAAAATTCAACTGGTACTCATTTGAAATTAATCATCATGTTGATGATAGCCTCTTCCATTTTTTCTTGATCCTCTTTGCTCATGTATGGATATCTATTTATTTTAGGATGACCTATTCCTCCTCTTTCTTTTATGCCTTCTACAAGCTCATCAATTGACTGTTCTATATTTACTACTACTTTGAATTGACTTGCGTCTTCTTCATCAGAATCTACATTATCTTTATTTCTTATTAATTTTCTTCTCTTCTTTGGTTCAGGTACCTCAGTCGAAGCTTGTGTACCTCTTTTCTTTTGATAGGTCTTTGTCGGTGCATGCCTTGTTATTTTTCAACTCCTCTTCTCCAAGGTGGGGAAACACCTGTAGCAGACCTTGTCCTTACACATGTAGGATTATCTTGTTTCCTCTTTCCTTTCATCACCTTTGGTGGCTCTGCCAGTATTTCCTTATCTAACTCGGTCTTCTCCTCATCTTCACTATTACTGATCGATTTTTTCTCCTCGGTTGCCTCTTCGACCGAATTCTCCACTTCTCCAAATTGTTTTTCCAAAGTTTCAATCATTTTATTTATTTTCCTTCCAATTTTAACTCTGACTAAATCCATTTTTATTCTTGATTTTGCTTCTTCATAAGTGCCAAACCTTGTTGCACCTTTGTCCTTAGGCTCTTCTAGAAGTGCCTTTATTGACCTAGTGGCTCGGTCAATGTCTAGTTCATAGTCCATCGGTGGAAGCCACGTAGTTCTCAGTTCAACTACCATTATCAATGTAGTGTCGGTGTCCACTATGAAACATATTTCATCTTTGTATTTCTCAACTAACTGTGCAAGAATTCTACTTCCTTTGTGCATTCTATCCTTCAATTTTCTAAAGTAGTCATCCATGACTAGCTCAAAATTCTTTTATAGACTTTTAATGAATTCACTGATTTGAATGATAATTGGCTTATTTACATCCTACTCTACATTACTGATAAAGGGAAATGAGTTATGTAAGTAGAAAAAGTTACATACCAATAGAGATCCAAACTTACAGGTGTTAGATTTTGCAACTCTGATTGTTTCATGTTCTCCTCCAGTTGTCTCAACATTAATTCAGCTAGGTCAAGTTGAAGACCCTTCTTCACTTTCTTGTATGTGATGTCAACAATGCCACAAGGAACACTACTCGATCTACTTGATTGAAATATTTTGTATGCAATCACATATGCTCTAAATCTAGTCTTTGGATCATCAATGGGGTTACTTCTCATTCCTTTTCCATCCCACTTGGCTCCATTTAGCTTCTCAATCTCACTCTTAGGTGGGTGTCTTAGGGATTTAACCTTATCACATACTGGGTATCTGATTACCTTGTGAATCACATCCTTGGTGATCTTTACCAATTTATCTAACCATATTTTTCCATCATCTACTTAGCTAAGTACAATCATGATCCATTCTATCTTAAATTCCTTCAAAAAATGAAGTGCATTTGTTAATCCTTTTACTTCTAGGTGTTTATGCTCATCTTTTAGTTTCCTATCTGTGCATAGCTCGTGATAGGTGAATTGAAGCTCAAAATCACCTATCTCACTAATCATCCAATGTATATATGACCTAATATCCTTCACCAATAAAACCCTAGGTGGTATAGATGAAAATGTGCCTTCTTCATCGATTTGTGATGCAATCTCAGAATATAACTTGTAGATCAGTTCTTCATATGTTTCTCTTGATTAATATTACTTTCTTCTCCTTATCAGCCTTCAATTGAATAGTTTTCAAATTATATGCCATCACTGATAACAAATTAGGGGTTTTTTTAAAAATGTGTTCAAATGGCTCGATTACACTTAAAATATTCCTTAATAACTTCCAAACACTCTATGAAATGCACAAATCACTGTAATAGCTCAAAATCTAGTTTCTCAAATTTTTTCTCTTTTTTTCTTTGGTTCACTCTTTGAATGCAATGTGAAAAATGAGTTGGATCATTGTATATTTATACCCAAAAAAGCTTTTCGACATAAATATTTTACATTAAATGCTTCACCAACCACTACTCAGTTAATGATCTAACATTCAGTTATCTCCATTAAATACTTTATCTCAATTAACACTACCAATGCTCAGTTGACTATGCAACTCGATTAACTTTACCATTTTCACTAACTAACAATTTCTTGCCTAGTCATGCTTTACCGACTATAATCATTTCAAGTTCATAACATCTAACAACCTAGTGCATCTTAATTCATGCTGATTTGGTATTCATGCAATAGATATAAGGAATTTTTGTAAGATGAGGTGTCACCAACTGTTATGCTTATTTCTGCATTATCTCATGTTGATCTTCTCCATATTTGACTCATCTACCTTCTAATTCCATCAATAGCATTCTCATTCATATCAACATTTGGTTTTGGTGCTCGCACTAGTACATTTGAGACTTTTTTTCAATGACAGGTCGTCCGAATTGGGATGGTTTACTGTCGATATAATGACACCACCTAGCATCATAGTTTTGAAGTAGGAAAAATTGACGATTTTTATTATCGTTATAATTACAATGACAATGGACATCGCAAGAAGGGGGTGCCAACAATGTGAACCTGGCGTCAGACCTATTTGTGGCTATCCCAATTGCGATGCCTGTCTATTGCAAAAAATAAAAATGATGGTGACCTGTCAAAATCTTCTGACAGGTAGCTGTCATTTGTAGTTTGTTTTTCGATGGAGATGCTATTAGTGTGACAGATATCCGTAGGAAGTTTATGATGGATATATGTCGAAAGTAGTTTTTAATGACAGTGATGTTGTACATGTGACGGAGACCCATCAGAACTTTATGACAGATATCCATTGTTTATTGTTTTTTATTGACAATGATGTTGTACATGTGATGGCTAGATGTTGGATGGTTTCGACAGATAACCGTTTCTATTTTATGACCATCGCAGTTGCGACAAAAATCAATTTTTTTAAAAATATATATATATATTTGGTGAGTGGGCTGGTATCAATTCAGAAGGGTGTTCTTGCAGATCTGGTTCCTGATCATGATTTGGTTATGGATAATTCAGAGATGACTTTGTAGTAGATTTAGTAGCGGCTCATGGATTATTGAGTTAGATGTGATGTCAAGAGAGTGACTTGCAGAACTTGCACATTGGAGATTCGTAGATCACTATGGTGTCCGTGATGACTTGGGAGAAGTCTTCTTCTTGGTGAACTGAGATGAGAGACTTAGATTACATAAAGGCGGTTGTTTGATGTGACTTATGAGACAGTGGATGCCTCTTCATAGCGGGTTCATAGTGCGGTATGTGGTGTTTCTTTGCGACTGGGTTCTTGGTAGAGATCTATTGACTTGGTAGCCATTGAGATGGATCAATATATATTTGTCGTACGTGGATTGAGATCTTAAATTATTGAGCTTCTCTTTGTTTCAAGAATAGTTTAACATTCTCTACTTAATAGGGCCAACCATGTGAAGGCAGAAGCTCATCTGAACCCTCCTAGGAGCCTCTTATGACCCTTTACAACATTTTAAGACCTCTAAGATGTATTCTTAGGGATCATAAAGGGTTTTAAAGGGTCATAAGGGGTCCTGGGACACAACAACTAAGAAACATAAATGTAGGCATGATGGTCACAATTTTTTGGAAACACAACATAATTGAGTGGTATACCTAGACAAGGCAACACAACCACTATGCAACACATCATCTGGGTATACCATTCAATTATGTTGTGTCTCCAAAAAATTGTAACCATGATGCCTACATTTATGTTTCTCAGCTATTGTGATATCTACATTTATATTTCTCATTTGTCATGTTTATGTGCATGTTATTTATGTGTATCTACTAGAAATTCTAAAAAAAAAATTAGTATCTACAATAACCCTCTGTTAACCACATTTACACATATGGTCCCAAAAAAGTAGTGCACAAACTACACAAAGAAGGCATCGTAGAAAATAGTATTTCTTCTTTCACCATTGAATCAATCTTGGCAGCATTAGCTACCTCTCAAGCCTTGCACAAGTTGCACCCATTTCCTACATTAGGTATAGATGTAGATGGGGTAGATGGAAATGTGGTTTGATCGACCCACCAAAAGTATTGATATCCACTATTTCCCTGACAATACCAAATGTACATCAATTCTTCATAAAATTATTAGTTGTCACATTATTTTTAAACATAAAATATAATTATGTATCCAGACCTTTTTCCTATTTGGACAAACCTAAAATTGATGCCCAAGATTACTTTTTGTGCATGACGTCTTCAACATGCATGGGCCAACACCACATTGACACATAGGCACATTGACCGAAGTCATCAATGCTATTTTGAAAAATATTGCATTGTCATTATTTAGTTCATTCATACTAATTATAATTACAATAACAAGAAACATACTAATGTAGACTTGCACATTTTTTGGCTAAGTCGAAGTCTTTGGTTTAAATCACTAAACACTCAAAACAAAATGACAAACCAAAGACAACCATGCAATAAAAAGAAATTACTAAGCAATTCAAAATTAGCTCACTCCATTGCAGGGAACAAAGAGAATCCCCTATGATTTAACATCATTGATGTGCAAGGAAATAGAAAATTAGCAGAAGCAACTCTCATAAGATAGTATTTAGATTAAATGCATTGATATAAAGAAATACCCCTGAAAATTATAAAGAAAGGTAATTTTCTTATTCACGTCACTAATTTGTGCATGTCTAAATACTAGTGTCTTTCAAGTGATTTGATTCTTTTCATGCCCACTACAAATGAGAACAGTCTTAACTAGTGAGGTTGTTTAAGCATATAGAGATTAAATACACTCTTTTAGAATGAAATTTGTCTTAACAAAAGAGAAAAGATATATAAGTAGGACATATAAAACAAGGTGAATAAGAGTAGTACATATAAAACAATTGTTAGAACATGCCAAACATTTGACATAATTGTACATTTTATTCATGTCATTGATATTTTTCTTCATCCATCTCATCATCAAGATCATCATCATCGATGACATCATCACCACCACTATTGTCATCATCATCACCATCAACATCATCATCCTCATCAGTAGCAGCATCATCATCATCAGTAGCAACATCATCATCATCTTCTTCTTCATATTCTTCTTCGACTAACTCTTGATCATGATCATCATCTACATCATCTTCCACTTCTTCATCTTCCTCGGTATCTTCTTCCATCGCAATATACTTTATCATCCTTCCTCTTGGATCATGTCTAACAAAAAATGACCAACCTGATTTATGTGGAACCTTTGAGTAAATACCTGCTCACATTGGCTTGGAAGAACATAGGGCTCTTCTCCAACTGGCTCAAACAACCTTGTATTAATCATTGGAAATCCATTGTCATGTTCAATAACAGTTCTATCAGGATCATTTTTATTGAGTCCTAGTCTGTACCATTTCACAATGAAGAGAACTAGTTTAAAGGAATTAAAGTCACAGTCAAGTATATCAACCAAAATACCATAGTATCAATTTTGTGACTCTCGAGGATGTAAGTCATTTCTAGATGAAATATTAGTCACCTGGAACACTACACTTATCCTAGAATCACAAGTTCTCTTCGTGTCATCCAACTTTTTGATGTGAAATTTATAACCATTGCAAATAATAGCCTTGTGGTGTTTCACCTGCAATAATGTCAAACATGTATAAATTATTTCATCATGAGTTGAAAACATACGGTTGATTAATTAACAAATTTATAAGTATCTAGAGATCTCTTAAACCATATGCTAAATCTATTTCCTTTTGTGTAACATTGGTATCTCCATTATGATGAGCTTGTATAACCAATGAAGACATGGATTCCCATGTTAATCTATGACCATCATGCTGACATCGTTCAATCCATACTATCATCCAATCTTGATTATTTGCAATAAACAAATGTATTGCATCCCACTCTTTAGCAGTTGTACAAAAGTAAATAGATGACTTACAAAAAATTTATTTTGAAGATTAAGAATTAATTAACTACAATAACATCTCATAATTTATTACCTTTCAGTTTCCTAAATCTATCATTACCCACCAAGTACTCCCCTTCAAATTTTTTAATTGAGTTGAGATCCCAAATGTAATCTATATGGGTCTTTGTTGCAAGATTAGGAAGATATTGAGTAACATACACCATCATCTGGTATACCATATATCCCTAAACCATGGAACCCTTAGGATGTGCTCTTTGTCATACCAAACCCTTCAAAAATTTCAAGTGTCTCTTAACCATCCACATTGACCTAGCATATACAAGTCCACACAATTCAATCTCCTCAACTTGGTGTATGAGGTAGTGTTCTTGTGCATTGAAAAAAGATGGAGGTAAACACTTTTGCATTTCACACATTAATCGACAAATTCTTTTCTTCCAATATTTTATATCTTCTTTATGGATTTCTTTAGATGACAACCACCTACAAGGGATTCAAGACATAAATATATAAATACGATACTTTACAATATATTACTTGTTTGATATTATTGTTTCATATATTGAACAAATATCACTCCTTACCTCATGTATTTTCCAAGATCATATATCACTTGTTTGATATTATTGTCGAAGTTCTCTGGGAGATATAAGGGTAGCAAATACTACAACAATTGTCAACTGATCATTTCATACAATGAAAATTGAATGCAATTACACAAATATATTGTAAATACAAAAGACTATGACTTACCTTGATGAAGGTATGCCAATCATGCATTTTCATCCTTGACCCAAAATCATTTTTCTTTGATATGAGATTGCTTATATTCGCAGCAAATCCTGTAGGAAATCAAATTTTTCGGATCACTTCTTTTATGGCATTACTTTGTTGCTTTGTTAATAACCAAGGAAGAGCACTTGCATTAATCTGGTCTCCATTGCTATTTGATTCAATGATATTTTTTATTGCATGATTGGAATCATGAATGTCACTATAAATTTTGCCAAGTTTTTCTTTGTCATGTCTTCCATCCAATATTTTCTACAGTGTCTCTATTACATTCTTTCCAATATGCATAGTATCAAACAAATGCACAATTTGTAGATACTCATAGTCGGGCAGCCTACTAAATTCTCTGGGATAACATTTTAGTCCCTTTGGAAGCTAGTCGATGATGCCTTCACAACCTTCAAGATCATCAACTACATAATTAGCCAAAAAAACATAATCAAAATATATAATTTTCAAACATCGACCATTACGTGGAGTGATATTACTTCAAATTCTATTATATTCCAACTGCCATAGGTGAGGTGTCATTCTTCGGGGCTTTGATGTAGTCTCTTCTTTCCCATTGAAAAGATGTCTTTTTGCACTTCGATACTTATGATTTCTAGAGAGGAACTGCCTATACTCATCAAACACCTATTTTCTTAAATTTTTGGAATGAGAGGATTTCATCTTTGGACCACACATTGGACATGCAAATTTTCCCTTTGTTTGAAGACCTACAAGATAATGATACAATTTGATTAAATATGTATATTTTTAGAATTTGAATTATTGCGTACAACTAGAATTCACCATAACATACCACAGAAACGTGTCAACCCTATAGCATCATGAATTATCCACACAAGCATTGCATAGAATTGAAATTGTCTTTTTCCAATTGGTCAAGTGATGTCATACATAGTGAAACCATTCCATAACACCAACAACTCGTCGATAAGAGGCCCAATGTATACATTCATATCTTTCACTTGGTACTTACCTAGTTGAATTAACAAAAACATCAGATAATTATTGTGGCCATTTCACTCCAAGACTTATAATTACATGTAGATAACTATAAAATAATAATGCAGTCAAGGATGGTGGATCCAATGAAGGATAGTCCAAACCTTGCAGCCAAAATAATTACACAGCAAATTACTCAACAATGCAACACAAGGTAATTGTTCAACATTGATTTTCATTAACATGCCCAACTATAACGCCTTTCGAGTTAGGGCCAATTACAATCAGAAAACAATTCTGCAAGATCCATAACCAGATCCAATATAATCTCAGCTAGTTCAGTTTTGAAGACAATCATAAGCTGATGGAAACCCTAAGGCAGATCTAAACTTGAGCTCGCAAGCCTCCAAGAAATCTCCTTGTTCCTAAGTATGCAACCCCTAGCTCTGCTACAAAGAACTATCAGATTACAATTTGATCTGCAAGAACATCAAGAACTTTTCCACAACTTCACCAACTTCAGCTTTCAGAACCTCAGATTTGACTTACTAAGTTTTCCAAGTCATGAACCTTTCTTCTCTTCTTGGTCTATCTTCTATCTTTCCCTTAAACATCTACCCAAGCCCTCCTTAAATACTAATCATTAGCAACAAGTCAGCTGGATGAAACCCTTAACTCCCCCAAATAATAATTAAATTCCATAAAAGTTGGCTTACAAATGTATACAAACATTTAATTTTGCATGTCATCTTAAGACAATGGCTATGAACAATTAATTCACCAAGTCATCTCAACAAATCACACAGAACTCCAATTGGTAAGTCAGAACTACCGAGCGATAATAAAATTACCGAGCACACTAGGCATCGCCAAGCACCAATATCGACCGAGCACCATAGGCATGACCGAGCAACACTTTCATCAAGTACCAGGGACTACTGAATTCTTTTAGTGACTGAGCTTCCTTCAATGACCGAGACCATCGATCAAGGCTACAACCGAGTAAACCTATCCAAAACACAAACACTCCATGCAATTTATCAAGGACACCAAATTCCCTTTCCCTAACCTTGAATGTCCCTGCATCAAACACCCCAGGTTCCAAAAGATGTTCATATGTGAGAAGAACATATTTCAAGATTCACCACATAAATCCCCAACTGGTTCTTCACATAGAAGTCCTCCACCTTTTCTGCTTGCAAAGTCCTCCACTTTAGTTTCCTCTATCTCTTCAAGTCTTTTCTTGACAATGTATAGGTTGGTTCTTCATACTGATCACTCATTTTCTCTAGATCTACAACCTCAACTCGGCTACCAATACTCAGGCTTCTCCTACCAAGCGTTGCATCCATCAAAGGCATCAGTGAAAATTTCTTGTCATTCTTCTCAATAGTAAACATATTCTTTACACAGTCATAAATAGCTCTACAATCATATTGCCAAGGTCTACTGAGCAATATAACACAACTATTCATCTTCACAATGTCACAAAGCACAAGATCCTTGTACTGGCCAATCTGAACATCAATGAAGCCGTGTTCTCTAACTTCCAAAGCATGAACATTTTGTAACCAGCCAAGCTTATAAGGATAAGGATGTTTCATTCTCTTCAAACCAAGTTTCTAAACCAGGTCTTCAGCAACAAGGTTATCAGTACTACCACTATCAACAATAACATCACAGATTTTACCTTCATTCTTGCATCGGGTCCTAAACAAGTTACTCCTCTAACAAGGTTCATCCTTTGTACTGAGCAATGTTCATCGAAGCAGCAAGTTCTCTGATTCGGGTTCATTCTAAATGTTCTCATTCATCACAACATTTCATCATTCAACCTTCTTCTATGTGCATTCAAAATAATGGTGTCCTTCCTCTCCACAGTTATAGCAAGTACCCTTAAAGATAACTCTACATGTCTTCTTCTTTGGTTCCACAGGTTTCTGTTCATCTTCAACATTAGTTGGTTTATCCTTCACCGAGTGATCAACCTTTTCCTTCCCTCGAGAGTTACTAGGTTGTTTCCTCTTCAACTTATATTCTACCTTCAAAGCATACTAATAAGCATCTTCAACAGAATCAATCTTCAACATACTAAGCTCATCCTGAATATTGAATCTTAGACCATTCACATATCGAGCTACCTTTTCCTTACCAAGCTCTTGGTGTCCAGACCGAATAGTAAGTTTGTAGAACTCCTTAGTATAATCTTTAACAGACAAATCCTTTTGTTTCATATTCTGTAACTTCTTAAACAAGTCAAGCTCATAGTCAGCTGGTATGAACTTAGCTTTCAACTTAGTCACCATCAATCTCCACCGATTGATCTTTGTTTCACCTTCATCTTCTCGATCTCTTTGTAGTTCCTTCCACCAAAGAGCAACATGTCCTTTCAACTTTGTCTGTGCTAATCTCACCCAAAGAGGATCTTCAATTTCTTCTAGCTCAAAGAAATCTTCAAGTTCACCAATCCAATCAATCAGATTGTCAGATTTCAAAGTACCAGAGAAAATAGAAACTTCCATTCGGTAATTACTAAACCAAGCAGCAAGTCTAGGCAACCGAGTAGTTCTATCTTCACTAGATCTATTCCTCCAGTCATCACCACTAGATCTAGCAGTTTCAAATTATTCAGCAACTTCTTCATAGCCATCCTCAGTACCAACATTCTAAGGTATACCAGCAATAGTTCTCATGATCTTGGTGACCATATCATTCTTCGTCAATTCCATCTCAGATTTGAAATTTGATTTCACCTTCTCTGTGATCCAGGATTCGACAGTATCACAAAGATTAGAAATAACTCTAGGGTCCAATCTTATTGGAGGCATCCTTAAAGATAAGAGAAACTCTCTGCAACAAAACCCTCACCAAACACCTTGTGACAATTTCCAAGTTGTAACAAGTCATATCTCAACCTGCAATCTTGTAAACAACTAGGGCACAATTTTACAAGTTCAGTGCTTCAGATCTGCAATTCAAATTGCACATAATCTTTTCTTCAATAAGATCAACTTCACAAGATTAGCCTTGCTAGGTCAAACTTCTATTTCAACAAGATCATCTTTCGCTCCAACGGGAATAAACCTCACTCTAATACCACCTAATGCAGTCAAGGATGGTGGATCCAATGAAGGATAGTCCAAACCTTGTAGCCAAAAGAATTACACAATGGATTACTCAATAATGAAACACAAGGTAATTGTTCAACACTTATTTTCATTAACGTGCCCAGCTATAAGGCCTTCTGGGTTAGGGCCAATTACAATCAGAAAATAATTCTGCAAGATCCATAACCAGATCCAATACAATCTTAGCTAGTTCAGTTCTGAAGATAATCAGAAGTTGATGGAATCCCTAAGGTAGATCTAAACTTGAGATCGCAAGCCTCCAAGAAATCTCCTTGTTCCTAAGTATGCAACCCCTAGCTCTACTACAAAGAACTATCAGATTACAATCTAATCTGCAAGAACATCAAGAACTTTTCCACAACTTCACCAACTTCAGCTTTCAGAACCTCGGATCTGACTTACTAAGTTTTCCAAGTCATGAACCTTTCTTCTCTTCTTGATCTATCTTCTATCTGTCCCTTAAATATCTACCCAAGCCATCCTTAAATACTAATCATCAGCCACAAGTCAGCTGGATGAAACCATTAACTCCCCCAAATAATAATTAAATGCCATACAAGTTGGCTTACAAATGTATACAAACATTTAATTCTGCATGTCGGCCCAAGACAATGGCTACCAATAATTAATTGACCAAGTTGGCTCAACAAATCACACAAAACTCCAATCGGTAAGTCAGAACTACCAAGTGACAGTAAAATTACCGAGTACGCTAGGCATCACCGAGCACCAGTATCGACTGAGCACCATAGGCATGACCAAGAAACACTTTCACCAAGTGTCAGGGGCTACTGAGTTCCTTTAGTGACCGAGCTTCCTTCAATGACTGAGACCATCAGTCAAGGATGCGACTGAGTAAAACTAGCCAAAACATAAACTCTCCATGCAATTTATCGAGGACACAGAATGCCCTTGCCCTAACCTTGAATGCCCCTGCATTAAATAATAATATACCTAGAATAATCATTGCCAACATAATGTGCTCCCTCTTTATTAACATTCATGGAGGAAGGTTATTGTTTATAACAAAAATAGGCCACACTGAGTAAACGGATCTCATCTCTCCATGCAGATTGACACCGTTTGATGCCAGAGAAAGCTTGAGATTTTGAGGTTCCTCTTTAAAGTGTGGCCACTTTTCCTCTATGTCCATAAATGATGAACCATCTATAGGCATTCAAATAATGTCATCTCAACTCCTATCACGTGCATGGTAATCCATAAATTGTGTCAAGCTATTGCACCTGAATAATCATTTCAGACATGGAATAATGGGGATGTGATGAAGAACCTTGTGAGGCACCTTTTTTGTCATTTGATCATCTTGATATCTGCTTGTATGGAATTCAAGGCATTCTATTGCATTTTTGTGTTCTTTATAATAAATAATATGATCTTCGGGATAAGCATCTATTATTTGATACTCCATTCCAATATGTTTCATACTGGCACATAATTCTCGGTACAAATGAGGGAGAACATTTGATGGTGGTAACAGAAAGTCACCTATCAATCTACAACAAATAATATAAGTCATTACTGTAAATAATCTTAATGGTACATGTTTCACCTTTTATAGACTATAATGATATATATGAAAAACCTTAGCATATGTGACATTGCTATGTTGATAAACCATTCATAACCTTCAAATTCACCAACAAAAATATAACAGAGAGAAGAGTAGATTGGGAGCCTTCATAAAGGGTCATGTTTGCCTTCTCAAGTAGAGGCATATCATGGACATTGTCAATGTCATCCTCATCATAATCATCATCATCAGCAATAGCACCAGCACCAGCACCAGCAGCATCAGTACCAAATGTGTCAACAATCAATGCATTCATACCATCATCTTCAAATGTATTTTCTGGCACATGATTGTCATCTTCCATGGGATCATGATCTTCAACTTCAATACTCACACCTCCATGTTACTCTATATTCACACTAGGGAGATCGACCTATATAAAAATGATGATAATCAAACCCCCCTTCAATGTGATAATCAAACCTCCTTCCATGGTTCATATGTATATTAATTGTGAAAACAATATAACAAACAACTTACCACTGGATTATAATCAAACCCCCCTTCAATGTGACCATTCTCCCAACAATGTCTCTTTGCTATTTTGATTTTGATTCTTCTTGTCTTTAAGTCATTACAACTCTTCCATGGACAATAACATTTGTGTCATCGCCTTCTATTTGAAAGTTAGACAACAATCTAGTGATTGTCTCCCTATTTTGATCCAATTCCCTTGCATTATCTGACATGATCCTTAATGTGTATATCTACAAAACAAATTGGAGATGCCTCCTTTCATTAGCTTCATGTCACCTTCTCATAGCTTCTCATTTTTTGACAGATTTTGCCAAAGGCTTTGTAGTTAACCAAGTAAGGGGTATTCTTGAGTTCAAACACATTAAGATGCTACAACTAAATTATAAATCATGAATTCACTATAAAATTAATTCACTATAAATCAAGGGGCATTATAAATCATGAATTCGCTATAAAATGAATGTATTGCTCTAGATTTCATATGGACATTTTGTCAAATGGTTGGCATGTATATTATTCAAATGGAGTTATATCATTTGGAATGGACATATGATAGGTTGATATCGAAGTATATGTCCCTATTTGATCTAATAGCATCAATATAACAAACAGAGCATCGACCAATCAAATAGGGACATGAGGTGCTCAAATAGTGAGCTCATAAAACAATATATTTAGTCTTAATAAAATCTTATAAAACAACATATATTGTGTGAAGTGTTTGATCTCTTTTTATTTGTTTTGTTATTTCGATATTCACTATGTGGTACTCCCCATTTATGATCATTTCATGAGGAAATGTCTTGATGGCTTGTGGGCTGCAAGCTAGGGCATCATGCATTATTTATGAGCTCACTGTTTGAGCACCAGCCAATCAAATAGGGACATGAGGTTCTCAAACAGTGAGCTCATAAATAATGTATGATGCCCTAGTTGTAGGTAGTTATCTATTCTATAATGATGGAGGAGTGAAAGGTAATGATCAATGAGGTTGTTGCTATTAGATCATACATTAATACACTTACTATTTTGAATTTGAGGTCGGGCATCATGCAATGTTATTGTTGTCATTTCATGCTTGCTGCTATTGTGCACCATACATTGTTTTATACACTATTTATTTCATTGAGACTGTGAGCTTGGCATTTGTAATATATTTTCTATTATTCAATCAATGCTACCATGTTGTTGAGGTTGTAGATGCATTGAATCACCACTACCATGTTAGGATTAATAGTCCACAATACAACTGAGAGGCGGGGTGAATCAGTTGTATGACAAAATATTAAACTTTAAACTTTAAGCTTATCAATATCAGATCCAATGAACACAATGAATGCCAACACAATAACATAATATTTTGGTTATGGGGAAACCCTATTAAAGGTAAAAATTCTGGTGGGAATTAGCACCCACTAATGATGTACTGAGAGTATAGTAATCCTTGTTAGAAGATATAGCCCTGTTAGGAGCTTATTGAAACATTACAGTACATAGTCCTTGTTAGAGGACAGACCCTGTTAGGAGTCAAGAACAAAAGAGGGCTCACTGCCCAAAGAAGGTTAAGTCCACCTTCTGAACTCACTAGTTCACAACAAGTGTATATGAAGAAATACATAATCTTTTGAACTATTTTCCAGCAACTATCTTTTCTTGATCAGTTCCAATGAAGTCCACCAATAATCGTCTGCTCTACATACAGTAGACACAAATTTGCAACCTCCTTATATCACACTTATCACATCCATGTCTCTTCTAAAGAAAAGACCTTTCATTTATACCTTTTTACATTTTACCAAGAATAGGTTGGCCCATAAGGCTTTCCTAATTACAAAAAATTATATAAGCCCTTGCTAAGATACATATGGTATCTAAAAAAATTTTACAATGATTACATTACAACAATTAAGGACCGACATCCTTGAATTATGCTTGACAAACAAAACACATGCTTCATTCCCTTAATTAGCTTCATAATAAACCATCGCCAAAGCACACACCCTAGATGACATCACCAATCATTATGTACCTTGTGCTAACCAATGAAAATCCATCAATACCTCTTCCATCATCCTTCAAGATTGCATACCTTGAATACAATCCCTCTGAAATCTATACCAAAAACTCAGAGACTAACTCTGTCAATTCTCACTGTCACAGTCCAATGACCAGTCATTACCAAAACAACTGTATCTTCCTTAATATGCATCCATTAATGATGTGATCTCATATATAAGATCAAAACATCCATCTGAACTCTTTTTTGACTTTACAGCATCTGAAACATCTATACACCTTCTGTACACTGTGATTACCAGTTTGGTTCCTTCATAGAAGCATATGTTGACATCAATGACAAACCACAAATGACAATAGTATGAGTGCCCATTCAGTAACGTAGTGATTAAACATATTAAATGTCTCAATCACCACCCATGCATTAGCAATATTCAACAATCTCCCCCTTTGGCATTGATGTGAACATATGGGAAAATCTTATCCCAAAGTTGTATCAACCCAAAAGTCCTGCAATTGAACAATCTCCCCAAACAATGAGGATTTTCTCATAACAACACTCCCCCTTTGACAACCATGGAAAAGGGTGCCAATTGCCTTCACATATAAACTTTCTTCCATGATCACTCCCCCTGAGGAGTATATCCCTACATCCAGTCCAGAAAATGATGAGGCTCTGAGCACTTCTGGACTGATGCATCTCTACATCATTTAGTTTTGACTAGGAGGGGCTTGAACCCCTAACATACCTCTGAGATATTCAAAGGTATCTTTTGGTAGTGGCTTTGTAAAGATGTCTGCAATCTGGTCTTTTGTACTGATATATTCAAGCTTGATTTCTTTTTCTGCCACCTTGTCTCTTAAGAAGTGATATTTGATAGAAATGTGTTTAGTTTTAGAGTGCATCACCAGATTCTTTGACATGTTTATTGTGTTGGTGTTATCAAAATGGATAACCACAGGCTCATTAAAAGTTATTCCAATGTCTATCAGCATTTGTTTCATCTAGACAATTTGAGTGCAATTTATAGCAACATCAACATATTTTGATTCAGCGGTAGATTGTGCTATACAATCTTGTTTCTTAGCCAGGAAACCAAATTTTTCCCAAGGAAAAATGTACCACCACTTGTACTTTTTTTGTCATCAATATTTCTTGTCCAATCAGTGTCAGTATAAGCATGAAGTTCAAATCTATCATTGTTTTCATACCATAAACCATAGTCTATGGTCCCTCTGAGATACCTTAGTATCCTTTTAATAGTAGCAAGATGAGTCTCTTTGGGTTCCACCCAATATCTAGCCACAATTCCAATAGCATTAGCAATATCTTGTCTAGTGCAAGTCAGATATTGTAACCCTCCAACCATTGATATATACAAAGTTTGAAAAACACATTTTGATTCATTATCAATTGTTAGCTTGTTTCCAGTCACCAGAGGTGTTCCTACTGGTTTACAATCTTCCATACCAAATTTCTTGAGCAATTCTTTGAGATACTTGGTCTGATAAATGAAGATACCATTCTCATTCTAAGTTATTTGCAGTCCAAGAAAGAATTTCATTTCACCTATCATGGACATCTCAAATTCACTTGCCATTTCTTTAGCAAACTTCTTACATAGATCATCATTCCCTCCAAAGATAATGTCATCCACAAATACCTCTAATATCAGGATTCCATCTTCAGTGGTTCTTAAGTACAAATTACTATCTGCATTACCTTTTCTGAATCCAAGTCCAAGTAGATACTTGTCCAACCTTACATACCAAGCCCTAGGAGCTTGCTTCAACCCATACAGTGCCTTTTTTAATTTTCACACCATGTCTTTGTCTTCACATAGAGGAAATCCATTTGGTTGTTCTATGTATACTTCTTCTTCAAGATCTCCATTTAGAAATGCAGATTTAACATCCATCTGATACACTTTGAAGTTTTTGTGTGCAGCATAAGATAGAAATAATCTTACTACCTCTATTCTAGCAAAAGGAGCAAATTTTTCTTCAAAGTCTATGCCTTCTTGCTATGAGTATCTCTTACACACTAGTCTTTCTTTGTTCTTTACAACTGTTCCTTCTTCATCCATTTTGTTTCTAAAGACCCATTTTGTTCCTATAACATTTTTATTTTTAAGTCTTGGAACCAGTTCCCAAGTATTATTTTTCTTTATTTGATCTAATTCTTCTTTTATGGCATTTATCCAAGATTCATTTTTAAAGGCTTCATCTGTAGTCTTTGGCTCAACTTGGGAAATCAAACAAATTTCTTCTCTAACTTTATATCTAGTTAGTACTCCCTAACTGTTATTGCCAATAATTTGATTTTCAGGATGGTTATTTTTTACATACCTTGGAGTTTTAGGAGTTTCAGTGGTCTTGCTTGTATCATCACAAGCCTCTTTTTCACTTTCTTCCTCAACAAGTTCTTCTTCTTCGGTAGCAGCAGTGGCTTCTTTTACTTCTGATATCTTACTGTTGTCATACATTCTTTCTTGTATCTGAACTTTCTCATCTATTCTTACATTGTTACTTTTAACCATCTTCCTTAATCTCAGATTGAAACATTTGTATGCCTTACTTTTAATAGAATAACCAAGGAAGATACCTTCATCACTTCTAGCATCAAATTTTCCTATCTCATCATCTCTCTTGATATAACATTTGCTACCAAAAATTCTAAAATATTTTACAGTAAGAGTATGATCAAACCATAGTTCATAGGGAGTCTTACTTGTGCCATCTCTAATTTGAATTATGTTTAATGTGTATACTATTGTCCCAACAACCTCTCTCCAATGTATATGAGATACATTCCCTTCAATCAACATTGTCCTAGTAGCATCAAGTATAGTTATGTTTCTTCACTCTGTTATCCCATTCTGTTGTGGAGTTCTAGGAGTAGATGTTTGTCTTTTTATCCCATGCTCTTCACAGTAAGAATTGAATAGATCTGATGTAAACTCTCCACCTCTATCTTATCTTAAACACTTTATTTTCAGTCCTAATTCATTCTCTACCTTTGCTTTAAACAACTTGAATTTGTCAAATGCTTCTAATTTCTCTCTCAATTAAGTAACCCACATCATTCTAGAAAAGTCATCAACAAAGAGTATAAAATACCTTTCACCGTAGTATGAATTTATTCTTGTAGGCCCACATAGATCTGCATGTACCAGATCCAACTTTCCTTTTGATGTAAATTTTTTTCTTTTATGACTACTTTTAGTTTGCTTTCCCATAACACATTATCTGCATACAGTGTTAGAAGGTTTCACAATCTTCGGTAGATCTCTTACTGCATTAGTCATACTTTCTTTCACAATGTTATCAAAGTTAACATGAAAAAATATTCTATACCATAACCAACTATCATCTACCTTCACAAAAAAACAAGAGGCTCCAAATGTGTTTAGTTCAAATACATTACCTCTAGATCTTTAACCGGTAGCAATCAATTTTCCTTCCTTGCTTCTGATAAAGCACTTACCCTTAACAAAACTTAACTGAAAGTTTTTATCCATTAACTATCCAACACTCAACAAGTTATGTTTCAGTCCTTCAACAAGTAGTACATTGTCCGTATTAGTCTTTCCATCTAGAGTGATGGATCCTACTCCTATGATGGATTTTGGGAGATTGTACCCAAACCTTACAACACCTCCATCATAATTTACTAATTTAACAATTTTTTTCTTATCACCAGTCATGTGATGAGAACATCCATTGTCAATTATCCATTTAGTTTTCTTGTCAACATGAGATACTAAGGCTTTTTCTTCATGAACTAGTTCATCTTTAATAGAAACAAATCCAATCTCTTCATTATCTAAATCATCATCATCATTAGAGATTCCTTCACTAGCATAATAACATTTTTTATCTCTTCTAATCTTTTCATAATCAGGTTTGTATTTAGGAACTCTTGTAGGACATCTAGATGCAAAATGTCCTACCTTATTGCATGAAAAACATTTCAAAGGTAATTTTCCTTCAAATTTGCCCTTACCTCTTTTCTCTCTTCTAGCTATTAGTGCAACAAGCTCTCCCATCTTCTTTTCTTCTTCCATTATCTTCTCCCATTCCTCAGCATACTCACCAAGCTCTTCTCTTAGGTCTTCTTTGCTTGTACTCAGAAGTGCAGATAATTTCTTGTGTGTGGATGCCCTAAATGCAGATTCAACTTTAGGAGAAGCTTCTCCTAACTCTGCAGCTTCAAAGGTGGTTAACTTTGCAATCAACATCTCTTTGCTAAAGTTTGGAGTCAGGGGTATAGTTTCTTGAATTGACATTGCCTTGAATTTGTAGGTAGGAGTTAGAGATCTAAGAATCTTTGCAATGACTTCATCTTCATCATAAGTACCTCCATAATTTTTTATTCCAACTATAGATTTTGTAACCCTTTGAACATAGGCTCTAATGCTTTCATCTTCATTCATTTGCAGCTTCTCCATCTTTGTCTTCCAGTTCTACAATTTTGCTTGTTTGGTATATTTGTCTCCTTCATAGAGTGCCTCTAGTCTATTCCAAATATCATGTGTCAAATCCAGATCTTTAATTTCAGTAAACTCACCCTCAGATAGTGCACTAATCAATGCTTCTCTTATGACCATGTTGCATGAAAATAGTTTCTTTTCATCATCAGTGGCTGACACTAAGTCATTCTCAACTTTCAAAGTTTCCTTCTTCACAATCATCCAATAGTCTATGCCCAAGCATAGAAAATGTGTTCGCATCTTGTTTTTCCAACTGTCGAAGTTTTCAAGATCAAACTTAGGACTATCCTTCCTATAGTATGCCATTTTCCAAGATCACCTCAAGTTGTTAAGCTTTCTCTCTAAGGACCACAAGCTCTGATACCAATTGTTAGGATTAACAATCCACAATACAACTGAGAGGGGGGGTGAATCAGTTGTATGATAGAATATTAAACTTTAAACTTTAAGCTTATCAATATTAGATCCAATGAACACAATGAATGCCAACATAATAAAACAATATTTTGGTTATGGGGAAACCCTGTTAAAGGTAAAAACCCCTGTAGGAATTAGCACCCACTAATGATGTATTGAGAGTATAGTAATCCTTGTTAAAAGATATAGCCCTATTAGGAGCTTATTGAAACATTACAGTACATAGTCCTTGTTAGAGGACAGACCCTGTTAGGAGTCAAGAACAAAAGAGGGCTCACTGTCCAAAGAAGGTTAAGTCCACCTTCTGAACTCACTAATTCACAACAAGTGTATATGAAGAAATACATAATCTTTTGAACTATTTGCCAACAAATGTCTTTGCTTGATCAGTTCCACTGAAGTCCACCAATAATCCTCTGCTCTACATATAGTAGACATAAATTCGCAACCTCCTTATATCAAACTTGTCACATCCATGTCTCTTCCAAAGAAAAGACCTTTCATTTATACCTTTTTACATTTTACCAAGAATAGGTCGGCCCATAAGGCTTTCCTAATGAAAAAAAATTACATAAGCCCTTGCTAAGATACACATAGTATCTAAAAAATTTTTACAATGATTACATTACAACAATTAAGGACTGACATCCTTGAATTATGCTTGAGAAACAAAACACACGCTTCATTCCCTGAGTCACCTTCAGAATAAGCCGTCACCAAAGCACACACCCTAGATGATGTCACCAATCATTCTATACCTTACACTGACCAATGAACATCTATCAGTACCTCTTCCATCATCCTTCAAGATCACATACCTTGAATCCAATTCCTTTGAAATCTATACCAAAAACTCAGAGACTAACTCTGTCAATTCTCACTGTCATAGTCCAGTGATCAATCTTTACCAAAACAATTGTATCTTCCTTAATATGCATCCATTAATGATGCTTTCTTAGATATAAGATCACAACATCCATCTAAACTCTCTTTTGACTTCACATCATCTAAAACACCCTACACCTTTCATACACTGTAATTACCAGTTTGGTTCCTTCATAGAAGCATATGTTGACATCAGTGACAAAACATAAATTACAACAGTATGAGTGCCCATTCAGTAACGTAGTGATTAAACATATTAAATGTCTCAATCACCACCCATGCATTAGTAATATCCAACATGCCATTCTACTTTGATAGCAGCAATATAACAAATAGAGCACACTCCAATCAAATAGGGAGATAAGTAAGACATTTAATGCATTATTACTTCATCATGATGATAAAAATGTCATTGGCTCAAAGCACATAGAAATTCAAAACAATAGGATATCTTAATCTTTATGAGCTCAAATTCAGAATAGTAAGTGCATTATTTTATTACTGATGTCCCTATTTGATCTAATATCATCAATATAAAAAATAGAGCACCGACCAATCAAATAGGGACATGAGGTGCTCAAACAGTGAGCTCATAAAACAATATATTTAATCTTAATAAAATCTTATAAAACAACATATATTGTGTGAAGTGTTTGATCTCTCTTTATTTGTTTTTTTGTTGATATTCACTATGGTACTCCCCGTTTATGATCATTTCATGAGAAAATGTCTTGATGGCTTGCAGGCTGCAAGCTAGGGCATTATCCATTATTTATGAGCTCACTGTTTGAGCACTGACCAATCAAATAGGGACATGAGGTGCTCAAATAGTGAGCTCATAAACAATGCATGATGCCCTAGTTGTAGGTAGTTATCTCTTCTATAATGATGGAGGAGTGAAAGGTAATGATCAATGAGGTTTCTGTTATTAGATCATACATTAATACACTTACTAAATTTTGAATTTGAGCTCAGGCATCATGCAATGTTATTTCTATCATTGCATGCTTGTTGTTGTTGTGTACCATATATAGTTTTATACACTATTTATTTCATTGAGACTGTGAGCTATTGTAGTTGACTATATTCTTTTAGGGTTTGATCTATTGTAGTTGTTTCTTTTTTCTTTGAATCATTGTTTACAATTACTTTTGATGCAATATTTGTGTGAAGAACAAGAACAAAATGGTGAACAAGTGTAATTGACAAAGATAATATTACACATTTTGTTGGGCTAATTGGGTTGGCCTGGTACCATTTACATGGCCTAGCTAGATATTAAATAGCATGAACAATGCCAATATTAAACAGTGAGCTCATGAACAATGTATGATGCCCTAGCTTGCAGCCCGTGAGCCATCAAGATATTTACTCATGAAATGATCATAAATGGGAAGTACCACATAGTGAATATCAATAGAAAAATAAATAAAGAGAGATCAAACACTTCACATAATGCCTTGAAGGTAATAGAAATGATGCTCTAGCTCTCAAAGCTCACAGGTCATCAAGCATTCCAAATGAAAAGATGTAAATAATGCCAGTATTAAATAGTGAGCTCATGAACACTGTATCATGCCTTAGCTTGTAGCCTGTGAGCCATCAAGACATTTCCTTGTGAAATGATCATAAATGGGGAGTACCACATAGTGAATATAAACAACAAAACAAATAAAGAGAGATCAAACACTTCACACAATGCCTTGAAAGTAATAGCAATGATGCCCTAGCTCTCAAAGCTCGCGGGTCATCGAGTAGTCCAAATGCTAAGATGTAAAAAATGTCACTATTAACATTCATATGATGAACTACAATAGATTTGAATACATTGTTTAAATTGAAGATCTATGATTTAAGATAACTGAGTTTCTGATTAGATATGTAAGATGGTTAAATCAGTAATATGTTGTCATTGATGTCAACTAGTTTTGACAGTACTTATCTTGTAAGTTACTATACCCAAACATCTGTAGAAAGAAGAAGAAAAGAGATGAAGAACATATATATCTACATGAGGAAGATGGATATGATAGATAAGGATAAGGAATACATTGAGTAACTTATGGATGAGTCTATGACCTTATGTTATTGACTTGATTATGTTGCATTAATCTATGATGAAGGACAGAGAAAAATGCACAAGGCAGTGTTATCGGTTAAAGAACCATTTCAGTATACACTGACGTAGTGTAGTGTATACTGATCATAGTACAAACTGAGCCTATGTTCACTGACACATTTCTTTGTTAACTAAGCATAAGAAAAGAACTAAATGACTAGTTTAGCCGATGGAAGTTGATGAGATGGAAAGTGTTATGATTACAAAGTTGGAGATAATGTTTGTTATGAAGATTGATGGCTAACATAATTCAAAGAAGATCTAATGGGTTGAAACAAAATGTGTTACTAACACATCGGCCGAGGAAGGTTTAAGCGGCAAAATCAACAAAGGAGATTAAGCGGCAAAATCTGATGAATGGAATTAAAATGGTTTACTCATCTATTTCAGAGACTAGGATTTCATGATGAAATTATGTCGAAAGGAGACTGTAGAGATATCGTATGAACAAGCTTCATGCATGTCTGATAAGACTGGTTAAGGAGAACCAAACTGTAGAGATTACCGAGTGTCAGAAAGCTATAACCGAGTGACAGTAAGTTACTTAATATTGATTAAAATAGAATTTATATATTGATTAGAGGATTTGAATGAGCTTAACATATATCTAATAATCTACAATTGAAGTTGTGTTGTAATCAGATCAACTGCGGTTACATTTTAACCATTGTAAATAGAGAAATCTCTTAACAGAGTGGACTAGAAAGTATTGTAATGTCATTCATAGAGTGTACAATTTTTATCCTATCAACCCCATAGTGAATGCTAGTTGGACAATAACAGTTGGTCTAAAATCCTCTAACAAGGTCACACCTCATAGTGTGTTTGTAACCTTTAACAGGGTTGGGTCTTCACCGACCTCACTTTAGAAGAGTGAACAATTTTTGGGTTGTCGGTCCCAGGTGGTTTTCCCTTCACAGGGTTGCCACGTTAAATCTCTTATGTTATGTGTTGATTGTGATGATTGTTTGTTATCATACTTTACATGTTGCATATTGGATTTGATCAGTAATCATTATATATTATTAACTGGCAATTGGTAAAAGCTCAGACATAATACCATTTTAGTTTACTGAGCTGCAGAAGTTTTAGTAAATTGTTTTTGGATATACATTTTGTGATTGGGACTATGGATAATTGATTCACCCCCCTCTCAATTATTTTAACAATTGGTATTTGATGCAGTGGCATCCTAGCTCCTTGCTCGGTGCCTGAAGATTCTGGTAGTCTTGGTAAATGTCTGGTGATGTTCGATTACTTGGCTGGTAATCTCGGTAGAAGGCTGGCATTTCTCAATCTTTGGTGGTGATTCTCGGTCGAAGTTTGTTAGGCTTCACCGATGGAGCTTGGTGGTCTTGGTGGTGATTTTCAGTTGGAAGTTTTGGTGGATCTCTATGGGTGATGGTCACTCAGTGACTTGGTGGTGTAGACACCTAAATTTGATTACATTATTTAGTAATTTTATTTAGTCTTCTCCTAAGGCATTTCATTAATTAAATATTTTTATTTAATTAATTTATTTCATCCCCTAGTTAATTAATTTAATTAATTAACTATAGTCCAATTAATTACCAAAATTGCAAACCTATAGTCTAATAATTAATTAAATCCCTATGCCTCTATTAATTTAAATGGATACATTTATCTAAATAAATTAATTCTTAAATCCCCTTTTCCTCCCACTTGGAATTAAATAAAATATTTAAATTCTAAAAATCCTAATTCTCCTCCATTAGCTAATAATCCATGCTTAGCTAATTTAATCCTCCACTCATTCTCTCTCCTCCCATCACATCTCCCTAATCCTCCACTTACCCTCTAATCCAAGCCTAAATCACCCCTTAAGCATGTGCACAATCATAATCCAAGATTAAGAAATGCTAATCCAACTCAAAGTCAACCCTCATGACAACACCTCCACATCCTCCAATGAGAAATCAAAAGCCTCTTACACCTCTTACACACTTGTCCCCTCTCACACCTTCCAAAGTTGACACATCCCTCAAGCATTTGACCTCTCCTCTCATCCTCCCTCATTGTGACACTTGTCACAATGCTATGCATTTGAGAAAGAACAATCCATGTGCTCTCCCTTGGATGCATCTCTACCATTTCTCATCCCCCTTTTTCCTCTTAATCTTGACCGTCCATTTCATGCATCTTTCTATAAAAGAGAATCTCTCCTCCTTCATTTTCATCCACCATTGAAGCAAAGTTATTATGCCGATTTCTCCATTGAAGCTTGAGCATAGCATTTGAGCACACATCCAATCTTTGGACAAATCTTCTACATCTTGGAGGTTTTCTTGAAGGTTTATATTGCTTTTGAGTTGTTTGCTTCCATTTTTGTAGGTCTTAGCATAAGTGTTATCTAGTTTTGTATTGTTGAATGTAAACTTGCTTTCCATTCTTTAACAATACATTTTTAGGTATTACAGGTGGTTTGTTATTCAGTGCTCAATTACTGATGAGGTCTTGGTGTTCATTCTTGTTGCTTGATTGTTGACGTGGCTCGGTCGCTGGAGGACTCAGTCACTGAAGGGAGCTCGGTCATTGAAGGAGACTTGGCACTTCTAGTGCTTGGCAGTGTCTATGGTGCTTGGTCAACATTGTTGGTGCTCAGTAATGCTTGGAGACCTTGGTTGGTGTGGATGCTCGGTGTATTTCCTGATGCTTGGTAGTTTGGCTTACCAACGGTTGTTCTTGGAGATTTGGCTTGGCCGAATGATGCATTTAATCTAGGTCATGTTCCTCGAGTTATGGATTGACCATTAGACATGTGGGGACCTAGATTTGGCATGTTGCATTCTCCTATGTGGATTTGGAGGCTAACTTGGTGAATTAAATATTGGTGGAGTTATTTGTGAGCTAACTAATGTTTGGCATTTAATATTTGTATATTTGGGAGTTGACTAGCTTTTGGGATTTAATTGTTTCATCCAACTGACTTGTGGCTTGGATTAGTATTTAAGGAGGTGTTTGGGTAGTTGTTTAGGTAGTAGCAGATGTTTGGATCTATGAAGGGATTGATCTAGAGTCAGATTAGATCTAGCAGAGTTAGTAGCTTGCAGGCTTAGGTAGCAGAAAGATTGCTTTGTAAGTTTGAGTACGGGTTTAGATCTTTCTTGGAGTGCCTACCAGTGTCCTGTTGTGTTGCAGACTTGGGCTAGCTAAGGAGAAGTGTGTTGGATCCTACGTGATCTTATAGAACTATTTCTTGCATTGTATTTGGCCATAACCAGGAAGGCCTTACAGCCTGACACATTGCATGTAATCTATTAATTGCTGAATAAAGACATCTATTTTTCTACAGATCTGGTTTTGTTCTTGTGTAATTCCACTGTGCTAGTGTTGGCTGCAAGTTTGGATAGACCTTAATTGGATTCTTTGATCTTGACTGCATTAGCATCAGACTGTTGGTTGCTCAAAATAGAGTTTTAAGGACTTCAACACAAAGATCTCAAAATGTATAAGAGGGAAGTGCCAAAGCTAAACAAAGATAACTTCACAGTATGGCAAAGCTGAATGAAGCTACATGTATCTAGAATTGGGAATTCTTCTCTGACACTAATGGAGAATGGCTACATTGCACCGCCCACTGATCCCTTGACCCTTGATCAACTAAGAGACAGACATGAACATAATGTTACTATGATGGAGATTGCTTCTACCTGTACCAATGCTGAATTTGAAGATATTAAAAATTGCACTACTGCTAAAGGTATGTGGGATAAACTTTCTCAAGTTTATAGTGGTGATGTGAATGTCAAAAGAGCCAAAGCTAAAAGCTTAAGGGGAAGATTTGATGATATGAAGATGAAGGAAGGTGAAAATATTGTGCAGTACACAAATAGACTAAAAGAGGTAGTACATTCTATTAGAGCATCTGATGGTGTTATTGATGAAGAGACAGTGGTAAGCAAAGTTCTCATAGCCTTATTGCCATTTTATGCAATCAGAATATCTACAATTCATGAAACAAGGTCTGCATCTGGTAACAACCTTACTCTTGATAATCTGATTGGTAAGCTTACAACCTTTGAACTGAATAAATTTGATAATAGTGTTGTACCATCTATTGAATCTAATTTTATGTCTTCTCTAAAGATTGGTAAGTCTAGTAGCAGAAATAAGAATAATGAAAGTGATAGCAATATTGATGATGATCTTGATGAAGTTGAATCTCTTATGGCCAGAAGGTTACCTAAAGGTAAAGGAAGGTATAGAGGTAAATTACCTTTAGCATGCTTTAATTGTAAAGAGGTTGGTCATATTGCTACTAGGTGTCCACACAGGAAAGATGATGACAGAAAAAAAAGACCGATCTGGTGAAGGAAGCTATGGGAGAAGAGGCAACATAAGTTACCGACACTACAACAGAGACAACTGAGATAATAATGACAAAGGCAAGAAGGTGTGCTACATTGCAAAAGAATATGTCACCGATACCGACACTGATGAAGATGTGGAGGTAGTATTTGTTGCAATGAAGGATGACTCAGAGGAATATGAAAGGTATGTAGAGACAACACTTATCTCTAAGGTTAATAAAAATGATACATGGATCATAGATAGTGGTTGTACACATCACATGACTGGTGATGAAGAGAAATTTGATCATCTTGAAGAACACAATGGAGGATCTATTAGAATGGGTAATGATGCACCTTGTGTGGTTAGAGGAAAAGGATCTTTGATGATAAATGATAAAATTAGATGTGACAATGCTTATTGGGTAAAATTTCTAAACTATAATTTGCTAAGTGTGACACAACTGAACAATTCAGGCCAACGAGTTGCTTTTGAGAGAAAGAAAGTGAAGATATTTGATGATGGAGGAAGACTTATTGGAACTGGAACATAGTTGAGAGGTAATTTGTTTTATCTTGATAATGATCAGTCTTCTTGTTTAATAATGAAAGATGAAGATGCATGGTTGTAGCATAAGAGGTTATGTCATGTGAATTTTGATAACATGATTAAGATCAGTAAAAAGAAAAAGGTTAGAGGTCTTCCTAACTTATCTAAGCCTAATCATGTTATGTGTCATGAATGGCAGAAAGGTAAAATGACAAAATCTAGTTTCAAAACAAAGATTATTCAACAAAGAAATTACTTGAGTTAGTGCATACCAACCTATGTGGTCCTATGAGAACTCAAAGTTACTATGGAGATAGATATTTTATTCTTTTTGTTGATGATTATACTAGATTAATGATAGTCATGTTCCTGAAGGAAAATCAGAGGCATTTAAGATGTTTAAGTGGTATAAATCAAAATAATAACTTGCTGACATATTTACAAAGCCTCTACCAAAGGATACATATGAATACTTGAGGACTAGACTTGGGGTCCGTCCCCTGTCTACCGGACACTAAGGTGATCTGGAGGTTGCATCAGCCTAATCTTATCAGAAGATCATACATGTTGATGCAACAGAATTCACACTTTGGATTTCTATCTAAGGTTGTGAAAGATTGAAGTACTAGAACATATTTGCATAACAGTATACCAAGATACAGAGAATGCACTGAACAACAGAGAGTTACATGGCTACTACAGAGTTGTATGTTTGTATTGTTCTTTGGCATTGCTGTCAAAGGGAGAGAGATCAATATGAAGAATATGAGGCCAAAGACAAAGGGAGAGAGATACAGAAAAGGGAGCTGAAAAGATCATATCTGCAGAACTTAGTCTGCACTTGCAAATGCTTTTATGTAATGTAGTGATTAAACATATTAAGCTAGGGAGAGCTTGTACCCTTACAACATTTGTTGACAGAGTTGTAGAATACATGTTTGGTATGTGTATGACATATTTCATATTGCTTGTGTTTCCATCAATGCCAAAGGGAGAGATTGATGAACTACAACTAATTTGAATACATTGTATAACTTGAAGATCTGTGATTTAAGATTATTGAGTTGCTGATTAGATATGTAAGATGGTTAAATCAGTAATATGTTGTCATTGATGTCAACTAGTTTTGACAGTACTTATCTTGTAAGTTACTATACGCAAACATCTGTAGAAAGAAGAAGAAAAGAGATGAAGAACATATATATCTACATGAGGAAGATGGATACGATAGATAAGGATAAGGAATACATTGGGTAACTTATGGATGAGTCTATGACCTTATGTTATTGACTTGATTATGTTGCATTCATCTATGATGAAGCATAGAGAAAAATGCACAAGGTAGTGTTGTCGGTTAAATAACCATTTCAGTATACACCGATGTAGTGTAGTGTATACTGATCATAGTAAAAACTGAGCCTGTGTTCACCGACACATTTTTTTGTTAATTGAGTAGAAGAAAAGAACTAAATGACTAGTTTAGCCAATGGAAGTTGATGGGTTGGAAAGTGTTATGATTACGAAGCTGGAGATAATGTTTGTTATGAAGATCAATGGCTAACATAATTCAAAGAAGATCTAATGGATTGAAACAAAATGTATTACTGACACATCAGCTGAGGAGGGTTTAAGCGGCAAAATCAACAAAGGAGATTAAGAGGAAAAATCTAATGGATGGAATTAAAATAGTTTACTCGTCTATTTAAGAGACTAGGATTTCATGATGAAATCATGCTGGAAGAAAGAGACTGTAGAGATATCATGTGAACAAGCTTCATGCATGTCTGATCATATTGGTTAAGGAGAACCGAACTGTAGAGATTACCAAGCGTCAGAAAGCTATAACCAAGCAATAGTAAGTTACTGAATATTGACTGAAATAGAATTGATATATTGATCAGAGGATTTGAATGATCTTAACATAGATCTAATAATCTACAATTAAAGTTGTGTTGTAATCAGATTGACTGTTGTTACATTTTAACCATTGTAAATAGAGAAATCTCTTAACATAGTGGACTAGAAAGTCTTGTAATGTCATTCATAGAGTGTACATTTATTATCCTATCAACACCATAGTGAATGTTGGTTGGACGATAATGGTTGGTCTAAAATCCTCTAACAAGGTCACACCTCATAGTGTGTTTGTAACCTTTAAAAAGGTTGGGTCTTCACCGACCTCACTTTAGAAGAGTGACCAATTTTTGGGTTTTCGGTCCTAGGTGGTTTTTCCCTTCACAGGGTTTCCACGTTAAATCTCTTGTGTTATGTGTTGATTGTGATGAATTTTTTTTATCATACTTTACATGTTGCATATTGGATTTGATCAGTAATCATTATATGTTATTAACTGGTAATTGATAAAAGCACAAACAGAATACTATTTTAGTTTACCGAGCTACAGAAGTTTTAGTAAATTGTTTTTGAATATACATTTTGTGATTGGGACTATGGATAAGTGATCCACCCCACTCTTAGTTATTCTAACATCATATTGTGCCATTAAATCAACAAATGCCATCAAAATGAAATTGAGGTGCTTAAACAGTGATCTCATAAACAATGCTCTCTTCGCGCCACACAAAAGTGTAGTGTCATCTTTGTGGCAACTCTTCGAATTCACAAAAATTACAAATGACACTTTCTTTTTCAAAATTACAAAATTACAAAAAATTCATTGGCTCAAAGCACATAGAAATTCAAAACAGTAGGATATCTTAATCTTTATGAGCTCAAATTCAAAACAATTAGTGTATTATTTTATTATTGATGTCCCTATTTGATCTAATAGAATCAATATCACAAATAGAGCACTAACCAATCAAATAGGGACATGAGGTGCTCAAACAGTGAGCTCATAAAACAATATATTTAGTCTTAATAAAATCTTATAAAATAACATATATTGTGTGAAGTGTTTGATCTCTCTTTATTTGTTTTGTTGTTGATATTCACTATGTGGTACTCCCCGTTTATGATCATTTCATGAGGAAATATCTTGATGGCTTGTGGGCTGCAAGCCAGGGCATCATGCATTATTTATGAGCTCACTGTTTGAGCACCGACCAATCAAATAGGGACATGAGATGCTCAAACAATGAGATCATAAACAATGCATGATTCCCTAGTTGTAGGTAGTTATCTCTTCTATAATAATGGAGGAGTGAAAGGCAATGATCAATGAGGTTGCTTCTATTAGATCATACATTAATACACTTACTATTTTGAATTTGAGCTCAAGCATCATGCAATGTTATTGTTGTCATGTCATGCTTGCTATTGTTGTGCACCATATATTGTTTTATAAACATAGAACAATAGGTTTGGGGACTTAGACTTATGTTCAATCCTTAGTAATGGTTTGGGGAACTAATTACTAGATGACTAACTACAGTACCACAGTTTGTATTATTAGATGATCTTGTTTAATTTGTTTTCATTTAATGCAAAGATACATGTAAAGGAAAATAAATTTTTGCGTCTAAAGATTACATGTATATATATGAAAAATACCTTGTATATACTATACAAGGAAAATAACTTTCAGAAGAAAATGCAAGAGTATAGGGATACATAAGAGGATGAACATAAATAATAAGGGTACCAGACATTGCCTAAAGTGATGAATTTTTGACCCGGGTATGAATCTAGTGTGCCCCTATGTGATCCAAAACCTACAAAGAAAAGAGAGATGGGGGTTAGATAAAAATATCTAAGAAATGAATGGCATCCTATTACTGATCCTCATCTACAATTATGCATGTGCATAGTCAAGCCATACACTTCTGAAAGAAAAACCAAGCTCACGGTCTCAATGAAATAAACAGTGTATAAAACAATATATGGTGCACAACAACAGCAAGCATGCAATGATAACAATAACATTGCATGATGCCCAAGCTCAAATTCAAAATAGTAAGTGTATTAATGTATGATCTAATATCAGCAACCTCATTGATCATTACCTTTCACTCCTCCATCATTATAGAAGAGATAACTACCTACAACTATATTTCATAATTCCTCCTTTGAAGTATATATATATCAAATATAATTATGATTTTACATCATATATTTATTCTTAATAAAATCTTAATAAAACAATATATTTAGTCTTAATAAAATAGGGACATGAGGTGCTCAAATAGTGAGCTCATAAACAATGCATGATGCCCTAGCTTGCAGCCCACAAGCCATCAAGACATTTCCTCATGAAATGATCATAAATGGGGGGTACCACATAGTGAATATCAACAACAAAACAAATAAAAAGAGATCAAAAACTTCACACAATGCCTTGAAGGTAATAGAAATGATGCCCTAGCTCTGAAATCTCGTGGGTCATCAAGCATTCCAAATGAAAAGATGTAAACAATGTCAGTAGTAAACAATGAGCTCATGAACAATGTATGATGCCCTAGCTTGCAGCCCATGATCCATCAAGATATTTCCTCATGAAATGATCATAAATGGGGAGTACCACATAGTGAATATATATCAACACCAAAACAAATAAAGATAGATCGAACACTTCACACAATATATGTTGTTTTATAAGATTATATTAAGACTAAATATATTGTTTTATGAGCTCACTGTTTGAGCACCTCATGTCCCTATTTGATTCATCGGTGCTTTGTTTTTTTATATTGATGCTATTAGATCATATAGCCTGACATCAATAATAAAATAGGGACATTTGTAATAAAATAACACTTACTATTTTGAATTTGAGCTCATAAAGATTAAGATATCCCTATTTTATTACTGATGTCCCTATTTACATCTTTTCATCAAATGACCCAAAAACATCAAGAATGGTCCTATATGGTCACTAATAGTGAACTTTCAGAAGAATATGAATGAATATACAAACATACATAAGAGGATGAACATAAATAATGAAGGTACCAAACATTGCCTAAAGTAATGAAGTGTTGACCTAGGGTTCAATCCAGTATGCTCTTGTATGATCCAAAACCTCCAAGGAAGGCAAAGATGGGGTTAGATCTAAAAGATCTAAGCAATGCCTAGCACCCTATTACTGATCCTCATCTATAATTATGCATGTGCATATTCAAGCCATATACTTCTAAATTGAACTATGCTACAGAACATGGGTGTGTGTTAATGTGATTCAAAAGCTATTATGAAAGATTGTTTTATTATTGAGATAAGGATATCTTAATTATACAAGAATAAATGTTTTGAAAAATATTTGAATTTAATTTTGACAATAACATGAGGAGTGATATATTTCAAGCTTTAGCAAGACTTCATACCATGCAGTGTTCGTAGATTACGTTCATTGCATTATTTACGCTTGTATTGGTAGTAAAACTCTTGAAAAAGCACAAAAGAGATTGCATTCAACCATGTTGTTTACATGACACATGTAGTTTACCTCCAACCTAAATCAGCGTTGCGTACAAATTTGAAATTAGCGTTACGTACAAATCTTCGAATGATGCGTGGTATGAAGCCTCGCTGAAGCTTGAAAATGATAAGCATTATGATGCTGAGGTATGGTGTGGTAAACACAAGTATAGTTTCTCGTAAGCTACTATTGGTATAGTTTTTTTTTTCAATAGTTTCAGAATCCATCTTCTCCTATACTTACACGTATGTATACGATTTGGGCTTGGCTTTAATGTCATGTAAATTTGAGTGAAATGGTAATAATATTTAAGAGCAACAAGTATGACATTTTAAACAAGTCTGCATATACATTATATAACAGGAGGAGTGATATATTTTAATGGCAGTGGACATAGAAATTGCAGTGAAACTCTGTAATTTATTATTGTAAGTGGACATAGAAATTGTAGTGTAAGTAGTAGGATGATTGTAAGTGGACATAGAAATTGTAGTGAAACTCTGTAATTTATTATGGCTCAGTGTTGTATATCCATAGTCAATGTCTATTTAAACTTTAGGATGATACTTATATGATGGCTTAAGTAAATTGTTCTTACCTTGAGACTAGTACACCATGGGATTAGAGGATGGTTGTTATAATAGCAACTGTGTGTCTATGGGATACTTTTATATTTTGTATTAAATGATGATACATATGTGTTTCTTCCTTTTACATCAGTTTATATTCTGATACTTATATCTTGAATTGTCAAATGACCAATGAGTGATAATTTCAAAAGTGTATCATAATTAAAGGCATGTGAATTCATATTGTACTTAATCTAAATGCCACTGTGTAATGTTTTTACTTATGATATTTCGAGACCCCTCTCCATTTTAAACTAACCTATGACTTCAAAGGAGGAATTATGAAATATAGTTTTAGGTAGTTATCTCTTCTATAATGATGGAGGAGTCAAAGGTAATGATCAATGAGGTTGCTGCTATTATATCATACATTAATACACTTATTGTTTTGACAGAAATAACATTGCATGATGCCAGAGCTCAAATTCAAAATAGTAAGTGTGTTATTTTATTACCTATGTCCCTATTTTATTACTGATGTCCCTATTCAATCTAATAGCATCAATATAACAAATAGAGCACCATCCAATCAAATAGGGACATGAGGTGCTCAAACAGTGAGCTCATAAAAAATGCATGATGCCCTAGCTTGCAGCACGCGAGCCATCAAGACATTTCATCATGATATGATCATAAATGGGGAGTACCACATAGTGAATATCAACAACAAAACAAATAAAGAGAGATCAAAAACTTCACACAATGCCTTGAAGGTAATAGCAACGATGCCCTAGGTCTCAAAGCTCGCAGGTCATCGAGCATTCCAAATACAAAGATGTAAACAATGCTAGTATTAACATTCATATTTTTCCATTAAATCAACAAATGCCATCAAAATTAAATTGATTTAATGAGAAGACAAAGCTCAAATTCCTACCTCAATTCATGGCTTCCATATAAAGATCAAATGCTAAGAAACTATGTTATAAAATTTCATGCCAAATTTCATCAAGAATAGTCCTATATGGTCACTAATAGCCAACTTTCAGAAGAATATGAGTGAATATGAAAACATACATAAGTGGATGAACATAAATAATGAAGGTACCAAACATTTCCTGAAGTAATGAAGTGTTGACCCAGGGTTCAATCCAGTATGCTCTTGTATGATCCAAAACTTGCAAGGAAGGAAAAGATGGGGTTAGATCCAAAGGATCTAAGCAATGCTTAACACCCTATTACTGATCCTCATCTACAATTATGCATGTGCATAGTCAAGACATACATAGACTCAACAACATGGTAGCACTGATCCAATAATAGAAAATACATTACAAATGTCAAGCTCACGGTCTCAATGAAATCAACAGTGTATAAAATAATATATGGTGCACAACAACAACAAGCATGCAATGACAGCAATAACATTGCATGATGCCCGAGCTCAAATTAAAAATAGTAAGTGTATTAATGTATGATCTAATAGCATCAACCTCATTGATCATTACCTTTGACTCCTCCATCATTATAGAAGAGATAACTACCTACAAATATATTTCATAATTCCTCCTTTGAAGTCATAGGTTAGTTTAACTATTGGACAATGAGCTGATAGGAGTTTCGAATAGATTTGAATAAAAAATAAGAGATTTGAATTTTATTTGTTCCTATTGTGATTTCAAGGGAGAAGAAGGCTAAGACCTTTTCAGTGGATCGGGGTGGTGTATATAGCTTGTAAGTTTATATGTTTGCACTTTTTTTGTTTGAGGCTTAATTATGCTATTTTTTAAATGGAAAGATTTTTCTTCCTTGTTTCTAATTCATTCCTTCATATGTCATACCTGATGCATAGTGAATTCATAGGAGTTTCAAATAGATTTGAGGAAAAACTAAGAGCATTCAATTTTAACTATTCTTATTGTGAATTCAAGGGAGAAGAAGGCTAAGATCTTTATAGATGATCTTGTGTGGGCAAGGTACAAAATTTGTGTGGGCTAACCTCTTTGTTCTGTCAATGTCCTCTATTATTTCATATGCTATATTTTCCTGAGTTTGGTTGGTGCATTACTTTCCCCTCTTTGGTTCCATGCTTGCTTACATTAAGAGTTCATTTTGTCTCTTATTAGGGCACTATTTCTCCTTGACTGTATTCTTTTGTGGTCTAATCTATTGTAGGTGTTTCTTTTTTCTTTGAATCATTGTTTACAATTACATTTGATGCAATATTTATGTGAAGAATAAGAACAAAATGGTGAATGAGTGTATTTGACAAAGATAAACATAACACATTTTTTTGGGCTGATTGGGTTGGCCTGGTACCATTTACATGGCCTGGCCAGATATTAAACAGTGAGCTCATGAACAATGCCAATATAAAATAGTGAGCTCATGAACAATGTATGATGCCCTAGCTTGCAGCCCACAAGCCATCAAGATATTTCCTCATGAAATGATCATAAACAGGGAGTACCACATAGTGAATATCAACAACAAAATAAATAAAAAGAGATCAAACACTTCACACAATGCCTTGAAGGTAATAGAAATGATGCCCTAGCTCTCAAAGCTCATAGGTCATCAAGCATTCCAAATGAAAAGATGTAAACAATGCCAGTATTAAATAGTGAGCTCATGAAGAATGTATGATGCCCTAGCTTGCAGCCCATGAGCCATCAAGATATTTTCTCATGAAATGATTGCAAATGGGGAGTACCACATAGTGAATATCAATAGCAAAAAAAAAAAAAGAGATCAAACACTTCACACAATGCCTTGAAGGTAATAGCAATGATGCCCTAGCTCTCAAACCTCGTGGGTCATCAAGCATTCTAAATGAAAAGATGTAAACAATGCCAGTATTCAATAGTGAGCTCATAAAAAATGTATGATGCCCTAGCTTGCAGCCTGCGAGTCATCAAGATATTTCCTCATGAAATGATCATAAACAGGGAGTACCACATAGTGAATATCAACAACAAAACAAATAAAGAGAGATCAAACACTTCACACAATGTCTTGAAGTTAATAGCAATGATGCCCTAGCTCTCAAAGCTCGTGGGTCATCGAGCATTCCAAATGCTAAGATGTAAACAATGCCACTATTATCAATGCTAAGATGTAAACAATGCCACTAAAATTGAGTTAATGAGAAGACAAAGCTCAAATTTCTACCTCAAGTGCCAGTGCCCTCTTTCCACATGGTGTCGACCTCTTCGCACATGCCAAACTTGAATGTCCTCTTCATGCTATGCAAAAGTGTAGTGTCATCTTTGCGACAGCTCTTTGAATTCATAAATTACAAATGACACTTTCTTTTTCTTTTTTTTGTTTATAACCAAATGGGTGTCACAATTAAGACGTTATCATCGCTATTCTGACACCATCAGGGGCACTTGAAAAAAAATCACAAAAAACAAAAACAAATTGTACTGGCGTCACAAATTAGCATCAAAATTTGACCCCAAATGTTGTAGTGTCAGTCTTTGCAATCTTTACTTAGGTGATCGACCTTGTGACAGTGCAGACATGCCATTCTAAAATTTGTCCAATTTTTAGATTTTCCTCTCTAGTGTAGTCTCATACAATTTGTAGCAATATGACCATATCTTCCACATGTTGTACAATTAACCCAAGTGTTGTAATCCCAAGTGTAAGGATTACCTTGCCCTCTCGGTTGATAGGTATTGTTTTATTTTTTCATTTTCCAAACTTGTTTCAGTTGTGCCCTGCATTCTTGTGATGTATGACCATGCTTGTTGCAAGTATGAAAATGCTTTTCCATGTAGTGCTTCTTAAGTGACATTTTCATCTTTGATCGACATTCATATGCTTTATGTCCATAATTGTTGCAATTGTAGCAATAACCATCAAATTTAGGAAGTGTTAGGAGTACCTTTAGCTTTAGTTTTGTAAACATTAGTCGTGTGTCCTGGTTTTCCATAGTGATAGCATGAGAGCTTCTTTGGTCTTGGTTTTTCATAGGTATTCCTTTTCTCTTCTTGATTTGATGACTCACCTTTCTCGGTATAGCCTAAACTAGTGGTGATGTCCAGTGTTCTCTGACTTATTAAAAATTTATTCATCCTTTTGGTGTTTTCCTTAGTTTTCTTTATCATTTCATTTTTATTTTTTTTGCATCTTTAATTCATTTTTCAGTATTTCATTATCTTCCCTTCATTCACCAATATCTTACAATTTCCTATAAAGCTCATTGTTCACCCAGTTGACTTCTTGACTCATGACAACCATCTAATTTGTAATTTCAAAGTGATGCTTGGTCAGCCTTAGTATTTCATATTATTTTTCTTCCAATTTCTCAGTCATTTGTCTTATGTCTTCAATAGCCATGTTCCTCTCTTGTTTATCTTGTCTTGTATTATTCATAACTTCAATCATTATCACCATTTATGTTTCTTGACCAATTTGTAGTGCTTCTAGTTGCTCAGTGAGGTGTTGATTATTTTCAGACAAATCTAAGATAGTTCCTTCAGATGCATCAGATATACTTCCGCATCCTTCAAATAATTCTTCTATCTCTTCTTCTTGATACTGAGTCTCATTCTTCAGAAATGCTAATTCCCTTCTTTTGTTCAATGACTCTCTCTGCTTTTCCTTGATGTCCTTAAGCTGTTCCAAGAGAATCTACATCTCCAATTTCTGATTTTCAGTTATCTTGTCAAGCTTATAACTTTCCATCTTTAAGGATATTTCCTCTTCAGTGATTAAACTTCTTTAACAAGAGAACTAGATCTGATATCAATTGTTGGGATTATGGAAAGGTGAGCTACTACGAGGGGAGGGGTGAATAAGTAACCCTAAAATTGTTTTGATCTTAATCCTTGTGATAATGTCTTTCATTAATCAACTATCATATTTAACATTTCCATTCATTCATAACATAATTGAAATATGAAATGCTTCTAATCTAATAAGTAAACATTCATGAAACTTCATACACTTGACACATATAATTGGTATCGCATAAACCCTTGTCAAAAGGTAAAAATTGCAGTGGGGATGACACCCACAAAGCTTCACTAATGCAATAATAAAGTTTCCTATTAGGGCTTACAATTTTGATCACTTCTGATGATCTTACCCTGTTAGGAGTAACATTTAAGATCTGTTAAGATCTACCTTGTTATAGGATTTTTGCAACATTGTTAAGTGTGCACTCGGTTAAGAGATCTTCTTAGTCCTTAATTGATATCATCTTTCTGTGATAGATTTGTCCTCTAAATACTTCTTGATAGCCTCTGGTTTTCTTTTGATTCAATTCTATATACTTCTTCAATGCTTAACTTCACAACCTTGTCTGATATTCAAATGTCTCCTATAGGAGGCTGCTTCACTTCTCTGATAATATAATCTAACATCTTGACAATTCTTATATCATAAATATTTGATCTAATTAGGGTTATGGAATCATCTAGAAAACATTAGATCAACGATCCATGTGAATGACCTAAATAAAAAATGCATAGGGTCATCACCAATCAATTATTACATCTCCAATAAATCTTTACCTTGATTTATGTAAACCATTTTCTAGCTTGGTATAAACTGTTTGCCTTGATTTCAGTGCCATTCCAAACTTCTATGTCATTCATGTATCACTCGATAAATATTGCATTCATGTCTCAGTAAAATGTTGATGCTTGCTAAATATAAATTCTCGATAATAATTGTACTTGGTGTTCTCGGTAATCATCAGGCTCAATGTTTGTGCTAGGTTAACTTGTCATTCTTCTTCTGCTCTTCTCGGTTACTATACTTGGTGATTTGATCAACTAGTCTATTTTCTTTTCTTACCGACTATATGTGTGACACTAATGACAACTCATAATTTAATTATGTGTAACATTCTCCCCCTTTGGAATTAGTGACAAAAACACATACGTATGTCATAATCAAAATCTTTCCAAAAATTTTAGAAACTTGTATATTTCAAAATTTTTGTAGACTTCCCCTGTCTATATGCTCTCGGTAAACATGCTATATACATATATTTTTCTTTATTTTTTTATAATAATGCCAAAAATGTATACTCAAAGTTTGTCAAAAATGTTTTGGTAGGTTTTCTTAAGGTTGGCCAAGAGATTTTCCCATTCCCCCTTTAGAATCTCTAGAGCAATTTTTCTAGGCCTACCTAGGCATGCATATCAAAAATATGATCTACAACTGATAGTTTGGGGGTGGAAACTAACTCCTTTTCCTTCTTAACATGCATTTTCATCACCTCTATGTGTGGTAATAAATCAGCCTGTAGCTCAATTATTTGATCTTTTATTTTTCTCCCTTCTCTTCTCAATTCATTTCTTAACCTCTATATATGTTTAACCTTTGAATAACGCAGTTTGATTACATGGGGTTTGGTGATTAAAATTTCAACACTTTTCTATAGGTCTTCATCTAAATTCTTCAAATTTTCATGTATTTATGGAGTAAATGAATCTATAGTGCAAAGTTTCTTCAAAATAGTAAGGATCTTTTGAATAATACCTTCTATTTCAGTTACTGTTTCAAATAGTTTTACCTTGTGAATTTCCACTACTTGGCTATTCTTCTCTATGATCTTGTACTGAATCTTTGTCTTAGCTCTTTCCTCAATATTTTTTCTACATCGGTTGTAGGAGAATTGATGTTATCGGTAAGTACTGCAAGTTGGTCAATGATGGGAGTAGTCTCATCAACATTGACATCTGAGACAACTTGCATCAATATTTCTTTCACATCCTCTAGCACTTGTTTATGTTTTCTTTCTTGCCTCATCTTCTCCTGAGCTTCTTTTCAAGTGCAAAGTTCTCCATATATCCTTAGAGCTTCTAGGTCCAAAGTTCTTGGGTCACATGTAGGTATTTCTATCACTTCATCAAGTGTGACCAGACCTTTTCCATGTTTCTTCTTCTTCTTTTCTTGTTTACTTGATGCAGGTGACTAACCATAGGGAACTAGAGCCTTTTTCTCTAGATTTTACTTTTGTTTCTCAGTAGATACACTTTCTTATTTGTCCTACCCCTTCACAATTCCCTTAGTGTGAGATCCTAGGGCTTGTGGCCTTGTGCCTGTAGTAGAATCATCTACTTTGTTTTCATCTTGGGCTCCTTTATCATCTTCCTTTGTGTTTGTAGTCTATTTTTATGTTTCCTCACCCTTGTCTTCAGTAGTATCCATTTCTTTCTCAGTTGGTATGTCTTCGGTTCACTGCTCAGTAGCTATGTCAATAGATTGTACTAAAATAGGTAAATTGTCTGGTTTAAGTTCTTTAGCTACCTAGGTAGTTTGGTCTTCTTCTTTGTTCTTAGTAGGAGTAGTGATATCTTCATATTCTATTTATTGATCATCAGGGTCTCCTTTGGTAATATCTTCAATCAATACTTATTCTTCCCTAGTTATCTTTAACATCTCTAAAGTATCTTCTTTTTTAGTTTGTGCAACAGGATAAAAATATTCATCATAAGTGTTATCTTCTGGCTTCTCGGTGTCTGAGATGTGTATAGGATCTTCAAGTGGCCTTTGTATTGTAACAAAATTATTATCTTTTTGTACACCTTTTCCTCTTCCTGTTACACTTTTCTCGGTGATAATTACAAGTGCAATTTGCTTGGCTTCAGCTTTTGATCTTAGGATTTCATTCCATATCTATGTGCTTTCTTCATCAACCTCTTGTAGATTTCCTTGTAAGATATTTAATTCCCTTCCTTTCATAAAAAAATTATTGGCATACTGTTTCATTATATCTTCAATCTCTTGAATAGATAAATTTGGCATTGCCAAAATCAATGATCTTTCTCTCATTTTGTTCTCAGTGTTCAAAGCATAAGTCCACCTTGATGAAACTTTGTCATACAATTCTTGTGTAATACTGCTTGAAAATTCAACTGGTACTTGTTTGAAATTAATCATCATGTTGATGATAGCCTCTTCCATTTTTTCTTGATCCTCTTTGCTCATGTATGGATATCTATTTATTTTAGGATTACCTATTCCTCCTCTTTCTTTTATGCCTTCTACAAGATCATCAATTGACTATGCTTTATTTAATACTACTTTGAATTGACTTGTGTCCTCTTCATCAGAATCTACATCATCTTTATTTCTTATTAATTTTCTTCTCTTCTTTGGTTCAGGTACCTCGGTGGAAGCTTGTGTACCTCTTTTCTTTTGATAGGTCTTTGTTGGTGGAGGCCTTATGATTTTTGCAACTACTCTTCTATGAGGTGGGGAAACACCTGTAGTGGATGTTGTCCTTGCACGTGTAGGAGTATCAATTTTTTTCCTCTTTCCTTTCATCACCTTTGGTGGCTCTACCTATATTTCCTTATCTGACTCGGTCTCCTCTTCATCTTCACAATTATTGACCAATTTCTGCTCCTCAGTTGCCTCTTCAACCGACTTCTCTGCTTCTTCTTGTCCAAAAAAATTTTCCAAAGTTCCAATCATTTTCTTTGTTTTCCTTCCAATTTTAACTACAAATAAATCCATTTTTATTCTTGATTTTGATTCTTCATAAGTGCCAAACCTTGTTGCACCTCTTTCCTTAGGCTCTGCTTGAAGTGCCTTTATTGACATAGTGGCTCAATCAATGTCTAGTTCATTGTCCATTGGTGGAAGCCATGTAGTTCTCAGTTCAACTGCCTTTATCAATTTAGTGTCACTATCCACTAAGAAACATATATCATCTTTGTATTTCTCAACTAGCTACGTAGGAAGTTTTCTCCTTTTGTGCATTATGTCCTTCAATTTTCTAAAGTAGTCATCCATGACTAGCTCAAAATTCTTGTCTAGAATTTTTATGAATTCACTGATTTGAATGATAATTGGCTTATTTACATCCCACTCTACATTATCGATTGAGGGAAATATGCAAGTAGAAAAAGACAAATACCAATAGAGATCTAAACTTGCAAGTGTTAGATTTCACAACTCAGATTGTTCTCATATTCTCTTCTAATCGTCTCAACATTAATTCAACTAGGTCAAGTTGAAGACCCTTCTTCACTATCTTGTATGTGATTTCAACAACACCGCAAGGAACATTATTTGGTCTACTCGATTGAGATACTTTGTATGCAATCACATACACTCCAAATCTAGTCTCTAGATCATCAATGGTGTTAATTCTCATTCCTCTATCTTCCCACTCAGCTCCAATTAGCTTCCCAATCTCGCTCTTTGGTGGGTGTCTTATGGATTTATCCTTATCGCATATTGGGTATCTAATTACTATGTGAATCACATCCTTGGTGATATTTACCGGTTCATCTAACCACATTTTTCCATCGTGTAATTGGCTAAGTACAATCTTGATCCATTCTGTCTTAAATTCCTTTAGAAAATGAAGTGCATTTGTTAATCCTTTTACTTCAAGGTGTTTGTGCTCATCTTTTAGTTTCCCATCTATGCATAGCTCTTGATAGGTTGATTGAAGCTCGAAATCACCTATCTCACTGATCTTGCAATGTATATATGACCTAATATCCTTCACCAATAAAACCCTAGGCAGTATAGATGGAAATGTACATTTTTCATCGATTTGTGATGTGATCTCAGGATGTAACTTGTAGATCAGTCCTTTGTTTGTTGCTCTCTTGATTAATGTTACTTTCTTCTCCTTATCAGCATTTGATTGAATGGTTTTAGAAGTAGATGCCATCACTGATAAAAATTAGGGCTTTGTTAAAAACTATGTTCAAATCGCTTGGTTACACTTCAAATGTTCCTGAATAACTTCCAAACACTCCGTGAAATGCACAAATCATTGTAATAGCTCAGAATTTGGTTGCTCAAATTTTTTCTCTTTTTCTCTATGGTTCACTCTTCAAATGCAATGTGAAAAATGAGTTGGATCATCGTGTATTTATACTAAAAAAAAAATTTTGGCATAAATATGTTGCATTAAATGCTTCACCAACCACTACTTGGTTAACAATCTAACCTTCGGTTATCTCCATTAGATACTTTAGCTCGGTTAACACTACTAATGCTTGGTTGACTACACAACTTAGTTAACTTTACCATTTTCACTGACTGACAATTTCTTACTTGGCCATGCTTTACCGACTATACTCATTTCAAGTTCATAACATATAAAAACCTAGTGCATCTTAATTCATACTGATTTGGTGGTCAATGCTTAACTTCACAACCTTGTTTGATCTTCAAATGTCTCATATAGGTGGCTACTTCACTTCTCTTATATTACAATCTGACATCTTGACAATTCTTATATCATAAAGATTTGACCTAATTAGGGTTATTGAATCATCTAGAAAACATTAGATCAATGATTCATATGAATGACCTAAATCAAAATTGCATAGGGATCATCACCAATCAATTATTACATCTCCAATAAATATTGACCTTGATTTATGTAAACCATTTTCTAGCTCGGTATAAACGGTTTTCCTTGATTTCAGTGTCATTCTAAACTTCTATGTCATTCTTGTATCACTCGGTAAATACTACATTCATGTCTCGGTAAAATGTTGATGCTCGTTAAATATGAATGGTCAGTTATAACTGTACTCGGTGTGCTCGGTAATCATCTGGCTCGGTGTCTATGCTTGGTCAAGTATGTGCTTGGTTAACTTGTCATTTTTCTTATGCTCTTCTCGGTTACTATACTTGGTGTTTTGACCGACTAGTCTTTTTCTTCCCATACCAACTATATGTGTGACACTAATGACAACTCATAATGTAATTATGTGTAACAAATTTTATGGATATTTATTACAAAATAGATCCCTAATGTCTATACCTATGATAGAGGTACTTGTTAGACATATAATACTATCCTTTGAGCTTGATATGACCTCTTATTTTTCACCATTAATGAAGGTGACGAGCTTGAAAGTTGATTTTAGGGTTGAAGTATGGGTTGGGTGTCTATGGGCATGTTATCCACTTAAATTAGGAAATGACTTTTATTTATTGATAGGGGTACACCCCACACCTCCCTATCCAAGCCTTACAAGTTGAAATTCCTTTATATGGGGTTTGGGGAAGGAAGAATGGAGATTTTATCCATTTCTCCTTTTGGAGAACTTTTCTTGTAGAAGAAGATAGGATGGATAGAGGAAAATCAAAGAGAGATCATGAATAAGAAGATAGAAGGACAAGATGAGCATATAGAGAGATAATTCATCCTTTAATTTTTTAGCATTAGTACAAATTTATTGTTCATGTATTATTTATCAAGGATGGTTTTTAGGAAAGCTAGAAGTAATGTTGAAGAATGAGAGAATTTGATATGGAAAGAAATTCCTCACTGTTTATTTGGTATGGTGCACAATGTTTTTTCTTGTTCAAGGGTATGTCTAGGGAACACAAGGCCTCATGATGCCATTATGGAAGGGAGGAGATCTAGTGAGCCCTTGAAATCTGAATTACCATTTATATAAATACATTAGTTATCACTTGTTCATTTAAAATGTTATCTTAAGAATCATTTTTGTTTTGAAATGAGTGCAAGTTTTATTGTGAGTTCGAGAAAGACTTATTGTTATGATTTTCTTCATTGTCTTGTACAATTATTCTTTAGATCATGGTTTAAAGGAAGAGACTTAGTAAAAGAGATTTGTTGTTCTTAATATTTATTATTTAATGGGAATACATTTATTTATGGTTATATGTGTTGGTTTAAAAATAATAATTCAAAATATATCTGATGGATTTTTTGGGTACAAGAAAAAATATTCCCGAGGGTTTCTATCTCATTGACATATTCTTTGTTGGATCATTTTGGTAGATTGAATCTTCCTTGAAATTTTTTTTTAGAGGTATTTATGTTATGCAATGAAGATAAAGAAATAACAATTCTTGAAAAAGAAATGATTGTAGGATTTTTCATATCAAAATTACTTAAAGGAAAGTTCTTTTATCATTCTTTTTCCATTAGCAAACTTCATTCAAGGATAATATGGTTTTTTTTCTTTATTTTTTTTGCTTAGTTAATATTTCATTTTTATTTATGTAGAATAAAATAGAGGTACATTGATATATATCATCACTTTTCAATAACATACTTGACTGTTGAGAGTATATATGGACATCCAAATACCAACATGCTAAAATTGTACAAAAATTCAACCTAGAAAATTATCCAAACCCACCTATCAACTCCCTCTGGTATTTTACAATCCCATGTTTATAAAATGGTGTCACTATACAAAAATATCATACTTATGATGTAAAGATATACAAGTAATCCATTAAGTCACTTTGCAAAAGAAATTTGACTTCATAAAGCTTGTGGCCACCCCAAACTACCATCCCTAGCCAAGCCCACCTAGAGATAGATAAAAAGAGACCAAAAAGTATAAGTAATATAAACAAAATTTAGGCCTAGACAATGAAAAAACAATCATAGAAAAAATCCCAGAAGCATCCAAAAAATTACTTTTAGGGCACCTTTGATTATCTTGTAAATAAAAAATTGAGCAAAAAAATAGAATTCAATCTACATTGGGTGTACCTTCATCCAAAGTACATGGGAAACTTCCCTTTGGGGTCATATTGGGACATGTGTTTGGTCTTTCACTTTCAGTCCTTTGGAGCCTCATTTCCGCAATCTCTACCACTACTTCAACCCTCCACCACCACCCTTCCTCTTCCTTGTCCACTTTTCACAGACCTTCACCTTCATTCACATGTACATTTTCCCACCTCAACCTAGACCTTCTTTTTTTCCTTTCTTTCCACCCTGACCATGGGTACCTTCAATTTGTAGCCTCCAATAGTTTGCAAAGGTGAAACTCAATAGGGATTTATTGAAATTATCTTGGTAAGCTATATTTGACTACCAATTCCCAATCCTTTGTATACCGAAAAAAAATTTTCCACCTGCCTTTGGCTTTGGCTCTTTTATCTACTATATTTTAACATGTGCTAGAGGATGAAGGGGTGGGAATTCCTTGCAAATCTTAGAAAGTAGACATAATTATCCACATCCAAGATGAAACCATAGTTTGGATGGAGCACTTTTAGCAACACCTCAAATCTCCTGCATCATTATGGCCTTACAAACTGTGTTACCACTCTCCAATTTTTATGTACATCACCTACTTCCAAGCTCCATATGCAAAAAATAAGGCAAAAGCTAGGTTTATTCTATATTTTTACTCTACGAGAAGCTAATCAATGCAAAACAAACCATGGACCATGAGTATAAAGAAAGGGTCATCTGTGGTGAAAACTATCTTCAACCTTTTTGGTGTGATTTTCTCCTAGAAACCCATTTTCTTCTTTGAAGCTCTCATGCAAAAATATACTTCAATAGAAGCACTTTGCACACACCAGTATCACCTCTTGATTTTTCAAATGAACAAATTCCACCCATGTTTCCTTTTGAAGGAGAAATAATCAGTGCACCATAATTTTTTCAACACCTCAACATGCCAAATATTGAAGTGATCAAGGTGGCCTTTATTCTTCATAAATACACCTGAAGATGTACACCTTTACTTTCTATTGATATGAACAAACTTTCCTTTGTTATGGATGACATGTCACTCGGCTCTACATCCAACAATCCCTCATACCTATTAGCATCTATGTATCCCCTTTGAAATTACTTGAGCTACTCTTCTCTAGTCACTACCAGTTTGGAAAGATTATCTACCACTAAATCTTCCTCCCTATACATATGGGAAAATTAAAATTTTGGAAATTTTCAATTTTTTCTCAAATATTATATGCAATTCTATCTAGTTTCAACACATTCTTTTTTTATTTATCAATGCATTTATTGATTTGTGAGCTACCTTCCAAATGTAGTTTAGTGACTTTGAGCTTGGATGCTAACTCTATTGCTAGTAGTGCATCTTATATTTTTACATGATTATTTGTGTCATTCTACAAATTATTTGAATCAATTGCTAATATGTTATGACCATCATCCTATACAACATACCTAGCTCCAGAAGGTCCTAGGTTTCACTTCGAGGCCCCATCAAAATATACTTTTACCCAAACTTTATTTGACATGTCCCATATTACTTCATTCCTCAGAATGGAAGGTGGATGAAACCTCAAAGGGCCATGAACATGACTTATGTGTGTGTGTGTGTGTGTGTGTGTATTAGAGCTTAACAGATGTCTCATATAGTCTGGTTGATGATTTAATTATGTAATAGAAACAATGTTTGGCACATTGGCATATTCAATTTGGTTTCACTAGTTAGAGATTAATATAATAACTTCATCTTGAAGAGCATCGAAATGAATATCAATTAAAAACAAGTTTCATGTAGATGATAGGTTATAAATCCTCCTTTCTATCAAAAAAAATAAAATATTAAACATAAAGCTAAATTTAAATATATATATAGTTCAGGAATTGGTTCTACTATCCTATGTGATTTCCATTTACAATGTTTGTTTCATACTATTTCCAAGTTTAATGATTGAAGGAACAAGTTGCATAACTAAACATTTTAGATATAATGAACTTCCAAGTAAATGAATTTGCAAGCATGGGTGAAATCTCGCATTTAGATCTGTCTAACCATCACTTTGTCGGGATATAATAAACTAGCTATTGTGTAGATACTTGCAAAATTTGGATCTATATGTGGATACATATTTCTCAAAATAAGATATTCACATAAGTCTAAAAATAAAATGTTTAGTTTGACAATCATATAAACTAGGGGCTAACTGGATTAATAACTAGCAAGAAAATAAAACAGAGTTACAACTTGCAAATGCACAAATGTGTGAAGTAAATTAATGATACAATCTATTAACTATAAGATATATGAATGAAAGTTAAAGATGGATACAATAATAAAAAATAAGATTAAAAAAAGGAGAGAGGATGACTGATTATCATTTGTGGTATAGGCTAGAGTAAAATATGCTAAAGAATGAAAAAAAATAGAGACATAATTTATCCTTATTATGAATGTGTTTTCCTTTGTGATTCTATAGATTTGATAGAAATATTTGAGCTCTTCGCATATCTACCATTAGCATACATAGTTCAAATTAAATTCTATCCCAACATAAATCCTAATCTAGTCTTGGGTATCTTCTTGGTTGATGAGTAAACTACCTATTTTATTTCTTGCAAGATACTATTAATCTTATTATAAAATGAAAAAAATGAGGAGCAGATGATCAAGGGACCATTGGAATGGGTTTCTAAGGTTTGAGGGCCGGAGGATGGCTTGGGAATATCTGGATCATGTGTGGACTCACTCTTCCAAGATTTTTTCACCCTGGAAACTGCCTGTGTGAATTTCTCCAAGTGGGTATCTTGACAAGAGCGTTGTGAGACTAATGTAAATAGGTCACCTAGGGTTCTTTGCATTAAAAGAACCTCTATAGGAAATAATCCTAGGATGGGTAATGGTTATGGGAATCTATTGGAGATGGGTGAGAATTCTTGGAGCAAGATTAAAAAGAAGATTTGGCGCCTGAAATACATCATGGATAAGTTGAGCCCAGATAAGAATACCCCTTGTGATACTTTTGTGAAGGTATGTATCAAATTAAAATGTATGGAATGAATCTTTAGGTTGGTTAAAGAAAAGAGGGTTGTTTATAAAATGGGTTGGGGGAGGGATAGTGATGAGAAAAATAATATGTTGGTGCAAAGATTCTTTGCCTTTCAATATTGAAATCAAATCCCTATCCAATGTTTTTTTCCTAGTTATCTTTGGATCGGGTAAAGCCAAGCAGTGGATTCTCAACCACCGTCCTTTTATGATGTATGGGAAAGGGATGTTCATCAAAGATTGGGAACCAAAATTCAATCCTATGACTTCTTGGGTGGATGAGATACCCATTTAGATCTGATTATATAACCTACCCTTTGAATATTGAGACATGGATACCATGAATATTATTAGTAATAGGTTGGGGAAGTTTACTAAAGTGGGGTAAGACATTGAGATGAAGGATTATAGTATGTATGCTAGAATATGCAGTTTCTATAATCCATCCCAACCCCTTCCAAAGTTCATCAAACTGAGAACCAAGATGGGGGCATGAAAGAAAAATGTGGAAGTAGAGGAAATATTGGGAAAATGCAAGGTGTGCAAAATATATGGGCATATTGAGTGGAATTGTGCTAAATCAGATAAAGGGAAACTATGTGCACTTTCACCCCTCGTAAAGAGGATTATATTGCTAATTGAGGATCCTACTGCTAACTAGTGAGAAGATGGGGATGAGCTTGGGGGTAATAATAAAGGTAGGGGTGGAATGAAGGGTTACAATCAAGGTGTAGATAAGTCAAGGAGGAAGGATGAAACTCCATTATTTCAAGGTCTTTTCAGTAGCCCACCACTAAATGAAGATCAGGTTCAAACCTCTAAGAGTGGTCTTCAAGATGAAGGGAGGAATGGTCTCTCTTAGTTGGGTGCAACTCATCTGGTAGGGGATATAGCTAGGAAGATTCTTGAAATTGATCGAGAAGGAAAAAGTAGTCATGTTCAAGATAGTGGTCATAATTTAGGGGTAGATTCTTTGCTAGGTTATAGTGGAAATGGCATAACCAAGGATACTAATAGGAAAATAGCTTGGTGGTCCTACCATTGTGCAAGATAACACTATCTACATCGATGTATGTCACTCTCCTATGAAGGATACAAGTACAAAGCTTAACCTCTTGGAGGACACTATGCCCCCAACCCATGGAATGGAGAAGAGGTGTTCCCAGAGAGATGTGTTGATATTGGTCCCTATCAACTCAGGGAAGTTGTCTCTTGTGGAGAAAGATTATGATCTTAGTAATAGAGGGATCAATGGTAACTTTAGTCCTAGAGTGGGGACAACCACTTTGGATAACAAAGACCATGGGCTAGGTCTATCCTGGTCGGATGGAAATTTTAGTTCAAAGGAAGAGGATATAAATGAAAAGAAGATGGTCATTCAAACACAAACAAAATCTAAATCTGTCAAGGTCGATGAGAAATAGAGGCAGGAATGATAGTCAAACAGGCTCAAACTTGAATTGGGAGGTAGCACTAAGGGCCACATGAAGCTACATTCTGGGAAGGGGGTTACCCTTCCGAAGGAGCCATGAAAACCTTACCATGTAATGCTAGAGGTTGTAATTCCTCTGGAAAAAGGTGCCTAATCAGAAAAAACTGGATATTATAATGTTGTAGGATATGAAATTGAGCCAAAATAATTTTGTAACCTTAATCCAAGCATGGATAAGGTGGGAAGGGAGTTGTTTCAGTTCCATGAGTGCCTCTGGTGGATTGGATATCCTATGGAATCCCTAGATCTTCAGAGTTTCAAAATTTTAGAGAGATACAAACTGGCTACTTCTGTGGTTTGAGGTTCTCAGGGCTAGGTTCTTTTTTTTTTCTAATAAATATCTATGGGCCAACAAGAACAATTCAAAAAAGGGAATTATGGATCCAGATCAAGTTACAAATTTAGAGGGTAGATAAACCCCTTATTATTCTTGGTGAAAATTTTAATGCAACTAGGTGGGCTTCAAACAAGAAAGGTGGGTGATTGTCTTTGAACTCTATTCAAAACAATTTCTAGAGCTTGATTTTTAATAACAGAATGGAGGAGATTGTCCCAAAGGATGAAACTTTCACTTGGACTATCAAGAGATAGGGATTCAAAAGCATCAGTAACAAGGTTGATAGGTTTTTTATTGTGGGGAATTGGGAGAATAGTTCTCTAATATTTGAGTGCTCAATATTACCATTCTATGGGTTGGATCACTATCCTATTATGCTTCACTAGAAGAATGATTCCACACCAATCCAATCTCCCTTCAAATTTGAATCAATGTGGTTTTGGGAGTTGAACTTTCTCACATTGGTGGAATGGTGGTGGGAGGGTCCCCCTCTTGTATTTGAAACTAAAGCTTTCATATTTTTCAAGAAAGTTTAGCACACAAAAGAACAGTTGAAAATATAGAATCAATCACACTTCAAGAATGTATTTTCTAAAAAGGGCCAAGTTGGAAAAAAAATGGAGATGATCAATGGCAGGGTGATTGAGAATGGTTTGTATGAGGTAGATTTGAATGAAGAAAAAGGGTTGTTGAAGGAATTGCCTAAAATATTGGAATGTCAAATATTGTTCTGGAGATGGAAATCTTGAGAATGTTGGCTAAAAGATAGAGATAGGAACACAAGTTTTTTCATGCTTCAGTACAAGCTCAACGTATAAATAATAGAATCAGCTAGGTCAAGTTTGAGAATGGAACAATTATTTCAGAGAGGGAGGGTATCAACAAGGAGGATATTAATTATTTTTCCAGAATCTTGAATAAAGATTCAAATCTTTCTCCTGACTTGGATGGTATGGAGAAAATTATCCCGATATGTGTTAGAGAGGAGTAGAATAGGGACCTACTAAATTTGGTTACCATGGAAGAGGTGCGGCCTGCCTTGTTTTCCTTTGAGGGAGATAAATCCCCATGCCTCGATAGATTTTCCACCATCTTTTTTCAAAAGACATGGGAGATTGCCAAAGAGGAGCAATGGGAGGTGGTTGAGGAATCCCGAGCTAATTATTATATGTGCAAGGAAATCAATAACACTTTTATATCCTTAGTAGCAAAGAAGGAGGTTTTTGACACATTCGAGGACAACTGACTAATTTCTCTTTGTAATTTTATATATAAACTTATCAGTAAAGTTATGACCAATAGGTTAAAACCCATTCTTCCTTCAGTCATTTTAGAAGATTAAAGTGGCTTGGTTCCTAGCAGGTCAATTGTTGAAGGAATAATCATGTCCCATGAAGTGATCCACTCTATTAGGAAATCTAAAATGAATCATATACTCATTAAGATGGACATACAAAAGTTTTATGATCCTATTAACAAGAGTTTTTTTTATATCAAATACTAAGGTGTTTTGGTTTTGTAGAGAAATGGGTTACTTGGGTCAGACATTGTCTTGGTACACCACAGTTCTCTATCATTGTCAATGGAATCCCTCAAGGCTTCTTTGAATCCAGCCATGATATTAGGAAAGGTGAGCCAATTTCCCCTTCCCTATTTATTATTATGGAAGAATTTAGGGCCTGTTTGGTGCATGGAATTAACTTATCCAAAATAGGCCTATTCTAGAATAAGGACCTATTATCGGATTAATTAATCCTCAAAACGAAAGCTGGAATAATCTATTCTACATTTGGATCCCATAATGTGAAATTGGAATAAGGATTATTTTATATTTTTTTTATTTTTAATTTTTAATTTTTAATTTTTGAACTTATCATTTTTGTTATTGGTTTTTTAATTGAAATATATATATATTTTTAACTTATATATTTTAAAATTAAAATATGTATTATTAACTTAAAAAATAAGATTATAAAAAAAATTATTTAAAAAAAATTATAAAATAAAATTATAAAATAAAATGATTATAAAATAAAATAATTATAAAATAAAATTGTTAAAAAAATAAGATTATAATCCCTTAATCGTTCATGCACGGACCCGAAAAACTTATACATTTTGTTGTAATTTCAAATCCATGAAAAGCTTATTCCTAGAATAAAATGAATTCCAAGTATTTTTTGGAATTAATTAATGCAAGCATTGGGCCGAAAATGGGAATTAGTTTTCTAATTCTAGAATTCAAAAAATGCCACAAACAATGAATTATTTTATTCTGGCATTAAATAATTCCTATTCCAGATTAATTCCAGGCGCCAAACGAGCCCTTATTGGCAAGTTGATCTCTATGAGGCATAGACAGGGGTGCTGAAAATGAATCTTGATTGCTCCCATCTTGGACCCAAATGGACATCAATAGTTCCTTGATGATACTCTCTTTATGGGTGAAGCTTAACTTAGGGAGGCCAGGTGTATGAGAAGAACATTGTATAAGTATTGTGAGATGTTCAAGAAAGCTATAAACTAGCACAAATAGGAGGTGATCTTCAACACGAACATTAGAAAGTAGATTGCTATTTCTAGAATTTTGCAAGTAAGAACTGGTAGACTGCCTGGTAGATTTTTAGGTTTTTCCCTATTCAAAGGTGCTAGTAGGGAACAAAAGTCATTGAATCTCCTTGATCGATACATTGGATGTATGGAGGGATAGAAAAGTCAATGGTTATCTGTTGTTGGTTAGGTTTTGATGTTGAAAGCACTCATATCTACCATTCCCATTTATGCCATGATGTGTACAAAGATACCTAGGAAGATCATTAAAGTTATTGAGAAAAAGATGTGAATTTTTTTTTGGAATGGTAGTTAAGGACAGAATAAACTACCACTCTTGGCTTAGAACCAAATTTATAAACCTAAGGAGGCTGGGGGAGCTGGAATTAGAAGATGACAGTTAATCAGTGATGCTATGGTAGCTAAAATTATTTAGATGATGTACATAAATCCATAGAAGAAATGGGACAAGGTTATGAGGCACAAATAGTTGGATAGTCACACTCCTAAAATAATTTCAACTATTGCTAACCCACCCAAGGGGTCCTCAATTTGGAATTTTATGGTATCAAGTAGCAATTTAATCACTGATCACCTGACTTGGAGGTTTGGGAATGGTGGTTCAACAAAGTTTTGGTATGACTTCTATGAGGGATTTCCTTCTGTATTCAAAGGTGAGTATCATATTACCCTTCATGAAAAAACCATTTCCAGCTGGGGATGAATGTTCTCTAATTATATGAATAAGAAGGTTGATGGTGGGTGGTAATGGAAATATGGGGAGGAGATCAGCTTAGAGGAAGATGAAAAGGTAGAGTTGAGTAGAATTACAAATGGTCAAAGGTTTCTTTTGTTAGGGGAGAAGGATGTCCTTGTTTGGTGCGGCTCTAAGAAAGGTGAATATTTGGTCAAACTAGGTTACAAAATGGCTGAAAAGGCAAAGTGTGATGAACATGATCCAACTCACTTAGTTTGGTATAAACACTGCTTACCCAAAGCTTGTACTTTTTCCTGCCTCACATGTAAAAGGATGATTTTAATAGGGGAGAAAATGATGAGGTTTGGATATCATGGTTTGTTTGAATGTCCCTTATGCAGAGAGGAGAATAAAAAAATTAATCAAATTTTGCTACATTGCAAAACAACCAGTGCATGTTGGAATTTTTTTCTTGCGAAACTAGGGATGCATGGTGGTTTTCCACAAATGATAAAGCAAATGTTTCAAACATGGTAGATCTCCATTTATAAATCAACCTTCTCAATAATCAAGAGAATTTTCCCTTGAACGATCATGTGGGAGGTATGGAAAGAACTCAACCGCAAGATTTTTCAGGGTAAGAATGAATCAATTGAGCAATTATTCTCGTAGATTGAAATTAGCATTTCATAACCTATCAATACTTCTTGTACTTCACAAAACCCATGCAAAAATACCTTTCAATTTTGTTGATACTAAATTTCAAAGGAGTTGGAACTTTCGGAAGTATAAGCTTGTTAATGGGTTTTCTCGGGTTGATCCAGATCGATAGAAGAGGGATGAGTTGCATGGGAGCTTCCTAGTAATGGGTGGGTGAAAGTTATTTTTGATGGTGCATCAAAGGGGAACTCAGGTCCTTCAAGAGCTGATTTTTTCGCAAGAGATAGTACAGGGAACATCTTGGAAACATAATTAAAACCATTGGAAGTAGGCACGAACAATGTAGTGAAGGCCGAGGCAGTATTATTGGCAGTGGAGATGGCCATCCATCTGGGGGTGGAACAGATTCACTTGGAAATGGATTCCCAAATTATTGTAAATGAAATAGCTAAATAGAAATATCAAGTATGGAGGATTGATAAGATCATTACAATCATTAGGAAAAAATTGGTCGAATTTGCCAATTTCAAAATTTCCCACATTTACCATAAAGACAACAGGGTTGCTGACACACTTTCCAAATTGGAAACTCAAATTCCACCTGAACAGTTTGGTGGATGATGATGTTCTGGGTACTTGCAAATGTGACTCAACTGGAAATAATTATGATAAGTATTGATTTCAAAATATTGGCAAGGGTGGTGATTTTTGCAAATAGTATGTAATTTATTTCTATGGTGAGTGGTAAGTTTTTTGACATGATGAAAATGACAACAAAGTAAATGCACACAACAATCAAGCCTTGGCTTCACCATAAATCAATGAACTAGTTTTTTTTGTTGTGTTTCTTATGTGCATTCGAATTGAGTGAAACTTGCAGGGTGGGTGGAGAATGGAGGCCTTCTTCAATCTCAATGTCACCAAACAAAGAATGGAATTTTAGAGGGAAGTCTCTGAGGAGAGGCTAACAAACATGTTCACCACAGATGATCCCTTCTTCCTTACGATGGTGCAAGGGTTATTTGGAATTGATTTGTTGTAAGAAAAATATAAATGCAGGATCAAAACCAATATTTCCTCTATGTTCTATGCTTGGGGACTTGAAATCAATAACATTATGATGGTTTGTAGAGTGGTGAGATGGTGTATATGGGAAGAATGGAGGAAAAACCTTAAATTATTCTTCGTTGTTGCTAAACTAGGGATAGGTTTCCATACCTAGAAGGGCATTTGTATTCATGTCCTTGGGTACTCCATCCGTATTCATCCATTTTGATTCTACCACACAACCCTAGATTGGGTTGCTAGAAAAATGAAGGCTATGGATATGTGGTGAGTCATGTTCCAATGTACAGAGAATTGGGAACTAGTGATTGCATTTGGACTGGACATGGAGAAATTTGATTGAATGACCCTCACATACCAAGTTGTAGGCTATTGGAGGCCGTAATGGGTAGAACAATGAGAGATGCCTCACCAAGGGATAATTAGGTTGCGTAGAGGTCGCAGAGGGTGTGGACGAGTTGCTTCAAGGCGTGGTGGTCATGGTAGGATGAACACTCATGGAGAATAGAGTAGAGGTGGTGAAGGTGATATCGGAAACCAGGCATAGAGGGTGGCACCTACGAACCTAGGTCCTTCAAATCCTACTTGATTGTCTAGGCTTCTTTAGTTTTTTTTCTTCCCTAATGTTCGAAGTCTGTTATGGGTGGATGTCCCCAATTTTTGTATTTTGGTCTGAGTCATTTTTTGAGATGTATGACTATTGATAGACAATATATAAATCATGGGTAGCCATAGGAGTACTCTCAGTTAGGGGGTTGCAGACATTACTTTTTGATCAATATTTCCAGTTTCTGCATTACGATGAAAAACATTTTTATAAATATTAATAAAATAAACTATTTACCCATAAAAAAAAGATACGGTTAATCTTAACAAAGGGAGAGACTCAGTAACAAACTTGTAGTTAGACCCTCGACCAATAGCTAATCCATTAGCATGTTAGTAATAAATTTATGATACTAGTCATTGTATTTACTTTGGATTGATTTGAGTGACTATTATACCCTATTCTAAAATTTACCTTATCCATTGAAGCATTATCACCGGTATGGATAGTATTGTGTAGAATATTGCAAGAGTAAAGTTTGCAAACTAGAGTACAACAAAATTAATACAAAATTCAATTCTTAGATAATGTTTCTTGTTTGTTGGATCTAGTGTAATGAAGGATAAAGCTGCAAGTACTAATGGTATTCACACTAAGACAAGGGTCGTTGTATCTTGCAGAAGTAATATAAGTGATAAAGGTACAAAAATAAAACTAATAATAATAATGTGATAAGGGGGTGGTTTGGGAAGCATATTTATGCCAAAGAGAAACTCTAATCAAACCTTACTTGTGTCTATAAATTGTACTTATAGGCTGTGGTTGTAGGTTAAAAAAAAACAATATACAACAATCATAAATAAGTGACTATTTACTATGCCTTTTCACCAACATCATGCCAATATTGCCTAATTTAAAATGCATTCCAAGAAAAAGTAAGTATAGTAATGTCTACCTTAAATGAGTACAAATAGTAACAATTGCTATAGTCCATATATGCAAATCTCAAATAACTCAAGATATAAGTTAGTTATTGGTTTAAACAAATTCAAATTTCATTATTTGAACTGTAAATATTAAGCCAATATAGTTACAATAATTATTATAAATTTATTGGGTAGCAATATATTGATAAAATTGTGATTAAGCATATCCACACTACCATTGCAATATAAGAGGGTAGGGAAATCTTAACATACAAATGCATATTAGTTTATATTAATAGTACCAATAAAACATTATAAGTTGTTTCCTATGAAAAGTGAACCAACACTCAAACTAGCATTCAATCATATCGTCCATCCTCTTGAATGGCAAGGTAAATCGAATTAAATGTGATTGAATGTTGGGAAAAGGACTCCTAAAAAACCATTTTGTTAGTACTTATTGACTTGAGTTTTAACCATCATAGTTTTGATTGGTCTCTAGAGGCAAGATCATTCCAACACACTATAAGGAATTTCAACTCAATTAAATAAATTCATTTGCAGCCATCAACCAAGCTAGAGATCATTAATGGAAATGACTTTCTATCAAAAGACTTGCATAGATCAATCAAATAAAATAAAAAAATGTTGTATTGGAAGGAAATGTTGTTAAAAATAATAGTAAGTTGAAAGTATGGAACATTAATAAATTTTAGATTACATGTCTACACTCTTTTTTTTTCCTAACATTTCTTACATCTTATTTTCTAAACTAATCAGCAAGAGATATTAGAATTATTTCTATTTTATATTTTGTTTTGTTTTTTCAAACTCATAACTTATTTTATTTATATTATCCTTTTATAATCGAAAGATTTCTATTTTATATTTTGTTTTTTCAGACTTAAAATTTATCTTATTTTATTTCATACTATATTTTAATTATAAAACAATAATATGAATATTTATTTTGATAATAGATTTTATTTATGAAAGAAAAAGAAAAGTTTGTTTTATTTTATATTATTCTATAAAAAAGTGAAAATAGAAATATTTTCATAGTAAAATGTGGTGTTTTTTCAATTAACATAGTTTATTAATTAAAAATTCATTGCTAATTGATAATAGAAATATTTATATGTAATATTTTAAAAAAAAATTACTACAGATTACCAAGTATAATTATTCTTTAAACTTGATAAAGATAAAACAAATTAAAAATAAAAAAATTCACAATCTAAATTTAAAACTAGAGTGAAACCCATTTAATAGAATAATTTAACAGATTGAGGGGACCACTTACTTAAATTTTCTAACAAGTATGTCAATTTTTTTAATTGGAGTCGAGTATTCAATAATTATGTTATGCATGTAGTATCTTTAAGTGAGTAATTTTGTTAGTAGATTAAGTGTGGTAAGTGGCAAGTTATATAATGTTTAAAAAAAATTGATAAGGTTTTCTTGTTAAAAACTTTGGGCATTACAAAAGTAGTACATAATAAAATAATTAAACAAATATTAAATCTAAAAGAATGTAATAATATAAAAGGAGAGGTGCTTTTTATGAAGTTGAGTTTTCATGTCTTAAGAAAGATTTCCTTATTTTTGCATATTTTAACATATAATTAGTATTAATTAAATAGTATTCTTATAAACTATTGAATTAATATTAAATTATAATACATAAATGGGATGGTTTAGCATGCATATTTTCAGTCAAGCTGTTACACGAGGGGGTTTTCTTTTTTCTGCACAAGTCGATGAACAAATTTTGAGTAGAATGAGGTAGTTTAACTTCAGTTAGTAGTTCACACGATGTATGCATGCTTGAGGGAGATTTTGAGGCTATTTTGATGCAGATTTCATGAGTTATACCTTCCTTTATGCATGCTTTTATCCTAGATCCGAGTTTGGGCTCTATTTTTTTAATTTTGAGAGGCAGTTCAGTTCAGTTCTAGTTCAGTTCTCAGCTTGTTTTTGAGTTGGACCTTCCTATAAGGTCATTGATTTGTATTTTTTGGGGGTTGACTCTTTTTGTCATTGTTTTGCATCCTACAAATCTTGACATATATTGTATTGGGCATTTGCAAATTGTAGAAGATTTCCCATGATTATTCAATAAAGATATTGGTCCCTTCTCAATTTTTATGTGTTGAGTATTGATTGCCAGTATATTGATTAAAATATTATGTATTACCTTTATTTTATGAATATCTTTTCAGTGTTCAATTTAGAATTTGGCATACTAAAGTGCAGGTCTGTAATGACCCTGTTCCTACCACTAGATCTATATTCCATAAATTAGTGCAAGTTAGGAATATTGAATTAGGGCACCATCCTTACTAACCAAATATGTTAGTATATTACTCCATTTTAACCATCATTTTTCATAAATATTAAAGAAATGCAAACCATAAACTAATGAACATAGTCTAGATTTAACATTCAAGGACATCTTCATATAGGTCATAGGAATCCTTCTCTTTTCCCTTACTAATGTCATCATAAGTTGGAAGACTTATTGTGGCAAGGGTGCGTGAAATAAACTACAAGCAGTTTTCCTCAAGGCATAACCCCAGTGTTGGGACAACCGTCATGTGCCTAAAATTACTCTGTCTCTCCCTTCTACAAACTCCCTACCCTAAGACACCTTAATAATAGATAAGAGGTAGATTCCTATGATCTATAATTAAAGTATCTAAAACATATTCTTAATCTTATTTTTAATGTATCTACTTGTTGCTCATACAGTTATAAATCTAATATATATATATATATATATATATATATACACTAATGCATTTATATATTAATATATATTCGAATCATATTTAAGTTGAAGGTGTTTCCTATTTGAAGTGAAGAAGAGCTAATAATTCAATCCAACAATCACCAATCTTGCTAAGGGAAGGAGTGTCATTGAAAGGATTTGGTGCATCCATTTTTCCTAGCCACATTACACTATTTGATTTGATATTCATTCACTACTACATCTGTACATGCCATGATTCCTATTGTGAATAGTACAAGATCATACTTGTCTAACAACAACTTTACAATTCATCCACCCTATACCTTCTCAAAACATATAAAGTAGATGGATGGCCATTGATGACCACATTGATGGAAGAATCCTAGTCCAAAATGTCTTCCACTTTGGCTTTTATCCCAACTGGTAGCGAATCGATGACCCATTTCTCCGATCTTCTTCTTCTTAAAAATCCTATTCCATCATTACTCCATGAATCACTCAAATGACTACCTTGTTCAATCACAAACATAATTCTCTCTTTGAACTTCTTGATCCTCTTCCTCATTTTTGTGTGGTGCAAGATCCAGTTGCTGCCCAAACATGAATTTTTCTTTTTTTTGGGGTTGATTTTCTAAATTTTGTTGGATTACAGAGAGCGAGGGGATGAATCAACAATCCTTGATCCAAAATACCTTCAAATTTTTTCTCTAATTAAATTGATAGAAGCTCGGTAAAAATACAGTTCACTATTTATCAACAATAGTAAATAAAATATAACTATTAGTAAATCATTCACAATGTATAACACCAATATTTTTCTCTTTACCTTACTGAGTGACTTTTCCATCTCAGTAGAAAAGACAACTTTACTTACCGAATTCTCAAAACTTCATCACCATGCTTTACCTAATTAACATACACATATGTTAGGTAGAAAATAATTATATCAACATAATCAAATCACTATCCGATCTATATCAGTTTCCCATTTAAGTTCTTCATCTTCTCAACTTCTCATTTCTTCTTCACCTTAACTCATTCATCTTATATTATTACCGAATGATATGGCAACATAATATAAATCAGAAATCAATTTCTTGAAATCAATGACAAGACTATAACTGATCTAACCTTTCTACTATCATGTATTCCTCTGATCTTGGTCGGTCTTCATCATTAGCTCCATCAGATAATCAATCTTCAACATTGTTATCAGTTATGGTAACAATCTCCCTCTTTGGCATTGATGGAAACACTAAAAAAATCAGTATTGAATTGATGATGGTATCCTTCACTATCATTCATATTCTATACTCCCTCTAAGTTGTTTCTTTCCCTTTCTCATCTTTCATCTGTAGTCTATCTCTCTCTATCAGTAACACTATCCATTTTGATTTCATCAACAACATTCTCTATTCATCAGTAGTAATCTCCCTCTTACTATATTCTTATGATTTATCTCCCTCTTTGACAACAATGTCAAAGAAACATAAACTTCACAGATATACCTCTAGTATATAGATTTTCCATTGCATCCATAAACATCCTTTTTCACAACTTCTGGCTTCACCTAAAGAGTGAACACTAGCATCAACTCACAAGATAGATATTCTATTGAGTCCTTGAGTTGATGCAGCATGCCTATTTCCTTAATGAATATTGGATAGGGGAAGAACCCCTAACTTACCTCAGAGATACTCAAAATAATCCTTCAGTAATGGTTTTGTAAAGATATCAACTATTTTCTCTTTAGAATTCACATACTCCAATGTCTCATGCTAATATTGTACTTTCTCTCTCAAGTAGTAATACTTGAATGATATATTCTTTGTCTTTGAATGCATCATATGATTATTTGATATGTTAATAGCACTCGTATTATCACAATAAATTGTAAGAGGATCAGTAATCTCTTCATCCATACCTTCCAATAGTTGTTTGATCCATACAATGTTAGAACAATTCATAGTTTTTGCCACATATTCATCTTTGGTACTAGATTGTGAAATAAAAATCTATTTCTTGCTTAACCATGCCACTATAATTTTTCCTAAAAAGAAAGCTCTGCCACTAGTACTTTTTTGTCATGAATATTCCCTACTGAATCAGCATCAGTGATGTAGGAGCATCAAGGCATATCAAGATGCCTCATGAAGACAAAGAAGACATGGATGAGTTCAAGGATGTAAATTGGCATTTAATAAAGCCAATAATGGCCTTTGAAGGCTTGGGAGGCAATAAAAATAATAAAGTTGTAAAAGATCCTAAAGGGCCTGTTAAGGACCTTAGGATCCTAGATAGGGGAAAATGAGCAAAAATGTTAAACTTGATGTAATAAGATCCTTAGGAGTTTAGGATGAGTTTAGAATGGTTCAAAATGGTCTTAGAGATCTTCTTGACAAATTGGAGAAGTTGTTTAAATGCTTTATGCAATAATATGTGAGTTGGTCTATTCAAATAAATTTGAATCCCAACTGTCACTAGTATTTAGGAGGGAATTAAGTTTTTAAGAGTTTAATAGTTAATTGGGGGGTGAACCCACAATAGTGGGTTACACTTTTTTGCCTGAACAGACACTGAACTCTACATTTTGAAAAAAACTTTCAAATTCAGATGCATATTGTCGTTGAACAGTTTGAAATCGAAAGATGAAATAAATTAGAGTTTTTTAGGATTTGTCATCTAGATTCTATATATATATATATATATATATATATATATATATATATATATATATATATATATATATATATATATATATATATATATATATATATATATATATATATATATATATATATATATATATTGAATTGATTTGAATAGGTTTTTAATTTCTCCCACAAAAATTGGTATAGTGCTGAAAATGTCATTTTCAAAGAGTAAAATTATTTTCATAGAGCATAATTTTTTTTCTAAAATAGATATGAATGTGCTTCTTTCGAATTTAGTTTTGTAACATCCATACGAAGGACATGCAATTGGTTTAATGATATTATTATGATTATTGAATATTTTATTAATGTTTAAAGTTGACTAAACTGTAAATTTGACATACCTTTACTACATAGCTTATAACTTGTGTATTTATCTCATTTCAATTTATTTATTTTGATAGAAAGTAGACTTGAAGACGAAGGGCACTGTTTTTTTTTTTTAAAAAAATTCTCTTTTCTACTTTTTTTCATTGAATGTCAAACTCAGAGGTTTATAGTTGATTAAAAACCTACATTCGATTAACGTAAAAAGCATATACATAATAAATTTTAAAAATGTCAAATCTATAATCATTAGAAAGATCGTTCCGAGTACTTGTACTATGCAAAAGGATGTTTCCTTATTGTTCCATTTGATCCCTGCGCTTGAGCCCTGAAGCCATGAAATTCTCAAAATTTCTTCAAACCTTGCAAACAGGACCTAATCAGGGACTTTTGATCGAAAGTACCTAGTTTCGATAGAAAGTACTTTCTATTGAAAGTAATTTACATAAAACAATGCAAATTATCCATTCTCAAAGAATTTTAATATAAAGTACTTTCAATATAAGGGTATGTGCAAGATCATGGTATGTCAAAAAATGGCAATGTGAAAAAGAAGTCTTGATTGATAGACTCTTTGAAAAACAACTATAACTTTCAAACAATATAACATTTTTAAAATCTGAAATATACATCACATTCTATGCTTTACCTAATACACTAATAATAAACAATTCTTTCAATTGATGAAGTTTAGACTAAGTTAAGGTGGTTAGACACAAGAGTTTTTATATTTAAGAAAATTTGTAGTAGAAAAATCATAATTAATTATTTACTTGGAAAAAAATACAAAAAAATATACATCACATCTAAACACGAGTCTACTACTTTTATCTAGAATCTTATAAAAAAATATTATCATTTCATTTTGTTTTTAATGTGGTTAGACATACACCTACTTGTTATCTCTCTAGTCCTGATTGATAGAATTATTGAAAAATAGCTATAACTTTCAAATTGTACAACATTTTTGAAATCCAAAACATGTGTCACATTTTGATTTTCCCACTACAAGAAAAATAAAAATAAAATTCAATTTGATAAAGTTTAGACTAAGTTAACGTGGTCAGACACGAAAGTTTTTGTATTCTACAAAAGTTGTAGAAGAAAAATCATAATTAATTATTTACTTGGAAATAAATTAAAAAAAAATGTGTCACATCTGGACATGAGTCTACTACTTACATCTAGAATCTTGTAAAAAAAAATTATCATTTGATTGTGTTTAAGGTGGTCAGACATACACCTACTTATTTTTTCTTGAAATTTTCATACTACTACATTAAAATTTGAAATTTCCAACATATAGAATAATTATTTTTCAAAAAAGGCCTAGTATCTTAGAAACTAAATTTATTTTTCTATAGATTCTCTTCTTACATATTTTTGATATAATATTTATAACTTGTTCAATTTTTTATGTCAACTTGCCTAAACCTAATTTTCTAAATTTTTATTCCCACTTAAGGGCCTAGTTTTCCGTATCACGATCCTGCACATACCCATAAAGCACTTTCTATCGAAACTATTTTCGATCGAAAGTAATTTCCATCAAAAGTACTTAGTTTCGATAGAAAGTACTTTCTATCAAAAGTATTTGAGTAAATCTGCGCTCTCATGATTTTTGATATGAATTCCTTCGAAAAATTGTAACCCACTATTGTGGGTTCACCCTGGGAAGTTAAAACAATTAGAGAAGTTGAAGGGAGTTATAAGGAGTTATTTAAATAAGTTTTGGGTCATTGTACAACACATTGGTGTGAAGGAAAATCACCGGTTTATGGACTGTGTCCATTGATTAATTAAAACTCAAATTTTTTGCAAGTGAATGTTGAACTAGCATTGTTTCCTTGATTCAAATTTATTATTAAATGTTTTAATTACATTGAGGAACTCATTTAAATTGATTGAAATTCATTTCATATGTTTTGAAGTCCATTTAAGGGATTGATTAAATAGACAGGCTGAATGTACCTATAAACCAGTGTTTTTCTTTGTGATTTTGAACTAAATTAATGTAAGGATCATCATTCCATGAATTACTACAATCTGATTCTCATGGAATGATGAGTCCCTGATATGTACAATACACAACTAAAAAATTTATGTGCAGTTGAAGGGTTAATGGTTGGTGATCACCGAGAATAGGTTGTTGAAGGGTCATTGAAATGGTTGGTTGGGAGCAGCAGTGAGATATCTTCTTGGAGGAGGCACACTTTTTATGATTTGTGGTGTCTAGATACACTCTACCTATGGTGGATCCACCCTTGGTTGATCCTAGAAAGTTGTGGAAGGTAATTTATTGAGAGGTCCTAGTTTTGAGGCTCGTTTGGGAGCAATTTGGGGCTTTTGCACTTGGAAGAATCCAAGGCCCAACTTGGTGACATATTTGGTGGTTTTAGATCATATGTGGAGACTGTCTGAAGTCTTAGAGTCAGGGGATAAAAAACTTATAGTTCCTTTGTAAATTTGTCTCTTTTGGTGTGTTTGCAGGGTACAGTCTGAAGGATCTTGCATTTTGTCCAAAATAACATAGCCTGATTTTTACATATGTTAAAGTTGTGTTTTGTGTCACTCCTGACCTATAAGGAAGGACTATTAGGCCTACTTGGAAAATAGTGATTTTGGGGTGTTGGGTTTTCTTATATACCTTAAACCCTGTCAAATCTTGTTGAATCCCATTGAAATAGGTCATAAACATTCATATTTTCCATTTGGAATAGGTGTGTTCAATTTGGTGCATTCTAGCCTTAGGGGTTATTTCCTAATGTCTAAACCTCTCAAAGGTTAATCATTCATTGTCATCATTCAATCCTTCACTATTGATATCCCTCTGCATCAAGTGTTACCGGAGCATCAGGGAAAGGTTTGGGAAGAAGTTGAAGAGTCATGGCACCTAAGAACCAAATGTCTAGGGAGATTGAAGAGTTAAAGGAAACACTAGAGAAGAAAGAAAGAGAGATTAGGGAACTAGAGGAAGAAAAGGAAAGAGAACAGAGGAAGATGAGGAGAGAAAGACTTCAATTCCTTGAGAGGATAGAAGCCTTGGAAAAAGAAAGAAGAGAACCTAGAAGAGAAGAAGAAGTTCATGAGGAGAACCATGGAGAAAAATAAGAGTTCCATGGAGGACAAGAGAGTAGGGGTCATGGAGAAGAGAATGATCTTGAGGAGAGGAGGTTTATCAGATTGACAAAGGCAGTACAAGGTCCTAGAAGTGAGAGCAATGTAGATTTACCAATCTATCAAGGAAAGATGGATACCGAAGAATTGCTTGGTAGGGTAGAGGCACTTGAGAATTACTTTGATTTGGATGATGTAGAAGAAGATAAGAAGGTAAAGATGGCTAAAGAAAGCCTAAGAGGTACATCACTTACATGGTGGAAAAGTATTCAGAATGAGAGGATAGCAAGAGGGTTAAACAAGATATCAAATTGGGAAAGAATGAAGACTATGGTTAAGGGACAATTTTTGCTCTCAAATTTGGCTATACAAATAAAGATGAGAAGGAAAAATTTGAAGAAAAGGGACATGGACATCATGTCTTATACTGAGAAATTTGACACCCTAAGCATTAGGGGAGGCATAAAGGATGAAGATGAGAAGGTTTCTAGGTACATGAATGGCTTGAAGTACAACATCCAAGATTCAATTGGTCTAAACATACCAAGGACCCTAGGAGAATTTTTTCAACTTGCAATCTAGGCTGAGGAGAAGTTGAAACAGAAAAGTGAGAGACAAAGCAATAGAGGAGGAGGATCCGTGAGAGGAAGATGTGGCAGATCAAACTAAGAGTTTCAAAAAGAAATGACAAAGATAAGGGCAAGGAACCTATGACAAATGAGAGAGGAGGATTTAGAGGAGGCAGATTTGTTGGAAGAGGCAATGGTGTCTTTATAGGAATATTCTTTCATTGTAATGAGGTTGGTCATTAGTCCTTTAGATGTCCTAAATGGATTGATTTAGATCAAGGAAAGGAAAGGAGAGTACAACTTCTGCAAGAAGAAGAAGAAGAAGCACCAAATTCAATATTGGTGGAACCTGAGGAAGAAGAATGTTTAATGGTAAGGCAACGTGAGAAGATTGTTGAGCCAAAGGTGAATATTTTCAAGACAAATTATTTATGAAAAGGAAAGATATGTAAATTGATTATGGATTTTGGATCACATTTCAATCTTGTTTCTCTTGATATGGTTACTAAATTAGGAATTGTGTCATTTGACCATCCTAATCCCTACAAGGCCACTTGGGTTACCCAACAAAAATAAGTAGTGATTAATCAAAAGGCTTATGCGAATTTTTCTATTGGTTCCTATCAGGACAAGGTTCGTTGTGATGTTATTCCTATGACATGTGGGAATTTGATTCTTGGTAGACCATGGAAACATAATAGTACCATTCGTGATGGTTTTTCAAACACTTGCTTGGTACATAAGGATGGAAAACAATACAAGATGAAGCATTTACCTTTGAAGAGTGAGAAGGAGAACATTGCCATAAGCTTTGGCAATCAGATATTTGATAAAAGAGATGATACTAGTTGGGAGATGGAGAATTCTGAAAACTGGGATAGTCATAAGCATGAGGGAATTTGTGATGGGAAGAGTGTGCAAATAGGATCCATTAGTTGCTGTATTTTGGATGAGAAAAAGCATAGAGGCATGGAGAAGTTGCAGAGGAAACCAATTATAACAAGGCTTAAATAAAGAATGTATATGAAACATAAGCAACAACAATCAAGTATGCAATAGTAGCAACACTGCCTAAGGCAGGGACACTTGAATAATGGTTTTATTTCTAACTTGTCTTGGCATGTCCAAACAGGTCGGAGAGGTAGGAGACAAGATACCCTTGGAGATTTTATGAAGTTCAATCAAAGAAATGAAGCATGGAAGAAGAGGAAGACTTGGACCAACTCTTGGGAAAAGAGTTTCTTTGGAGGAGGGGAGTATGATGTAGGAGCATCAAGGCATATCAAAATGCCTCATGAAGACACAAAAGACATGGATGAGTTCAAGGGTGTAAATTGGAGAAGTTGTTTTAATGTTTTATGCAATAATATGTGAGTTGGTCAATTCAAATATTTCAATCCCAATGGTCACTAGTATTTCAGAGGGAATTAAGTTTGTAATAGTTTAATAGTTAATTGGAAAGTTAAAATGATTGGAGAATTTGAAGGGATTTATAAAGAGTTATTTAAATAAGTTTTTGGTCATTGTACGACACATAGGTGTGAAGGAAAATCACTGGTGTACGGACTATGTCCATTGATGAATGAAAACTCATCATTTCTGTAAGTAAATATTGAACTAGCATTGTTTCCTTGATTCAAATTTCTTATTGAATGTTTTAATTACATTGAGGAACTCATTTACACTAGTTGAAATTCATTTTATATGTTTTGAATTCCATTAAGGGACTTCTTCATCAAACAGTGCTAACTGTACCTAGAAACCAATGTTTTTCTTTGTGATTTTGAACTAAACTAATTTAAGGATCATCATTCCACGAATGGCTACAATCTGATTCTCATGGACTAATGAGTCAATGATATGTACAATACAAAACTAACAAGTTTATGTGCAGTTGAAGGGTTAATGGTTGGTGATCACCGAGAAGAGGTTGTTGAAGGGTCATTGAAATGGTTGGTTGAGAGTAGCAATGAGAGATTTTCTTGAAGGAGGCATACTATTTATGATTTTTGGTGTCTATATATACCCTACCTATGGTGGATCCACCCTTGGTTGATCCTAGAAATGAGTCGAAGGCAATTTATTAAGAGGCCCTAGTTTTGAGGCTTGTTTGGGAGTAATTTGGGGCTTTTGCACTTGGAAGCATCCAAGGCCTGAATTGGTGACATATTTGGTGGTTTTAGATCATATGTGGAGACTATTTGAAGTTTTGGAGTTAGCCTTTGTAAATTTGTCACTTTTGGTGTGTGTTTGCAGGGTACAGTATGAAGGATCTTGCATTTTGTCCAAAATGACATAGCCTTAGTTTTACATATGTTAATGTTCATTTAAAAGGGTATCCTAAAAGGTAATTTTTTTGTCTAGTGTTTTGGGGAAATCTGGAGTAAATTTATTTTTTGTGCAACTACTGACCTACAAGAAAGGGCTATTAGGTCTAATTGAAAAATAGTGAGTTTGGGGTGTTGGGTTCTCTTATAAACCTTAAAACATGTCAAATCATGTTGTATCCCATTGGAATAGGTCATAGAAATTCATATTTTCCATTTGGAATAGGTGTGTTCAATTTGTTGCATTCTAGCCTTTGGGGTTATTGCCTAGTGTCTAAACCTCTCAAAGGTTAATCATTCATTGTCATCATTCAGTCCTTTACCATTGATATCCCTCTGCATCAAGTGGTATCAGAGCATCAGGGAACATTTTGGGAAGAAGATGAAGACTCGTGACACCTAAGAACCCAATGGCTAGGGAGATTGAAGAGCTAAAGGAAGCACTAGAGAAGAAAGAAAGAGAGAATAGGGAACTAGAGGTAGCAAAGGAAAGAGAAGAGAAGCAGATGAGGAGAGAAAGACTTCAATTCCTTGAGAGGATAGAAACCTTGGAAAAAGAAAGAAGAGAACCTAGAAGAGAAGAAGAAGTTCATGAGGAGAACCATGAAGAACAAGAAGAGTTCCATGTAGGACAAGAGAGTAGGGGTCACGAAGAAGAGAATGATCCCAAGGAGATGATGTTTATCAGATTAACAAAGGTAGTACAAGGTACTGGAAGCAAGAGCAATGTAGATTTACCAATCTACCAAGGAAATATAGATACCAAATAAGTGCTTGGTTGGGTAGAGGCACTTGAGAACTACTTTGATTTGGAGGATGTAGAAGAAGATAAGAAGGTAAAGATGGCTAAAGCAAGCCTGAGAGGTACATCACTTACATGGTGGAAAAGTATTCAAAATGAGAGGATAGAAAGAGGGTTAAACAAGATATCAAATTGGGAAATAATGAAGACCATGGTTAAGGGGCAATTTTTTCCCTCGGATTTGGCTATACAAACAAAGATGAGAAGGAACAATTTGAAGCAAAGGGACATGGACATCATGTCTTATACTGAGCAATTTCACACCCTGAGCATTAGGGGAGGCATAGAGGATGAAGAAGATAAGGTTTCTAGGTACATGAATGGCTTGAAGTACAACATCCAAAATGAAATTGGTCTAAACGTACCAAGAACCCTAGGAGAATGTTTTCAACTTGTAGTCTGGGCTAAGGAGAAGTTGAAAAAGAAAACTGAAAGACAAAGCAATAGAGGAGGAGCCATGAGAGGAAGAGGTGGTAGATCAAAATCACAGTTTCAAAGCAGCAATGAAAAAGATAAGGGCAAGGAACCTATGACAAACCGGAGATGAGGATTTAGAGGAGGCAAATTTGGTGGAAGAGGCAACAGTGTCTTTAGAGGAAGATGCTTTCATTGTAATGAGGTTGGTCACCAATCCTTTAGATGTCATAAATTGATTGATTTAGATCAAGGAAAGGAAATGAGAGTACAACTTCTGCAAGATATGTAAATTGATTGTGGATTCTAGATCACATTGCAATTTTGTTTCTCTTGATATGGTTACTAAATTAGGAATTGTGTCATTTGACCATGTTAATCCCTTCAAGGCCACTTGGGTTACCCAACAACAACATGTAGTATTAGTCAGAAGGCTTATTTGAATTTTTATATTGGTTCCTATCAAGACAAGGTTCTTTGTGATGTTATTCCTATGACATGTGGGCATTTGATTCTTGGTAGACCATGGTAGCATAGTAGGAGGACCATTCATGATGGTTTTACAAATACTTACTTGGTACATAAGGATAGAAAATAATACAAGATGAATGCTTTATCTTTGGAGAGTGAGAAGGAGAACATTGTCATATGCTTTGGCCATCAGATATTTGATAAAAGAGATGATACTGGTTGGGAGATGGAGAATTCTGAAAACAAGGATAGGACCCTAAGCATGAGGGACTTTGTGATGGGAAGAGTGTGCAAATAGGATCCATTAGTTGTCCTATTTTGGATCAGAAGAAGCATGGAGGCATGGATAAGTTGCAAAGGAAACCAATGACATGGATTAAATCAAGAATACAAATGAAAAACAAGCGACAATAGTCAAGTATGCAACAATAGGAACACTGCCTAAGGCAACGACACTTGAATAATGGTTTTATTTCTAACTTTTATCGGCATGTACAAACAGGTCGGACAGATAGGAGATAAGCCACCCTTGGAGATTTTATGAAGTTCAATCAGAGAAATGAAGCATGGAAGAAGAGGAAGACTTGGACCAACTCTTGGGACAAGAGTTTCTTTGGAGGAGGGGAGTGTGATGTAGGAGCATCAAGGCATATCAAGATGCCTCATGAAGACAAAGAAGACATGGATGAGTTCAAGGATGTAAATTGACATTTACTAAAGCCAATAATGGCCTTTGAAGGCTTGGGAGGCAATAAAAATAATAAAGTTGTAAACGATCTTAAAGGGCCTGTCAAGGACCTTAGGATCCTAGATAGGGGGAAATGAGCAAAAATGTTAAACTTGATGTAATAAGATCCTTAGGAGTTTAGGATGAATTTAGGATTGTTCAAAATGGTCTTAGGGATCTTTTTGACAAATTGGAGAAGTTGTTTTAATATTTTATGCAATAATATGTGAGTTGGTCGATTCAAATATTTGAATCACAATGATCACTAGTATTTATGAGGGAATTAAGTTTTTAAGAGTTTAATAGTTAATTGGGAAGTTAAAACAATTGGAGAATTTGAAGGGATTTATAAGAAGTTATTTAAATAAGTTTTTGGTCGTTGTACGACACACAGGTGTGAAGGAAAATCACTGGTGTACAAACTATGTCCATTGATTAATAAAAACTCAGAATTTCTACAAGTAAATGTTGAACTCGCATTGTTTCTTAGATTCAAATTTCTTATTGAATGTTTTAATTAAACTGAGGAACTCATTTACATTGGTTGCAATTCATTTTATATGTTTTGAAGTCTATTTAAGGGATTGATTCACCAAACAGTGCTGACTAAACCTAGAAACTAGTGTTTTTCTCACTAGTACAAAAACAATAATATATAACTAAATAAACTACTAAAAATTGTAGATAAATAACTAATTTTGATCATGTGACCATTAGTAGTTTATCGCTGGTCATTTATCTCACAACCAAATTGATGACTAAACTATTTGAGTCATTGATTTTGCCGTTTATTTAGTCTTTTATTTAGTCATTTATTTGGTCATTGATTTAGTCATTTATTTGGTCATTGATTTGTTCATTTATTTAGTCATATATTTAGTCCTTAATTTAGTCATTAATTTAGTCATATTAGAGCACAATGGAATCGATGGAATCAAACCACCATCCTCGTACTTGTAAAGTAGGCACTCTTCCATTGAGCTAGTACCCTTTAAAGAATAATCATACCATATATACTAGTACTTTCCATTAAATGCGATTTCAAGTTTTTCCATCTATAGTTCAAGGGTAGTAAAGCCTAAGGGGAGGATGACTAGTGATACTTTAAACTCAATGATGAAGTTATTCAATGTGCAATATAAGGATGAAGTGAATGATTGCATTGGGCCTTTCCTCTCTCAGTGCAACTTTGGTTCTCTTTATTTTCTCAGCTACCTATTATTAGGCTTTAGATGAACTTAAAGAGTTAGAGATTTTATTGATGTGATTTCGTATAACTCTTTTTTCTCGATGTTGAATCTATCTCTACTATTGCCAAAAACTTCCCTTGTAATGTTTCCCCATCATCCCTTTCTAGTGTCATGATCTCGTTTTTGGGTTGATACTAGTTTCTACGAAGAGGTAAATAATTTGGGTAACATCAATTCATTATCTCTATTACCTATTATAGACTCTCTCCTATAACATGACCCCTTGCTAATTTCTTAAACTATTGGTTTTTAGAAGAATTTGATAGTATGAATGAGTTTAATATAGCTTAGATTACTAATAAAATGATACCCACCCTAGATTGAAAATAATGAATGCGGTTTCTAAGATCTAGAACAATGTTTTTAAGGAGTGAAAAGAAGGTTTTAAGGAAAGAATAACACTTCCCAAGAAAAGCAATGCATGAATGATAGCTTGACAGAAAAGAACAACATATTCTCATTGAGGAAAATAAGATATAATGAAATATACACCTCTAAATGTTTTTTGAAAATAAATTCCAACTAGAAGTAAGAAGCAATGGAACTTCCTTTTCACTTTTTGATCACCTAGTTTTTGAAATGTGCAAGGTAAGAGCATATAGTGAAAAGATCTACATATCAACCTAAAACAATAATACCAATTATAGGTAAAATTATTAAAAAGAATGAAGGCTTTGTGGGAACATAATTGAAAGACAAAAATAGATGGAAAAATAGTCCAACAGTCCAAAATCAATTAGAAAAATTATTTTGTTGGTTGGTATTGCAAAGGCGCGTGATGGTAGCTAGTTTTAAACCCTAGCTGGAATTTAAGAATCATGGGTTGAAGTCAAAATCCAAAATGTTCACAAATCATTAAAACACACAACTAACATATTATACTGGATTAAATCAATTATAGCTCATGGACTATCATTTGTTGAAAATAAGGTAAACGCTATTTATTCACAATTTCTACTTATATGCATGCAACATTGCATTCTGAACAGACCTTTTCAAGATCATGTAAAGCAATCCAAATACTTGTCACAACATCACATTATCAAGGACAACTCCCTTAGAAACAACAAGGACATGCTTGCGCTCAAGCAAGCAATCCATACATGAGCATGTTTCAAATATATTCGTCCAAGTGCCAGGTAGAAATATTAAAATTTTCATTAACAATGTTTTTAAAATCAACAATAATGATATTTCTCCACAAAAAGAAAACTATTGCTAATTCACTATCATGGATTCCAAGGAAAAGCTCATTTAACATGGGGCCAACTATTTCTTGGTAGGCTGACATGTTTCCAAGAACATTATACAGAACCTACAACAAAAGCTCAAAAAGTTATAATTAACAATTCAGCTGAAAGTACCATACTTCTTGTATTCGTAAAATGTAATGCATGAGAAAGCTTGACATAAAACCTCAATACCAGGTATAGAGCACAACTAACTATAATCATCCTCAGCCTATGAAGTGGAACTATTGGATCCAAATGCAATGAAATGATATACAGAACATCATCATGGACTTTTGTCTTCTTTGGCGATAGGATAATCTACTCTACGATCTATTTCACATAAAAATACTTAGATCTGCTTAGTGGTAGATCGTGTTAACTATAAAAACACATCATCTGGTTAAAATATTAACACCATAGAAAAATCACGTAACACAATACAGTCCTTTGTACATGGCTAGAAAATGTGACTTTCGAACAATCCTTTGTGGATGGGTACCATATATATTAATGGATTTCTTTCTGGTAGTACTTAATATTCTCACTGAAAGCCATATTTTAATAGTAGTGTGATAAAAACTAATCCTTAAAATAGTTCTTAAAACTTGAAGTAGCTTTGCAATAAGTTCACTCATGAAAACATGTTGACATATTTATTAGACAGACAATTGCATGCAAGCAATGTTGATATTTTGCATACAAAATTTCTATGGGAAAAATAATATCATAACTTATAATGGCCAGCAGTACTAGTTATCAAATCAATTTATTAATATGATTTATTTAAGCTTCTGAGGGTAGAATTAAGAAAACAGTGGGAATGAAACTTCAATTTACACAATGTGAAGAGAAGCCTTAGTCTATTACAAGATATCATTCATAGAGAACTGTATACATTTTTAAAATAACTGAATAGGAAAAAACATGTTGATACACTGGTATTACTATATAAGAAATGTTTGCACTGAAATTTTGGCAAGAGATAAACAATCAAAAAATTAAGGAAGCAAAGCCACTAGCCTGCATTAAGCTACAATCTAACTGAAATCAACTACAGTTCTAACTACTGTCACTCCTATGTGTGTTTTCTAATCACTCAAAGCTACAGACTAAAGTGTAAATTATTGTGTTCTCTATCAGACACTCTATTGCATATGCATTTGTCTTAGTGGATAAAAGGCTTTGATCAATTCTGTGATTGGATAAACTGTCTCCTAGTCTATTTCTTTCCATGTAACAATGAGAATAAATTATATCCTTAAATCCTCTTTCTTTTTTTTTCATTTAATCTATATAATTTCTTAGGTTCTAATCCTTAATTGTATCATTATTGGTGATTGCAATCATTAATGACTAAGAGAGAATCTACCCCTCCCTCAACTTGCTACAATTAATTGATTTATCCAATTTTCAGAAGCATTGCATTCTCTACTTCATTGTCAGATTTTTTCTATGTCAATGCCTTTTCTTTGCTATTAGTCTATTAAAGTATACATGAATTTTATTTTTCTCACTTAATGCATGACATTCACTTTTAATATCTATTATCATTTACTTGAAGATGATTGATTTTATTCCTGTGAAATTGATCACGTATTTTCTATCAACACGGAGTTTGAAGTCACATGCTTTCCTAATAAACATATGGTCATATTGTGCAATTTTAGTTTCAAATTTTATTTTTTTCATGTCTCATTCCCTAGTAAGTTGCATCATGGATAACTTTTATCATGCAGCCTGGAACACTATTTGCAATTACTATTTGGTCGTAGAATCCAGTCATCCTCATTTCTTGTAAATCTTCCCTACAAGTTAAAATATCACTAAACTTTAAGGATAGTATCAATATTTAACCTAATTCATGAGTAGTTTCAGAAGTATTATTTTTTATCAACCATATTCAAGGTTTGTAATCAAGAGGAAGTGTCCAGTGGCCTTAAGGATTTATAAAGTAGAATAGTCCATCTGGTGTAGAAAATAACAAGTCACTTCACCAGAAAAAAAATTATGCTAACTTCCTTTAACTATATTTATATTCAGTAGAATTTCTATGATTACATTCTAACATTGTTTGATCTATGTAAGAATATTATCAATTCATGAAGAATGAATGTAATTATGGAAATCACATGTTTCAAACGGTATTATAGTTTTGTAATATTGGCATAACTCTGAGAAATGGGTTTTGGGGCTGGGGTAAGGACGAATAGAATGAGAAAATTAACAATCCTAATTTAGGACTATGTGTGGTACAATGAAAAATATGAGGTGAATTTTTGTCAGAATTAATTTGACAGGCTAGACTGATAGAATGAAGATCCTTGCTAAATGTCAAAAGATTGATTTCTTAATGTTTTTATTAAATAAATAAGTTTTGAAAGAATCCAGAACCTTTTACAAAACACAATACCCCCAAATCAAAATCAACCCTGAAACTGCAAAGCAGGACTTAACCAGCCAAAACAATAGCAGAGCTAGAGTAGATTAAATCCTTTATGTTGTGAACTTATATCATAATGTGATTATGAAGATAAAAACATTAATTATTTCCTGCTGATACTTATAACCTGTTGCTAATGGATGATTTCAAGATGATGCCTGAAATTTGATCAATGTGTATGGTAATAAGCATGATAGGTTGGTAATTCGTTAGCCTTCATTTGGTTCTCTTGTGCATTACATTGTGTTTTCATGTGCACGTGGCGTAAGTAAGTTGTTACTCATGTGTTTATCTTAAACCATGGAATTAGAAATCATCAGGATTGAACTTTTTATATGACAAGTTCGTTGTATGTCTTGAGACTGACAGATGGTTGGTGTAAGGGATTCAGTAGTTTGACATCTAATGTTGATAGAATTTTTTGTTCATTTTGAATCAATCAACTAATTTATAGAATTTTTGTGTTCATTTTGAATCAATCAACTAATTTATAGAACTATCTTATACCATCCTAATAATGAATTATGGAGTGTGATATGAAACAAAATACAACACTTTCTACAATTTTCTCAAAAAAACCATAAAAACCCACTTACATGGAATCTAAAAATCTATTACTTCTAAGATTTTTCATTTCTTAAATAGCCTATGACTATTCTTTTAAATATTTTAAATTTAATTAATTTTATCATAACTCTTCTCTTTTCTGAACTCACAGTATAGTGAGTAAACTTATAAAAATAGAAACAAGATTATAGAATTAAATTTCGTGTTTTACGTGATTACCAATCCACATTGCTTTCAATTGTAAATCAATTCTAACATCAGTTGCCGGGGATTTATCAGACTGCAGAGTCTTTGAATATTATGTTGTTAGACCTGAACTTTTGGATATGTGTTATATTGTTTTCTCATACTCTATGTGCTCCATAATGCAAGCCCCAAAAAGTTTGTTATTTTCTAATGAAAAATACAAACCACCTTGAATATTCCTTTATTTATTTAGTATTGAAACAATGTTGGAGAAAAGGAGAGCATTGTAATTGACATGGCAATTAAGTTTGATAATCAGCTTCTTCCTCTATTTTGACTTTAGCCTTTGTTGTTGTAACAAAATAACAGACTAGAAAATGTTTTAGGAGAAAACTGTTAAGAGGTGGAGTCTCCAAAGGCTTCACATTCTCAAACAAACCTTAGACTTCCATGCATGTATAATTAAACATTTTTGCATCCTCGAAATGTGCTTTTATCTTTACGGCTTTGTTCTTTTCGTTCTTAAAACTTTGAAATGACCTCTTGTAAATACCTACTAATTTAGAACAGTAACAATCCCTTTCTTTAGATTCATATTTGAACACTTTCTTGATATATAAGGCACAACAAGAGCCTTAATAGATCCACTATAGTAAGTTGTGAAAAATAGAGACTTTCATGACATATAGTAATTGGTAAAATACCAGCAATATTGAAGAAGAATGTTTGGCTTTTTAGAAAAAAAATATTTTGTATCTTCTGATTTATATGTAGTTTCACATTAATTTTCATGCTAGAAGTAAAACTATTTCCTTCAAATCACTAATAATATTTATATGATCAACTATGCATCTAGAAATTAGATATTAGATCTGATAAATTATTGCAAGATGAACTTACTGCCAAAATTCCTTGCCCTTCAAGGGCTAGTTTAAAGGGATAATAGTACTCTGAAAACTTAGGATACCACAATATAAAATTGAAAAAAGACACTGCGATAGCGAAATAAAATGCGAAAAAAGCAGCGAATATTTCATTTTGGGAGTTTGGGGTTAGGGCTTCCTGCAAACACGAATGGGAATATAGCAGCGCCATCCCTCCGGGTCTCTGCAAGTACCATTAACAGTGAAGGAGACAAGGAGGTCACGGGAAAATCTACATACCCTGATACAAGCCATACCGGCTTCTCAAGGTATTGTTTCAACTGTTTCCTCTATGGCCACAAGCTGGTTGATTGTAGAAAACCTGATATGCGTACGGCCAGACCATCATATGATCATCTCAAACCGTTTATTGAGAAACAAAAACAAAGAAGTTTAGCAGAAAAAGGAATTTCGGAAGTTAAAGTTCAATTATCAAATGCACTGGCTGTCGATACCAAAAAGAAGAATGAACGGAGAAGTGATGCAAACCCTAAGATACTTATAGTAGATATCTTGGATCTGCAAATCGACTTCTTCACCAAAACTAAATATGCTGCATTTCAAAGTCGCAATTCCGGGAGAATGTGGGCCCTAAAGTCCAGATTTACATCAGTTGAAAAATCCGAAGACACCCATACTGCATTGGGGAGAGGTGGACTCTTAGAGGCACAAGGGTTTCCCGGCATCACAAAGACTCAAGATAATGAATGGCAAGTGGTCAGAAGAAAGGGAAAGGTAAGATCTCCCCCTTCTGATCAGAACTGTAATACTATTTTATTAAGTAATTCCTTCGAATCATTAAGAGAGGAGAAATTCTCTCCTAGATTGGGCACATATTCCCCCCCTCACAAGTGCACCAGGGTTTTGAAAGGGAAGGGTATCTCTAGGGATAGGGCACATCGGATTGCAGATAAATCGCAGCCCAATGTTAAAAGTATCCACCCTTCCCATATCAAAACCTCAGAGCCATGAGTCAGGGTTTCCAAATTAGGGAAGCGAGAAAGCTTGTCAAAATCAGAAACACATTTGCATAATAATGGGGAATGTGGTTTGGAACTGAAAGCCAAAACCAAAAGCATGGCATATACTGCTTACTCTCCCCCACATTGGAGGCAGAATGGTATGCTTTCAACAGCAGGTAAGTCAAACTATGTTACATCTGAGTATCAAAAGGGGGCAAATAATTCAGTATACACACCTCCGCATAAACGCACTAGCAAAGATAATTATGTGCATTCTAAAGTTAAAGGTTTCTCTGATCTAAAATCTAACATAATCAATCTAAATGATAAGCATGTATTGCAAAAACAGAAACACTATGAGAATACAGGTGTCATATGTCGATGGAAAGGCGCTGGAATAAACATCCTTGACATTGCAGAAGGTCTGAAAGAAGTACTCCCCAAAGAGGTAAGTATCACTATCCTCAATGATAATTTTCTTTTCATAGATTGCAAAACTCCTGATCTTAAAAACAACATTTTGAAAGGGAACATGCTTAAATTCAAGCAGGAAACCTTTTTTGTTTGCAATTGGATGCCTCTTTTTAATCCAATCAATCTGGGTGATTTTGAGATAGAAAAAGTTATAATTCTTAGAAATCTACCATTAGAACTATCAAACTTAGATTCAGTTTGTCGTATTGGTAACAAAATTGGTAGCTTCATTAGAATTGTGGAAACCAAACACAACCAAACTGATAAGATCATTGTTGTTAAAATGAATATACATCAGAAGCACATTCCTCCCTTACATTTATGTTTTAACTCAAACTCAATTATTATTAATCCTATTATCTTGGAGGAGTACATAGAAGATGTTAATGACTTTAATAACATCAGTCCAGCAATAAGAATAAAACCCAACAGTAATCTTAACAAGACGAATGTTGAGGTTAACTTTTATAAAGATAGAGGTGGCTTCACGCTGTCGGATTTAAGGGATAAGGAAACAGAAAGCCAAATGGCCCTTGATCATGAAAAATCTCCATCCAAACACATAATTCTTGACAAGAATTATGCTCTCACTGCATCGGAGGTGCAAGCCCCGAACATTAACAAAGAACCAGAACCAGTAGAGCAGACAGAATTGAATAGTAATACCCCAACTTGGGAAAATGATGAAACCCAAACTGCACTAAATAAAGAACCCCAATCCCCGGGCATTGTGGATTGGACTGCACAAAAAAGCAATGATAACATGGCTATGACTGATCCTAAGGTTATAGATCAGGAAAAGCAGAATTTAGATTCAGCAAACTTAATTCTAACAAACAAAAACTCAGAAGAAGATGAGTGCAATAAGGAGATTAAAATCATCACGGATTATTTAGGAGAAACTATTATAGATGAACTAATGGATCTCTCTATAGATGAGATCTGTGATAAAGAAGAACTGATGTTACAAAAAGAATTATTAATTAAAGAAATCATGAAATTGAGAAAAGAAGAAAAGGCTAACGAGGAGCTAATGGCGTCTCAACCAAAAGACAATGAAACAAATATCACAATCCCTCTAGAACTAGAAGCCTTAAATAAATATGGTCTTGATAACATAGAAAATATCATGGAATCATATGGTCAAGATACCATAGACCATGAAGACACCCTCATTAACTTTGATGAAGGGCAAACAAGTATAAACCCAACTGGGAATATAATTTACCCCCCCCTAATCAATGGTGATGCAAAATGCAATCCTGAAACTGTCAATGGCTTATTTGGTATAACTAACAAAGATAGACAACTTGGCATAGACAGCAATAGGGAAGGCTTAACTTCCCCTAGAATTGATAAAATAAAAAAGAAAAGAGGAAGGAAATCCCTCAAAGAACTTAGAACTTTTGATGGTAGTGCGGAAAATCAAAAGAAGATTGCGGATATTCTGAATGTTGGGAAGGGGAAGTGCCTTCCCAAGGAGCCATGAGAGTTACATCATGGAATGTTAGGGGCTTAAACGCCCCTAACAAGCAAAGATTATTAAAAAGATATTTAAATAATTTTGAATCGGAAATTATCTTACTGCAGGAAACAAAACTTAATATGGAAGAAAACGAGAGATTAAATGTAAAATTGGGCATTTGGAAGCTAGAATTTGTACCATCAAATGGTGCATCCGAGGATCTAGCATCGCTGTGGGACCCCCAGAAGATCTCAGTCAAAGCCTTAATAAAAAACAGTAATTGGATGGTCTTAAAAATCAACAGCTTTAAAACAGACTTAAAATTCTATTTGTTAAATATATATGGTCCTATCCAAAATGAGGAAAAAAGGAGAGTATGGTAGGAAATCCAAACATTTTTGCAATCCAACAAAGAAGAGACACATATATTAGGAGGCGACTTTAATGCCATCTTGGATATCAAAGAGAAATTTGGTGGATCACAATACATATCACAAGCTCAGAAAGATTTTAACCATTGGGTCATGAATAATCATTTAATAAACATCGACACTAATAACGGTATATTTACCTGGAATAATAGAAGATCAGGTTTCAGTCGCATTTCGGAAAAACTAGACAGATTCTTGATTAGCGCAGATTCAGAAAATTTCAACCATATATTGAGTGCTGAAATTCTCCCAGAAACAGGATCAGATCATTACCCCATTAGACTTACTATTACGGAAAGTTGCAAACCAACTAGAAATCCATTTAAATTTGAATTCATGTGGTTTCAAGATCCAGAATTCATAAATCTTCTAGCGCAATGGTGGAATCAGATAACAATCGAAGGATCTAAGATGTATAGCTTAGTAGCAAAACTAAAAATTATTAAAAATAAAGTACTAGAATGGAACAAAAACAAATTTAACAACATCTTCAAAGATAAATTACAAATCGAACAAGAACTAGAAAATCTTAATAATATAGTTATAGCTCAAGGTATGAATGAGCTCAGTTACCTTAAGGAAAAAGAACTCATGGCTAAATACAATGCGATTCTCCTTAAAGAAGAGATTTTCTAGAAACAGAAATCTCGGGAATCCTGGCTTAAAGAAGGAGACAGCAACACAAAATATTTCCATAAAACCACAAACTTAAAAAGAAATATAAACAGAATCACAAGAATCAAAGATGATAAGGGGCAACTCCTAGAAGACCCTAACTCTATCTCAGAAAATTTCATACAATTTTACACCTCTCTTCTAAATAACTCAGAAGCAGTTAATCTCAAAGCACAAAATGAGATTTTAAAAGCAATACCTAAACTAATTTCGGAAGCTGATAACAAAATGATTAATAGCAAATTCACTTTGGAAGAAGCCAAGAACGCAGTATTCCAATTACATCCGGACAAAGCTCCAGGCCTGGATGGTTTCCAGGCCGGTTTTTTTCAAAAATGTTGGCACTTTATGGGAAATGATATTTGGCAAGCAGTGGAAGCTACGAAAAACTCCGGCTCCATTCTAACCGAAATAAATAATACCTTTTTTACACTCATACCCAAGAAAAATGAATGTACGGAACCTGGGGACTTTCGTCCTATTGCCTTATGTAATACCATTTACAAGATTTTGTCTAAATGTTTGGCTAATAGGCTCAAAACTCTCCTCCCTGCCATTATCTCAGAAGAGCAGACAGGTTTCCTAGCCAACCGATCCATCCTAGATGGAATTGTTATAGCTCAAGAACTCGTACATACAGCGCAGTTAACAAAGGACCCCAGTATGTTTATTAAAATAGACATCCAGAAAGCCTATGACAAAGTTGACTGGAGATTCCTATGCAAGTGTTTGGAAGCCTTTGGCTTTTCTAAACAATGGATCAACCTTATATATAAATGTATTTCCACTCCTAAAATCTCCATTCTGATCAATGGTACTCCGAAAGGTTTTTTTGATATATCTAGAGGTATTAGACAAGGCGACCCCTTATCACCTTTCCTCTACGTTATCATGGCAGAAGCCTTAGGTAGAGCCTTAACAAAGAAACAGATAGAAGGCAAAATTATAGGTTTAAAAGTAGCAGATAATCTACCTAATATCACACACCAACAATTTGCAGATGATACGATACTACCGGGCTTGGCCAACTATCGAGAAGCCAAGGCCTTCAAGGATACTCTCTGTCTCTATTCAGAAGCCTCAGGGCAAAAAGTTAATCCTAACAAATCCGAAAATTTCTTTTTAAATACCTCCCCGATTATGGAAAAGAAAATTTGCAACACGCTTGGCTATAAGTGCGGAAAATTCCCATGTAAATATCTGGGAATAAACTTGGATAAGGGTCTTCAAACCACCAAACTTTGGCATCAAGTGCTAACAAAGGTCCAGAAAAAGAAAAGTTCATGGAAAGGAAAATGGCTCACAAAACCTAGAAGAGCAACAATGATCAAATCAGTTTTAACAGCAATTCCGACGTATCATATGTCAATTCTCCCCCTCCCGATTAATATCAAAACCAGCTTAGATAAAATTCTTAGAGATTTTTATTGGCAAGGTCTGTCAGAAGACAAAAAGCTAGCTCTCATCAAATGGGAAAACTTATGTAAACCTATCTCCCAGGGAGGGCTGGGAATAAAAAATCTCCTCTAGCAGAACAAAGCTCTTGGGGCAAAGCTTATTTGGAGACTTTTTAGGGAATCTAACAGTAAATGGGCCTCAATCTTACTTAATAAATACATCCCAGATGCTGATCCTATCAACATATTCAGGGCTAAATCTCATGTCAAAGGGTCCTGCATCTGGAATTTTATAAAAGAATCAAGAGGGATTATCAGCAAGTTCCTAACCTAGGATGTAGGTAGTGGGGATAAGGCCTTATTCTGGGATGACTCATGGGCAGGCTATCCTCCGTTATATAAGATGGGTTTTTCACAAAATTTCATCGAAGAATGCAAGGCAAATATAGGTTTGTATTTAAAAGATTACATTCAGATCAAAGAGGATCCAACTTGGAGATCAGCAGAGATCAGTACATCCTTAGGACAAGAAAGAATGCGACTTATTAACATTATAGAAGCAAGGGATATATCCTACAAAAACAGACCAAATAACCTCATCTGGGCAGGCTCTAATAATGGGGAATACACCGTGAAGGAAGGTTATAAGAGCATAGTCTTAGAGCAAAATATGGACAATCTAGACATCCCCCTAGACCTATGTTGGAATAAAGCCTGCCTCCCAAAGGCTGGTATGTTTCTTTGGGCTGCTCTTCAAAACAGGATCTTAACAGCTGACAGACTGAGGAAGCTAGGGTGTGAAGGACCATCAAGATGTCCCCTATGCGAAAATCACATAGAGGATGTCGACCATCTACTCCTAAATTGTACTTACTCCCAGAATTGCTGGAAGTGGTTACAGCAGTGTTTAGATTGGAAATCAGCATTCCCTTCAAACCTGGTTAGTCACCTTAAAGCATGGCCTACCTTATATAGAGATAACTTATACAAAGACATATGGACAATTTCTCCCTCAATCCTAGCATGAGAGGTGTGGAAAGAACGCAATAGAAGAATTTTTACAAATCAAAAATTAGATTGGAAGAATTTAGTAAATTAAATAGAAACCTCTATCACTAAAATCATTAATAGTAATCTTCGAGATAAAATGTGTTATGAGGATTCCTTTAAATTATGGGACAACAAGATTAGGCTAAAATGGTCTGCATTGAATATCCCACCACTATACGATAAAGGAGGTCTCAAATCGAAAAGTGATAGAGCCTGAAAATATGCAAGAAACTTAACTTGACAAATTTAATTATTGAAGGTGACTCTCAAGTAATCATTAACGCAATTAGAACCAAAAAGACTCCTAATTGGTCACTCAATTCATTTATCGAAGAAATTAATCTCATCTTAGAATCCTTTCCTAAAGTCGAAATTAAACACATCTATAGGGAAGGCAATCATGAAGCAGATTGGCTAGCCAATCAAGGGGCCAACGGTGTCACCTTAAGAGAATACTACTTAAAATTTATCAGAGAACCTTTAGCATGAATAGGGATATATAACCTAGTGTAGATACTTATAATTTTATCACCTCCTCTACCCCATCAAGCCTCTGGAAACATATGCAAAACAGTTTTGACAACCCTCTTCAATGCCTTTCCCTTCAGATTTGTGTTTTGATTTTCTGTATATATACATACAAGTATACGGCTACTTATATATATATATACATTCCTATATATATATATATATATATATATATAAGCCTCTGGAAACATATGTAAAACTGTTTTAACATCCCTCCTCAAAGCTCTTTCCTTCGGATATGTGATTTGATTTATTGCATATACATATATAAGTATACGGCTACTTATATAGATATACTCTCCTATAACTAAGTCACAGCATTCGGCGAATGTAATGGTTGAAGTTCGGTTTTGCCCGAATTCCAAAAAATTATAAAATAATCGGTCAAATTCGCCATTAAATTCGGAAGAAAAAAATGGCAAGTTTCTTATTATCACAGACATCTAAAAACATGCTATTTTTTAAAGTTTCTAATTTTTGTAGAGGTTTCGGGTCCATTATTTTCTATAAAAAGGTTTTCGCAGGCCCTTATAATGCACAGATTTCTTCATTGCGTTGGGAATTTCTTGCAAAGTTGTAGTCTTTTGTTGATTTGTTCAATTTTGCCTGCTGTCGTTGCTGAGAGGGAATCCTTGCAAGTTGATGTTGCCGCTCCTGGTGGTTGTCACTTGAAGGTTGAAGGTTGCCGCTCCTGGCTGTTGAGCCCTGAAACAATTTTTTCGATTTGTTGTTGCTGCTGCTTCCTCCTCAACTCGCCTGCTGCACTGTGAAGATTGGAATTTCGAGAGAACTGCTTCCCTATGCAAAATCTTCCTCTCCTCTGCTCGAAATCTTCCTCTCTGTCTCCGTTCGCGTTCGCTCTTCCGTGAAAGAGGTAAGCTAATTTATTTTTTTAAAGTCTTGACTCTTTTCTATAGTTATAATTTTATAAACTTATAGAAGTTATAGAACTTATACACTATAATAAATTATTTAGTCTTACTTACATTAATATATATGTATTAATAGTTTAATTAAATTATTTAGTATTATATTAATATTATAATATATATTTATTAATAGTTTAATTAAATTATTTAGTATTATAATATATATTTATTAATAGTTTTATAATTAAATTTAAAATCTATAAATTAAGTATTTTAAAATTGTATATTAAATTTTTAATAATAAAATGATAGATATTTTAAAAAGTTATAGATTATAGTTAATTAGATAAATAATATTATTATAAATGCATTATATGATGATTTTTAAGTTTTTTATAATAGACTTAAATTATTATTTCTAAATTTTATCTCATATTTTATTTAATTGTTAAAAAAAGAAGTATTATTATATAAATATTAAAGTTAACAATATTTTATTTTATTACTATATTGTTTTATCACCATTTATTAAATTGAAATATCATATTAAAGTAATCAATTTTTAAGTTAATATACAAATGTAAATATGAATAAATAAATTTAACAAATATGCTAAACATTAAAATGTAATTTTAATTTACAATAAAATATTTAATTATTTAATATTATATTATTTTATTAAAAATTAATATATTTATTATTTATATATTAAAAATATATTTTTATACTTTATTGAGTTAATTTGTTTTGTAGAGTAAAAACTAAAATATTATATTTTTGAAATTTCTCTTAAATAAATTTAGTTAATGTTTTACTTTTAGATATTAATCTTAAATTCTTTTGAATTGTACAGATTGGAATGGCTCCCAACAAATCAACTTCAGAGGCATGGAAATATGTGACTCGTAATGGTACTGAACTTCATTGTAACAAGTGCCCGAAAGTTTTTACTGGAAGTTTAACAAGGGCAATGGATCACTTACTTGGTATTACAGGGGGTAAAGGTGGAGGTGTTACTGCATGTCCAGGTGTAACCGCAGATATTAGAGCTATTTTAGAGAAAGAACATTCCTCCTCAATTGCAGTAAAGATGAAGAATGCACAAAAGAAACAAAGAATTGAAGAAGATGTGGCTAGATTCTCAGCTATTATGTCTTCCTCTTCCAATCCACCCAAGGCCACAGGAGCAGTGAAAGAGAGTGGAACACTGAGCAGCTTTTGGAAACCAGCTGAGAAACAAGAGGTAGATGATGCACTAGCTGATTTATTCTATACAAGTGCTATTCCATTCAATGTAGCTAGAAATCCAAATTTTCGTAATGCAATTCAAAAAGTTGCAGAGTTTGGCAAAGGGTACATACCTCCCTCTTCTGAGGCTTTCAGGACAACTCTTTTGCAGAGGTCAAAAGATAGAGTGACTGATAAATTAACTGAGGTCAAAGTCACGTGGAAGACAACAGGTTGCACTATATTAAGTGATGGATGGTCAGATATGTGTCAAAGGCCATTGATCAATGTTTTAGTGGCTTGTCCTGAAGGTGTTGTGTTCTTGAAGGTGATTGACACTATGAACAAAAAGAAAACTTCAGAGTATATATTTCAAATACTAGAGGAAGCCATTCTTGAAATAGGGGTGGAAAATGTGGTTCAAGTGGTAACTGATAGTGCAGCAAATTGCGTGGGAGCTGGGAAACTGATTGTAGAGAAGTACCCACAGATTTATTGGAGTCCGTGTGCAGCACATTGCTTGGATTTGTTGCTTCATGATTTGGCTAAATTCCCATGGATATATGAAGCAATTCACAGAGGGAGAGCAGTTGCAAATTTCATAAGAAATCACCGTCTCACACTGAGCCTTTATAGGCAACATGCATCTAGAGAGTTGTTGAGGCCTTGTGACACAAGGTTTGCTTCATTTTACATCACTTTGAAAAGGGTGGTTGAAGAGAAAGCAGCTTTGAGATCTGTAATTTGTTCCAATGAGTGGGAAAGTTCAACACTTTCTAAAAATGCTAAGGGAAAGAACATAGAGAAAATTATTTTAAATAGCAACTTTTGGGAAAGTGGAGCAAAGGTTTTAAGTGTCTGTGAGCCAATTGTTGATGTGCTTCGTATGGTTGATGGTGACAGTCCTTGCCTTGGCATGCTTTATGAAAGCATGGACCGTTGTAAGGAAGCTATTCAAAGAGCACTAAACAATGTGGAAGCAGAGTACATGGAGATATGGGAGACAGTTGATTCCAGATGGAAAATGATGCACACACCTTTACATGCAGCAGCATGCTATTTGGAGCCCAAACTATTTCACATTGATAGACAAGGTGATAGTGAAGTTATGGCAGGGTTTTATGAAGCCATTGGCAGATTTGAACTAGACCCAACAGTTGCAGCGCTAATCAGAGACCAATGCTGGAAATACAAGAAAGCTGAAGGAATGTTTGGAATGGCAGCAGCCAAATATGATATGGCACGAGATGAGGTACCTGGCTATAGATGGTGGATGAGCTATGGAGCACAAACTCCTGAACTTCAACGCTTTGCTATTCGAATATTGAGTCAAGGAGCAAGTTCATCAGCTTGTGAGAGGAATTGGAGTTGCTTTGACCACATCCATTCCAAAAAGAGGAACAAGTTATTGTCTGGAAAGTTGGGAGATCTTGTCTATGTTCGCAGCAATTTAAAATTGTTCATGAACAAATCAGCAAATGACTCCACATCTTCTTCACAACAACGAATTTCAGAAGACATAGCAGTGCCAAGTGCAGATGAGCCTGACTTTTTTGATGAAGAATTGGGTAGTGATACTGATGATGATGATACACCATCTGAGCCAAGTGCTCTTGATGACTTAGAGCTCTTTTGAAATTCTAAAGTCTTGACTTTTGAATGTACCCTTTTTGAGAATAAAACATCTTTGCAATCATTATTTCACATGTTCCTTATGTTATAAATTTAATAAATGTGTCATCCTTATATAATGATTTCAAATCTATTTAGAAATGTTAACTATTTTGATAATTTATTGGATATATTACTTATATTTAAAAATAAATAACATTTATATAAGGCGAATTCAATCCGAATTTTTTTTTCGAATTTTTACCCTTGTCGAACTTCATTCGAATTTCATGGTTGTCGAACTCGAACTCGAATTCGAACCTTGTGACTTAGTATATATATATATTCTTTGAGACATTCACAACCATTATTCAGCATATTATAATGTCCTTATGCTGAATAATGGTTGTGAATATCTCATTCAGGCAGACTTTAGCAATGTCAATCTTTCTGTTACCATGCAGTATATGTAACAGAATGTAGTATCTTACAGCAAACATTAATATAGATCAGTATTGGAACCGGTATGAGCAGGTATACTGGTGTCACCTACAGGCCATTTGTGCTGGTTTTATATTAACACTACCTACAGAAGATAACTCTGCAGAAACATCAATGAATACAGGTATGCCTAAATTTTCGCCTGGGTTCTACCTGCCGCTACGAAGGACCCATACTTAGGACATTACATTCCCATTTTAGGAGCCAACTTAGCTCATGTGAAGAATATTGGGTCTGGTTTGGTTTATAGTTTCCCACTGAGCAATTAGTAATGTCTTTGGGCAACCCTGAGACCATAGTAGCGGCAGTGTAGTCTCTCTTAGATTCATATATATACATAACATATATATAGATATACTCATGTATATATATGAGCATAAAAATATATATACACGGGTATATTTATATATATTCTTATATATGTTCTCTACAACAATCCTTGGAAGCTTCTACTTTTCTGAATTTCATATTATGCTCAAGTTTAGCCAAAAGCATATAACAGGGTGTAATATGTCATCATACTGTCCTGGTTACAATTGATGTAGGCATGATTTTAATTTAGAATAAAAGGAATAAGATTGGTCCCTTTCACATTTAAGGTGCACATGGTTTTTATTCATATCTCCCAGACAGTTAAGTGGCATTAGTCATACACAATACGGTACTTTTATGAAATATGGTCATCTTTCAGGATTTGGTTTGTATGACAAAGTGTTCAAAAGCTTATCATTTATCTCTTTTTTAGAATTGTATAGTTTTGCTCCTTCTTTAGGATAGATGATAGATATGATTAATTTGCGGTATAAATCCACTCAAAGGTATAGTTATTATCTTCATTGTTTATATTCATCTCTCGAAATCATAGTATGACATTTCTAGATGTAAAAGGTTAGAATACATTATAGTAGTATAAATGGAAGTGCATCTCTTTTAAATTAACAATGAATCGGCATTCAACCAAATCATTCATACTATAGAAGATTATGTTCTAACCTTTATCTCACAGAAGAGTTGGGAATGGAAATGTATATCATAATCTGCAGGTAAGCTAGATTCCAAGGAGCCCTTTGCTCTTGTGTAAGTATTAAGTACGAAGGCAAAGGATATCTAGACTCTAAATTTTTTTGTCTTTTTCTTTTATCGTCCTTTTTAATAATTTGGTTTGGAAGAATTATGTTGTTTTTGTAGGAGGACACCGTATACTTGGCGTCAAAATAGAAACTTCCCAAAAGGAATACTATCAAGTTATACAGAAGCGATAATCCTATTGTACTAAACAAAATATGTCTCCAAAATTTATCATTGTAATTAATGAAACTACTAAGGTAGAACTAAATTAGTTATTTTTATGGTAGTGAGAATGCCCACGGAACCTATGTATGTTAGGATAAAATCTCGATAGATATCGAGTCATGGGGATGCCCACGGAATTTTTGTATAAGGATCAGGACTATAGTCCCGGGCACGGCTGGAGGTTTTATCGACCCCGCTCTTTCCTACCAGCGCCTGCACTGAGCGGGGTTACTTTGTAACTTAAATTTTAAATAATAATAATAAAAATCTTCTATGGCTTCGGCCTTTTACCAACCAAAAAAAATTCTTTGCCCTTCTTATTAAGAATTTGTTGAAATTCAACATTAGTGGTATTATAAAGCTCCATATCTCCAAATATGTTGAATTTCTGAATGATATAATAGAAATTTTGTCTATGATGTCGATGGCTTATTATCTTAATGTTGTAGTATCTCTTCCTTTGGCAAGCAACAGTCTTCATCAGTCCTCTTCTTTTAATTAGCACCATTGGCCAAGCTATGCTCTATCACCTCCATACATGTTAAATGAGCCTTTTCAAAAGAGAATTTTTCCTTGGATTCACAATTGGACCATTATAACTCCCTAAGAAAACCTTTTTTTATGATGGAACAAGCTTTCAGAAATTTTAGGGAAATGAAACTCCTCAATGTCTATCGCTAGTAAGCTCTAAAATTTCCTCCATTCTAAATAATGTTGCCAAGCCCATAGATCAGTCCTCAAGCTCCTATTTTCTCCACCTTCTTCTATCTTTTCTAGTATATCCATATCTATATCATGATACTTTCTCTTGTTGCCAGCCAATTTGATAAATTCAGTAACTGTTTCACACTCAGCACTGCAGATAGTAGAATTACAATCTCTAATGTACATTTACTATTCTGTTTACCAATCCTTGCATAGCTATTTTGTACTGCCAATTTTAGAGATGAATCACAGGAACTACCAATCTTTCCCCTTTCGCTAGATGCATGCTTCAAATTCTTTGGTGCATATATTGAAGAGTGTGAAGGAAAAGGCTCTATTTGATGATACATCCAAAATATGTGCACAATCCATTTGGCATGATCAATTACCCTTTCAATTAAATACACAAAAAGACTTTTCATAGGAAGATATTCAACATCTTTGATTAATGATTTGGTACATTCCACAATGATCCTAAATGGAATTTCTTAAACTTTTGAAAGTTACCTCAATATGATTTCCATAATTACATTCATGAAGAATGAATGTAATTATATAAATTACATGTTTCAAATGGTATCGTAGTTCAGTAAGAAAAAGTCAGAAGTAGTATGGGCTTGGATTCTTATGATATGCTTGTGATGACTCTTAGTAGTATCAATCCAAGAAAAGGCCAGTTGATGCTACCAAGGTAGTATTGGTGATAGTTGATAAAAATTTCATCCCAAATATCATTTCAGAGCATATAGGGGCAATAGAAGCTTCCCAAAATGATTTAGGAGGTGAAGATACTATTGTGAAGTGCAAAGGGAATTTCACGGTGTTGTCTAATTTTTCTAACATCATTGAAGGAGGAGGAAATTATTAAGAAGATCTATTATAATAGGAACAAGAAGGAATCAAGAAATTGTAATGATTTAAACACTCTTCAATCTTATGTAAACCTCCTATAAAAGAATTCTTGACAAAGAGTAGTGGCAGGTCAGAAAAATCTCATCCAATTCTGAAAGAAAAGAGAATCAAATATTTAAGTTGTTGATTGGTTCTGTTGGATCAAAGAACAATAATGTTCACCATATCAAGAGTATGTTAGGATTAATAAATGATTGGTTCGGTTGGATCAAAGAACAATAATGTTCACCATATCAAGAGTATGTTAGGATTAATAAATCATTATACCAAGTTGGCGAGATTGATTTTGTGGACTCCAACAACAATTCATGTAGCACCATTATATGTTGCAGCTGATATGTATGGAATAAATGAATAAGGTAATGAAGCTGCGGGAACTTTATGAAGCATTATAAATATAATTTTATAAGATGGACTAGTAGTATGTTGTTTTCTTATGAACTGAAAGACATTAAAAAAAGAAATCATGGAATCATGTTTATTATTACATCGTGTCTAAGTGTCACATTCATTGTTGATTCAGTATAACTATTAGTTGTTTTTAATATTTAATAGATGAATAATGGAAGAAACGCACAATACACTAAGTTCATATCTAAATAGTGCAATCAAATTTGTAGTATGGAAAAAAAAGGGAAAAGTGCAGATAAACATCCTCAAATTCCCCAAAAGTGCCCACATTCCAACGAAGAGAATTGTTGTATGCAACCTGGGACACCTTCTTATGCTGGCTACTTTTCCCTTATCTATATAAAGACTGGGTGCAACTTAATACAATAAATGACATAAAACATATCTACTAGAACAAGAGATCAGGTATATACACACAACAAAAATTAGGTGTCCAAAGTCACCTAAGATAAAGCCTAGTTGAATTTGATAGAAAATAAACCATTTCTTTGACCTTAGTTTCTAAATCCAAATTCATTAGGCAAGGGAATATGTGAAGTCCTAAAAAAGTGGTACCTATAATCGATAAATTAATTATGGCATCAGTACGCATAAGCACCTTAAGTATCATGAGAAACAAATGGAATTCAAGTAGAAATAAGAGCTACGAATAGGTGTTTGATCAATATTTCTACTAATTTACCATGAGAAACAAGAGGCATCCAGGTAGAAATAATAGCTATCAACTTGTTTCTCAAGTGATAGGCATATCTAAGTTAAAATTCCAAACCTGATTACTAATGGAGTCATCATGAAATGGAAAATGTCATTTTTCCTGCAAGCAGTCCTCCTAGTGTTTTGTCTGTATCAAGCCTAAACTCGGTGCATTCAATCCTGATATCGAGTGCCCACTACTGATGAATTTCATGCACCACTTTAAAATTAGATGCCAAGATGAGATTCACAATCAACCTAGCAGAAGGAATCAAATGCCCTGCTTTAGCCTCTTTTCCAAATGTAGAAACCACTATTATCTAGATATATTGCTGCAGCGCAATACCAATAATGTCACTGACTGTTAGATGATAAATTAATTATGTCCTATCGGCACAGACCAGACCCATCCAGAAAGATCTTGCACACTCTTACATGTATCTAGAACTATCTACAAACAGCTCCTCACCTGTCCACAATTAATTCTCCAGCTAACTGTGGTCTACAGTGAAGCAAGCATTTAATATGTAACCTTCTATAAATTAATGGAATGGGCCTGTGTTCAGCTGAGCCCAATTTGGGTTTCCAATATGGTATCAGAGCTGATGGTAGATCCTTAAGGGCTTAGGGTTTATCAGTCGCTTGAGTGGAGTGCCATATTCTAGATCAACTACTGATACGTTTCCTTGCTGAGTCTATTACATTGAAGTTTGAGTGTTGTCTAGTGTTTTGGTCTAAATATCTGAAGATCGTGGAGGTGAGAGGTGCTTTTTTGTTTTAGTGTTTTGGTGTCAGGAGTGTTCAGCGCTGAGGATAAAAGGTGTTTAGTTGAAAAAGCTGTCTGTGAAGTGGTGTTAAACAAATGGGCATCAAGCTATTTAAATATATAAAAATTTGAAGTTAGTCATTAGTTTGACTGGCCATATAGGTAGTGTTGGTGCCTGGTTTTTTTTAACAAAGCTGTCTGGTTCTCGGGTCCATCTTTTCATGTTTGCGTGAAGTGTTGCTGTATAAATGTTTAATCTGGAATTTTAGATATTCCGAGACTGTTTTTCCATTAAAGGTGGGTACAACGGTTTATGAGTTGCAGTCGATGGGAGATGCTGTTGTCCAAAGGCTAAGGATAGAAAAATATTGCCTCCTCTTGATTTGATGGATGTGTTATGGTTGGGTTGGCAAAGTGTTTGTGTTGGAGGTAAGAGAAATTGGTTGCCTGTTTTTCTATTTGTGCCTAGCCTATGTTATTGTGCTACCTGAATTGAAGAAGATAGTTGAACCCCTCAAGAAATTGATATTTTCATTTGTAGAAGTTATTGATAGTATTTGGGAGGATCTTGAAAAAAGACCAATCCCAAGCAGTGTGCAATCACAAAGTTGAAAAATATATTGTACCTGTATTATTGTAAGGGGTGCATTATCGGTTATACCCGACACACCAGAAGTTTTTGGTTTGATATATTGATGAGCCATGTATTTGAAAAGAATTCCTATACAACTGGCGAGTACAGCGGCTGGGTACCCATGTATCTCGGTAGATGGATTTCTTTTTATATGGACTCAATAATCATTTTTGTTGCAGGTACAAAAGGAGAAAAGCAAAGAGAAATGATGGTTTCCCCGTAGTGATGTTTTATGGTCATTGGAACCATGTTTGTGTCAAGTTTGTTGTTTGGTTTGTGGTAATCCAAAACCACTTGTTGCGAGGTTCGTGGTTGAATCCTCAAATCATTTCTTGAGTGAGGTTTGTGGTAAACCAAAACCACTTGTTTGGGTGAAAAACCTAAAATTATGTAACATTGTACCTATTGGGGAAAATCCCAAATGGTTATGGGTGAACTGGTTAAAAACCCAGAGTGATAATGACAATTGGAACAAATTTCCCAAAGTGATAGTGACAAGGGGAACCAAAATTTTGTGTTGTAATTGGGTACCTAAAAAGGCTATAAGCCAGGACCCATTGTTTCTAGATAATGGGGGGATATTGAAAACAATTAGATAATTAATTTATGGGGGGATGTTAGAAGATAAATTAGTTATGTACTATCGGCACAGACCAGACCCATCCAAAAAGATCTTGCACTCTCTTACATGTATCTAGAACTATCTACAAACAGCTCCTCACCTGTCCACAATTAATTCTCCAGCTAACTGTGGTCTACAATGAAGCAAGCATTTAATATATAACCTTCTATAAATTAATGGAATGGGCCTGTGTTCAGCTGAGCCCAATTTGGGTTTCCAATACTGACACTGCTCTACTACATTGCACTCTGGTTGCAAAAATACCCCAATAATCTGGGCACAAATCATCCTTTGCATTAACATACAACAAGGAGCCTACCTAGGCAGAACACAAAATGTTCTCTGGGCTTCGATCTGGGCATGCTTGTCCAAAAGCATCATTGCAAGCCCAGTCTTAACCAAGTTAACTATGAAGCTTAACCCTTGTTTTATTTTCTCATTGTTAATCGTCTCCACGGATAATGAAATAAAGGGTGGGTTAAAAAGATGGGCTTCCACAAAATGCCCCTCTTCTTGCACCATTTTTCGTCCAACCAACATCCCCATGGAAGCGCTGAAAGAATGCTTTACCATCCATATGTTTTCACACTCGTACTTGTCAACATTGGCTTTCATGGCATCAAAACTTAGAAACTGACACCATAATCAAATCCCAATAACTAATAGAAATGGGTACATGCCTAGAAAATTAGTCCCAAAATTCTACAGAAATGGTGTGTGCCAACTAAATTCTAGAAACAACTTTGGGTAGGTTAGTTACCTGAAAATAGATGATCACCTGTACACACCCTAAAAGAGGGAAATGAGTACTTAAAAAGTCAATATGAGTGAAACTTGGGAATTTCATATGTTGCTAATAGTGACTATGTTGTAGAGTTATGAATAATAGATTCTCCTAGCTTATGTATATCCTTATACATATATTCCTATTTAGCACTCCAGCCCTCTCTGCAACTGGCTATACAAGGATGCAAATTTATTTGGTATGCTAGGGTACAAAAAGTTTAGAAAGTGAATTTTGTGCTTTGAGAACATTGCATCAATAGTTGTGACTTTAAGGTTGTTATTGTTGATGATGACTAATCACAATTGAATGAAATGTATCCCTTAGTTCTAAAAAGTGACCAATGATGTGATTTTACATCAACTAAACAAGTGTTTGCCTCAAAAAATTAAGAATATAAATACAATGTGATTATTCAAATAAGAGTTGTAGATTCAAATACTCATGACACCATAGACATACAAAACATCAACAATATTCAACAGGAGATGTTGCAAAAAGGTTTTCGAGTCTCACTTTACATCTGAGTGTGTTTGGAGGAATGTTTACTATAACTTTCTTGACAAAATCATTGTGTACATATCCTACAAATCATTTGTAACTATAGCATCTGACAAAACCTCTCTATCTTTTATTCTTTAATGAAAGTCCATTCCCTATTCTATAGCTTCCATTTTGGTAAAAGCAGGGAGGATGCTAGTAAAGGTTATAGAATTCTACTTTATACCAGACAATTGCATTTTCCTTTCGAACAAATCCATTTTGTGCATATACTGAAATCATTGTGGTGCCCGAGGACACATCTCTTTGAGGCATTCTATCAAACACTTCACATGACTTGTCTAGGCTTCCACATTTTTAAAATTCCAAACCCGATTACTATTGGAGTCATCATGAGATGGAAAATGTCATTTTTCCTGCAAGCAGTCCTCCTAGTGTTTTGTCTGTATCAAGCCTAAACTCGGTGCATTCAATCCTGATATCGAGTGCCCACTACTGATGAATCTCATGCACCGCTTTAAAATTAGATGCCAAGATGAGATTCACAATTAACCTAGCAGAAGGAATCAAATGCTCTTCTTTAGCCTCTTTTCCAAATGTAAAAACCACTATTATCTAGATATATTACTGCAACGCAACACCCATAATGTCATTGGCACTGCTCTACTACATTGCGCTCTGGTTACAAAAATACCCCAATAATCTGAGCACAAATCATCCTTCGCATTAACATACAACAAGGAGCCTACCTATGCAGAACACAAAATGTTCTCTGGGTTTCGATCTGGGCATGCTTGTCCAAAAGCATCACTGCAAGCCCAGTCTTAACCAAGTTAACTATGAAGCTTAACCCTTGTTTTATTTTCTCATTGTTAATCTTCTCCACGGATAATGAAATAAAGGGTGGGTTTAAAATATGGGCTTCCACAAAATGCCCCTCTTCTTGCACCATTGTTTGTCCAACCAACATCCCCATGGAAACACTGAAAGAATGCTTTATCATCCATATGTTTTCACACCCGTACTTGTCAACATTGGCTTTCATGGCATCAAAGCTTAGAAACTGACACCATAATCAAATCCCAATAACTAATATAAATGGGTACATGCCTAGAAAATTAGTCCCAAAATTCTACAGAAATGGTGTGTGCCAACTAAATTCTAGAAACAACTTTGGGTAGGTTAGTTACCTGAAAATAGATGATCAACTGTACACACCCTACAAGAGGGAAATGAGTACTTAAAAAGTCATTATGAGTGAAACTTGGCAATTTGCATGTGTTGCTAACAGTGACTATGTTGTAGACTTATCAATACTAGATTCTCCTAGCTTATATATATATATATATATATATATATGTTGTAGACTTATCAATACTAGATTCTCCTAGCTTATATATATATATATATATATATATCCTTATTTAGCACTCCAGTCCTCTCTGCAATTGACTATACAAGGATGCAAATCTACTTGGTATGCTAGAGTACAAAAAGTTTAGAAAGTAAATTTTGTGCTTTGAGAACATTGTACCAATAGTTGTGACTTCAAGGTTGTTATTGTTGATGATGACTAATCATAATTGAATGAAATGTATCCCTTAGTTCTAAAAAGTGACCAATGATGTGATTTTACATCAGTTACACAAGTGTTTGCCTCAGAAAATTAAGAATACAAATGCAATGCGATTATTCAAATACTCATGACACCATAGACATACAAAGCAGCAACAATATTCAACAGGGGATGTTGCAAAAAGGTTGTCGAGTCTCACTTTACATCTGAGTGTGTTTGGAGGAATGTTTAACTTTCTTGACAAAATCATTGTGTACATATCCTACAATTCATCTGTAACTATAGCATCTGACAAAACCTCTCTGTCTTTTACTCTTTAATGAAAGTCCATTCCCTATTCTATAGCTTCCATTTTGGTAAAAGAAGGGAGGATGCTAGTAAAGGTTATAGAATTCTACTTTATACCAGACAATTGCATTTTCCTTTCGAACAAATCCATTTTGTGCATATACTGAAATCATTGTGGTGCCCGAGAACACATATCTTTGCGGCATTCTATCAAACACTTCACATGACTTGTCTAGGCTTCCACATTTTTTATACGTGTCTACCTGCAAACATAACTGGGAGATTGAAAATATGTCAGGTGAATAAAATCCCAACCGGATTGAAAAAATATGTTTGATTTGCACTAGCATCAAAGGCATCAAGCACAAAGTAGTTAGGAACCAGAAAACCCTAATCCGAACCAAAACTCACAAACATAAAAGGATATAGATTCTGAAAATGAGGAGCTTGGAAAATCTAGGGTAAATAGAGAACACAAAAGAAATTGTTACACATTGCTAGCAGATTGAATAATCTCCTATTTCGATCGAAGATAGATTGAAATCATAGGGAAAAAAATGTTTTTATTTTAATTTGGGAGAATAAATGAAGAGATAAGTGGATATTTGTGGAATCTACCACTGAGGAAATCATCTCTTGTTTTGAAGAAATTGTAAGCATAAGAAGAATGCAACATTTGCATTTTTTGCAGGACAAAACAAATGAAGCCAATCAGTGCTAGTGAAAGGAAGACAAAGGAGATGAAGGCAGAAGAAGCCATGTTGATTACTCAAATCCAACCCATATCTGTCAAACCTTTGAATTCAATAATACCCATCATAAAGAACTCTAATTTTGACAGATTGACACTCATAATCATCCAAATATTAAAAATAAAACCCCAGTCGAATAACAAATTGTTGAAAAAAAACTGAGTCAGTGAATTTAGAGATAACAAGGTTAAAAAAAAGCACCTCTTGGATAGTGTTCTCCATAGATTACATAAAATGTTCAGCGCCAAATCATTGTGCAGTGATCCTCAGCTAACCCAAATTTTGTATTTGTTCTTTTACCAAACCTGCAATGGTTGTGGATAATTTTATCACTTTCTCAAAAAGGTGGTACATAATTTGGAAAATGCATGTTCCGTGGGTTTAATTTTGCGGCCTATTATAAAAATGCATGTTCTTTTGTTTATTTTAAATTTAAGACAATGAAAATAATTTAATTTTTTATTTAAAATAATAAAAATAATAGTCTAAATATATAAAACAAAATATTATTTTTTTATTTATTTTTAAGCAAAAGCAAATACCCGCTGACTATATTATATAATTATAAACTGGTTCAAATGTTCATCCGGGAAAGAACCAAGAAAGAAACTTGGAATCCTTTCCCATTACATAATAATATTACAAAATTCAACTAACCAACAAGTTCATAGAGATACAACTTCTGATATGCTAGACGTAGCCAAGAGCGGATACAAAAAATACTATACAAGTTGATTATGCAGAAGTTGAACACACCAACTCGCATTACAAATTTCAGATAATAACAAACAACCACCCCAAAATAATACTACTTCTAGCCAATATCTTCGAATGAAGCATTCAAACAAAATTTACCCCAATATCCCACCTATTCCTCCATGGCAATCAGGACCGCATATTCAAATTTTGGTTGTGATCTTGGAGACCAACCTGAGTCACCACCCACGACTTTGTCATGCTGAGAACCCTAAAGTTTTGAATCCCAACCCGACAAGCTAGGATTTCTACACACACTCTACTCTAGCAGCGAACTTGCTCCCCACCCTGCACAATCTAATTGGGCCATACAAGAAGCAAGCAACCCTCTTGAATCTCCAAATGGTCGTATGTTAAGGTCGGCAAGAACATGTGAATGGTGTTGTTGGGGCAAAAACAGGGATATATTCGCCCCCACATCAAGGATATTCAGGATCTCCAACAAATCTAGCAGAGCATACACCACAAAATTTATTTTGTCCACTAGATCTTTCCCAAGAATATGACCATCTATATGCAGGGCATACTTAACATACCTGAAACTATGTTTCTCTAGCGAGCACTTGATGCTATCAAACACCACCATGAATTTGTGGTTACTAAGTAAAAGATGCTGGGAGAACAGGCCCCCCTTCAGGGCATGGCCCTTCCAAATATCATACTTTTGCACTACTTTTTAAAACTGTGGCTTCACAACCTTTTGAGAAAGTATTTCAAGTAGCTACACTGATTGTAGAAAATCCAATGCATTTGAGAGGAATATCGAGACCAATTGTGAGGGAAATAAAAATTGCTTGGTGTGGGGCAATAGAATTTTTTCCCCAATAACTCTCTTTATTGCGTGCCTAATGATACTTCAATGGCACACAAAAATTTCATCCATGACCAAATCTTCAATTTGTAACAGAAGAGCTTCCTGCACCAAATCTGGCTTCAATCTCAATCTATAATTTTTGGGGAGCATCTTGCAGTGATACCACCTGCATTTCTCACACTTATACAGACATCGTTTGAAGACTCCATTACTATAGGTATACATATGGCCAACATTCTGTGTGATTTTAAACTAATCCAAGCATACTTCCAAGTGATGTGAAATAATAGAAAATATATTTTCACAATTCCTTAGCTAAAAGAGAGTATTCACTCATTGCTAAGGTTATGACACACATTGTTGTTTTAAGGATATCTCCTTGTTATTGGAAGTAGATATCCTTATTCTCTTTTCCTTATGATGCCACCATGTTCCTATATTTCCATCATAAGGAGGGGGCATATATTCATCCTCCTTGTACATTATGTGATCTTATTAGTCCTTTGACTAGCCAATTTTATTGGTCCTTTGACTAACCACTTTTATTGATCCCTAGACTGATCACTTTTATTGATCATTAGACTAACCGCTTTTATAGATCCTTAGATTGATTTCTTTTATTGGTCCTTTGATTGACCAATTTTTGGTCTTTAAACTAACTACTTTTATATATTATTAATCTGATAATTTTCATTGATCCTTTAGACTAATCACCATTATGGATTCATAGGGAGACCATGCTTTTCATAGGACTGATCCCGTAAGCCACCCTGTGCACAAAATTTTATAAGCTGCCCTATGCACAAGCCATTTTTCAAGGTAGAGTTTACTAGCATATTGTAGTTCTTGGCCATAAATTCTCCTTCTCTCTCTCTTTGTGACAAGTGGAACTATAATAATAAAACTTGCTAGCCTTTATACTCTTTCCTCCTCTTCATCTCTCATGGATCACCTAACATAACACAACTTGCTAGACTATTGGATTCATGGTCTCTCTCCTTCTTTACATAATCTCATAACTTTGGTAGTGGGTTAGATCATGGAGTTTTGTCTTGCCCTCTACATGTGCTCTTGCTCTTTCTATGTGACCATTTGTGGTCTTGTAATATCTTTCCAAACATTATGCTAATATTTGAGACATATTTTGATCGACGTCTCTTCAACTAGTTGATTTGGAGTTTTGTACTAACTCCTTTTATTTGTGTCTTTTATCTTTTGTTGTTTTTTCTTTTGTTTAAATTATATTATTGTCTTTTTTTTACAAGTACCCTTGTGTGTAGTTGTTTAAGTTGAGATTTTTTTTTGGGTGCTTGCATCCTTAAGTATAGTGATGTCTTATCTCTTTGCAATTTTTTTATGATCGTTTCTCTTTCCTTTTCTCTCTCGTTTCCTTTACCATGTGCATGAGGTAGTTTCATACTATCGCTAAAGTTGGGACTAAATGTACCATCGTCAATTATAAACACCTTAGTGGTTTGTATAGTTTTATGATCATTTGGCACCCACCTTAGTGTGTTATCATATTAACATGCATAATAAGACCACATATGGCACTTAATGGATGCCTAAATTCAAATATAGGTCCTATGTTATTTCAATTTCATTTAAAATTGAGGTAAGCCCTTATTTCTAGGTATTTTCTTCTATTATTTCTCCAATCCAATAATTTATTTGATCATATAAACCCTATATCATCATTTGTAGCCTTTGTATTATGTCCCATTCTCAAAATCAGCTGGACTTCATAATCCATCATCCCCTATTACCTAAGGCTTAGGGTTTAGATTTGAGCCCTAATTGATGGGTTTAAAACACCCTAGACATTCTATACCTTGAGTTTTCGACTGAGATTTGAATCAGGGCCCCGTTTAGGTCATTTAGTGGGGTATTTGGATTTTTAGTTGGATCTCCCAAGTTTTAACCCTTGAAATATTATGAGAAGTGTAAAAACACCCTATCTCTCCTCATTAGGAATCAAGCTCATAAGACAAGTAAGATTTCAAGAGAGATTTCACATCTTAGCATTCTCAAGCATCCTAAGGCATTTTCAAGGAAATCTTCTCTATGGATCAAACTTCTTTCTCTCATTGAAGACCAACAAAAAGAGTCAACCGTCATGGAATAAGATATACACATATTCAAGTCTCCACATTAATTCAAGTCTTCAATCCTTCTCTCTCCTAATCAAACATTGTGGTAAACTATAACATCTATTACACAAATTTTATTCTTTCATGACTTATTTTTGGCTTTTTGTGTTAAGTCAAAGCTACTGCATCAACATACTTGATCACATTCAAATAAACATTCGCATTGCCCAATTATGATGTACTTCATTTTTAAATCTATCATTATCTAACGCAAGGAGGATGGATCCGGGAGCCTAGGGCACTCCCAAATACCAATCCTACTTGTAGATTAACAACTCGAACAAAAAATAACAAAGAAGGAGAGAAGGAATGCAGATATATTTCATTTATTCATAAAAATTCATACATGCCAAGCTATAAGGCCTTCCCGGTTATGGCCCATACAATCATATTCAATTATAGAATAGTCCTCATACATGCAAGGATCCAAAACGTTGGATTCTATTTTCTTCCAAAAACTAACTCCCTAATCCTAGAATATATCTACTTATTTATACAAGACGCCACCGAACAGGTCAGCTCGAAAGATCCTAAGATCCAACATTGGAGAAAGAAACGACCCAGGTTTAGGTCCACATGTTTCCTGGAATGAGCAATCCCAACATTAATATCACAACCAAAATTAACTGCACATGTTCATGTTAGATAACTGAGAGGGGGGGGTGAATCAGTTAAATCAGTTATCCTACAGTCCCAAACTCTCAGATGTACTTTTTTAAAATTTTCAACAAATCAAACAACTCGGTATGATAAGATAACTATCTTTCTATTCATTTACCGAATACCAGTAATTTCCAAAACTATCTTTACCAATTAATCAAATATACAATATGTAAAGTATGATAGCAAAACAATCATAAAAATAACACAACACAAAGATTTAACATGGAAACCCTGTTAAGGGAAAAACCACCTTGGACCGATAACCCAAAATATTTCACTCTTTTGAAGTGAGCTCAGTTAGGAGCCAACCCTGTTAAAGGTTACAATGCACACTGTAAGGTGTGACCTGGTTAGAGGATTTATCACTAACAGTTAACTCTTGACCAGCATTCACTATGGGGTCAACAAGAAAACAATTAACATTCCTTGAATGTCATATTGAAATACAAAAGACTATTAAGTCCACTCGGTTAAGAGATTTTGTTGTAACAATGGTTAAACTGATATGATTTGATTCAAATACAACTCAATTTTTAAGTATTCGGATCTATGCTAAGCTCAAAATAACTCATCTGATCAATAATCAATTCACTTCATCATATCCTCCAACTTACTTCACTTGGTGTATATATCTCTGACGCTCGGTTATGCTTGTAGTTCAGCTCAGTTTTATCTGTAACCAGTTTGATCAAGTATGCATGAAAATGTCTTCATGTGAAATCTTTTGCAATCTCTATTCATCCGGCATAATTCAACAATGAATCTCATGTCTCTTAAATAGACGTGTAAACCATTTTCATATCAGCCATAGATTTTGCCTCTTAATCTCCTTCGTCCTTTTTTTTGCTTCAAGCTTCCTTGGCAGATGTATCAATAACACATTTCATTCTCTTTCCTTCGATCATCTCTGAATTTTGTCAGTTGTGGATCTTATAACAAACTTCATCTCTTACCTTGAAATCATAAGCAATTTCCATCTCACCAATTCAGTCGGTTGTTATAACATTTAATGTTTTCATCCATACTCGGATAATACTGAATGCGTCGGTGATAACAAACTCAGTTATTACTGTCACTCGGTATAAAAAAAACTGACTTAGTGTATACATAAATCTTCAATTACCGACCACATTAACTTGTTCAATTATGATCTCTTCTTCATAATAGAATAATGCAACATGCTCAAGTCAACAACATAATGTCATAGACACATCAATAAGTTACCCAATGTATGTACCTTATCCTTATCTATCATATCCATCTTGTCCTTATGTAGATATCTCATTTCTTCACCATTTATTCCTTCTACAGATGTTCAGATGTTTGTAACTATCATGACATGTATAGTCAATTTACTAGTTGACATCATTAAAAACATATTGACTAATTTAATCATCTTACATATCACTTTAATAGCTCGGTGATCTCTAATCACTGTCTCTTCAGTTCATCAAGTTATTCAATTAGTTGTAGGTCATCAATATCTCCCTTTGGCATTGATGGAAGCACAAACAATATGAAATATGTCATACCATACCAAACATTTGTTCTACAACTATATAGACAAATGTTGTAGCTCAGTAATCTCTCCCTATCTTGATATTTAATATGTTTAATCACTACAACAACATTTCATGCAGACTCTCCTTGCAGATTTGATCTTCTTCAGTTCTCTAACTCTTTCTCTCCCTGTAGTGGATAGATGTTTCATTTAAATCTCTCTCTCTCCCTAATATTTCATAGAAATTTCTCTCCCTTTGACAACAATGCCAAAATAAAATAAACAGCTCTTCAACAACCAAGTAGTTCTCTGTTGTTCGGTCCAGATTAAGTACCTTCATGTACTGATATGAAATTCTCTATCCCAACTTCTACAATCTTTCACAACCTTAAGAATCCTAAAGTGTGAGCTACATGCATCAACACGAATGATTTTCTGATAAAGTACAGGTTGATGCAACCTCCTGATCACCTTAGTGACTGATAGACAAGGGATGGACCCCTAGTCTAGACCTCAAGTACTCAAAAGTTTCCTTCGGTAAGGGCTTGGTAAATATATCGGCAAGTTGTTCTTTAGACTTTACAAACTCCAATTTCACTTGTCTTTCTTGTACTTGTTCCCTCAAATAGTGATACTTAATAGATATGTGCTTTGTTTTTTAATGCATCACCAGATTCTTGGAAATGTTTATAGAACTTGTGTTGTCACAATATATAATCACTGGTTCAGGGATCACCTCATTCATTCCTTCTAACAATTGTTTTATCCATGCAATATTTGAACAATTAGCAGCAGCAACAACATACTCTACTTCAACAGTAGACTGAGAAATACATGCTTATTTCTTACTTATCCATGTTACAAGTCTTTCACCCAAAAAAATGCTCCAGTTGTTGTACTCTTCTAGTCATCAATGTTTCCAGCCCAATCTGCATCAGTGTAAACTCATAGTTTAAAATTGCCTTCATTTTTGTACCATAAACCATAATCTTCAATTTTCTTCAAATATCTCAAAATCCTTTTAACAACATCATATGTGATTCCTTCGGATTAGCAGAAAATCTTGCTACAATCCTAACTACATGTGCTATATTAGGCCTACTGTGTACCACACATATTAGTTTTCCAATCATTGATCTATACAATATTTGATTTACCTCAGTTGATTCATCATCTTTTGTCAACTTACATCCTGTGACCATCGGTGTACCTACTGATTTTGAATCTTCCATGCCATCTTCAACACTTCATTGATGTATTTTGATTGTGTTATAAAAATCCCATCATTTTGTTGTATAATCTACAAACCTAGAAAGAATTTAATCTCTCCAAACATTGCCATTGCAAACTCTTTTCTCATTTCATCAGAAAAAAATTTGCAAATATTATTATGTCCTCCAAATATTATATCATCAACAAAAAATTTAGCAATCAGAATGTTGTCATCAGATTCTCCTTTCATGTACAAATTGCTATTGTCACTTTTCCTTGCAAAGCCAATACTAATAAGATAAGCATGTAATCTTTCATACCATGCTCTCGGTGCTTGTTTTAGTCCATACAATGCTTTGTGCAATCTACATACCATGTTATTCTGATTTGGATCAACAAAACCTTCAGGTTGTTCTATGTAGACCTCTTCCTCAAGAATTCCATTCAGAAATATTGATTTCACATCCATTTGATATACTTTGAATCCTTTATGTGCAACATATGCAAGTAATAGTCTGACTCCTTCAAGTCTTGCTACTAGTGCAAAAGTTTCACCATATTCAATACCTTCTTCTTGTGCATATCCCTTGCATACAAGTGTTTCTTTGTTTCCAATTACTTCACCATTCTCATTCAACTTGTTTCTGAAAATCCACTTAGTACCAATTACATTTTTATCACTTGGTCTCAATACCAATGTCCATGTTTTGTTTTTCTCTATATGTTCAATTTCTTCATTCATTTTCTTAATCCATTCATCATTGTTAAGTGCATCTCTAACATTCTTAGGCTCAAATTCACAAACTAAACATGTGTTCTATCTTAACTTACTTCGTGTCATCGTGTCATCTTGCTTGTCTCCAATAATCTAGTTTTGTAGATGGTGTCTTCTAACAAATCTCGCCAGGACTTGCGCTATTATTTTCTCATCATTCAGTTCATGTTCATTTACTTCCTCGGTAGCATCTTCCTAGTTCTCAGTTTTTATTTGTTGATTCTTGGTAGCATTTTCTCATCACTCAATAGACTTAGCCTGTGGCTTGGGTAGATAGTTTGGATGCTCAATATATGTAAACCTACCATAGTCTTATGTTTCCTTCCTACTTTCTTCATCATTCTTCTCAGCAAACTCATCAACTTTCACATTAGCACTTTCAATCATTTTGTTAGTAGCCTTGTTCAAACATTTGTATTCTTTTCTCTTAGTAGAGTGTCTTAAGAATATTCCTTCATCGCCTTTAGAATCAAAATTACCATTTCTATCATCTTTCAGAATGTAACATCTTCTTCCAAAAATTTTGAAATAATTTACATTCTGTATGTAGCCAAACCATATCTCATAAGGTGTCTTATTTGTATCTTTCTTCAGTTGAACTCGGTTCAAGGTGTATACAATAGTGCTAATAGCTTCTCTCCAATACATTTGTGCAACATTTGTCTTAATCATTAGTGTTCTGGCACAGTCAACTATAGATTGATTCCTTCTTTTTGCAATATCATTTTGTTGTGGTGTCCTCGGTGCAGAAACTTGTCTTTTAATTTCATGCTCATTACAAAAGTTAGTGAATTCATTAGAAATAAACTCACCTCCTCTATTAGATCTTAAGCATTTTAAATCTTTCCCAATTTCCTTTTCAACTTTAGCTTTATACCACTTAAACAGTTTGAAAGCTTTAGATTTCTCTTTCAAAAACATAATTTTCATAATCCTAGAGTAGTCATCAACAAATAAAATGAAATATTTGTCACCATAATAACTCCAAGTTCTCATAGGACCACATAAGTCGGTATGTACCAACTCCAAAATACCTTTAGAAGAATATTCCTTAAAACTAGATTTAGTCATTTTCCCTTTCTGACATTGATTGCACATGACATTGTCAGGTTTAGTTAGACTTGATAAACCTCTAACTCTTCTCTTCTTACTGATCTTAACCATGTTATCAAAATTCACATGACACAGTCTCTTATGCCACAACCACACATCTTCATTTCTAGTTAAAAAATAAGAAGTTTCAGCATTATCGAGATAAAATAGATTACCTTTGAATTATTCACCAGTACCAACCAACTTTCCGGTTTCATCATAGATATTCACCTTTCTAATTTCAAATGCAATTTGGTGACCTGAATTATTTAATTGTGCTACACTCAACAGAATATAGTTAAGTCCTTTCACCCAATATGCATTCTCACATCTAATCTTATTGTTCAACAAGATAGATCCTTTTCCTTTCACTAGACAAGGTGTATCATTTCCCATTTTAACAGATCCTCCATTATAGTGTTCAAGGTATTGAAATTTGTCCTCGTCACCAGTCATATGATGTGTACAACCACTATCAATAATACATGTATCATTCTTGCTAACTTTAGATATAAGTGATGTTTAAACATACCTTTCTTCTTCTTCTGAATCATCTTTCATTGCTATGAATACCACCTCAACGTCTTCATTAGTGTCGGTGTTGGTATCATTATCATCATCTCCAACAAGGTAACAAGCCTTCTTGCCTTTTTCTTTGTAGTCTCGGTTGTTTCTTCTGTCATAGTGTCGATTTCCCTTGTGATCTCAGTTATCTCTTCTGCCAAACTTTCCATCACTAGATTGGTCATTGTCTTTATTTTCATCTTTCCTGTTAGGACATATAGCAGCAATATGACCAATCTCTTTACAATTAAAACATGCTAAAGGTAACTTTTCTTTATAACTTCCTTTACCTTTCTGAAGTCTCCTAGCCATAAGTGCTTCAAGCTCATCAAGCTCATCTTCATTGTCACTACCACTTTCATTTCTTATGTTATGTTTACTGCTGGACTTTCCAATCTTCAAGGATGACATAAATGAAGACTCAACACTTGGTACAATACTGTTATCATAGTTATTCAGCTCAAAAGTAGTCAACTTATGAATTAAACTATCAAGTGTAAGAATGTTGTTTGGTGCAGATCTCATTTCATGAATAGCAAAGATTCTAATAGCATAGATAGGCTTCGAGGTTCTAAGAAATTTTACTCACAATAGTATCTTCATCAATAACACCTCCTGCTCCTTGAATAGCATTAACCACCTCCTTGATTTGGTTAGAGTATTGTGTGATGTTTTCACCTTCTTTCATCTTCATATCATCAAATCTACCTCTAAGGCTTTCAACTCTAGCCCTTAGTACATTTACATCTCCTCCATGAACTAGTGCAAGTTTGTCCCACATTTTTTTCATTGTAGTGCATGCTTTGATATCTTCAAATTCTGCATCAGATAGAGCAACAACAATCTCTATCATTATTATATTGTGTTCATGTCGGTCTCTCAGCTGATCAACTGTCAAAGGTCCAATACTTGGTTGTATATATCCATTGTCTAGGATTTAAAGAGAATATTCTCCAATTCTAGATATGTGTAGCCTTATCCTACTTTTCCATGTTGAGAAGTTATCATTGTTCAGCTTAGGCACTTCCCTTTTATACATCTTGTGATCTTTTGCTCAAGTCCTTGAAACTTTCCTCCAAGAAACTAATATTCTCTGATACCAATTGTTAGATAACTGAGAGTGGGTGAATCAATTAAATCAGTTATCCTACATTCCCAAACTCTCAGATGTACTTTTTCAAACTTTTTCAACAAATCAAACAACTCGGTAAGATAAGATAACTATCTTTTTGTTCATTTATAGAATACCAGTAATTTCCAAAACTATCTTTACCGATTAATCAAATATGCAATATGTAAAGTATGATAGAAAAACAATCATAACAAATAACACATAACATAAATATTTAACGTGGAAATCTTGCTAAAGGAAAAACCACCTGGGACCGATAACCCAAAATATTTCACTCTTCTGAAGTGAGCTCGATTAGGAGCCAACCCTCTTAAAGGTTACAATGCACACTATAAGGTGTGACCTAGTTAGAGGATTTATCACTAATAGTTAACTCTTGACCAACATTCACTATGGGGTCAACAAGAAAATAATTAACATTCCTTGAATGTCACATGAAAATACAAAAGACTATTAAGTCCACTCAGTTAAGAGATTTTGTTGTAACAATGGTTAAACTAATACAGTAGTGATATGATTCAAATATAACTCAATTTGTAAGTATTCAGATCTATGCTAAGCTCAAAATAACTCATCTGATCAATAATCAGTTCCCTTCATCATATCCTCCAACTTACTTCACTTGGTGTATATATCTATGACGCTTGGTGATGCCTGCAATTCAGATCAGTTTTGTATGTAACCAGTTTGATCAAGTATGCATGAAAAATGTATTCACGCAAAATCTTCTGCAGTCTCTATTCATCTGGCATAATTCAACAATGAATCTCATGTCTCTTAAATAGACGTATAAACTATTTTCATATCAGCCATAGATTTTTCCACTTAATCTCCTTTGTCCATTTTGCCGCTTCAAGCTTCCTCAGCAGATGTGTCAATAACACATTTCATTCTCTTTCCTTTGATCATCTATGAATTTTGTCAGTCATGGATCTTATAATAAACTTCATCTCTTACCTCAAAATCATAAGCAATTTACAGCTCACCAATTTCAGTCGGCTATTATAACATTTAATATTTTCATCCATACTCGGTTAATACTGAATGCATCGGTGATAACAAACTCATTTATTACTGTCACTCAGTATACATAAGACTGACTCGGTGTATACAGAAATCTTTAATTATCGACCACATTAACTTATTCAATTCTGATCTCTTTTTCATAATAGAATAATACAACATGCTCAAGTCAACAACATAATGTCATAGACACATCGATAAGTTACCCAATTTATACCTTATCCTTATCTGTCATATCCATCTTGTCCTTATGTAGATATCTCATTTCTTCACCATTTCTTCCTTGTATAGATGTTCAAATATTTCTACCTATCATGATAAGTATAGTCAAAACTAGTTGACATCAATGACAACATATTGACTAATTTAATCATCTTACATATCACTTTAATAGCTTGATGATCTCTAATCACCATCTCTTCAGTTCATCAAGTTATTCAATGAGTTGTAGGTCATTAGTCGGCCAATATCAAACAATTATATTCCACCAGTCAGTGAACTCAAGAACTGAGAAACACCAAACACACCCAACCAACTTGAGAAAATAAACAACAAAGTGATAATCGAGCTCGTTAGTGACTGACAGGAACACTTCACCGAGAACTTGAAAGTAGTTACTGAGAAAACTGGATAAGCTATCGAGTAGCCAAACAAGCTCTAACATATTTTTGGTTGATTCAGGATTACCATAAACCCAAGATGCTCATGCATCATACACCCAGGGTTGGAAAGAAATGATTCTCTTAATCATGTGTTAGGTACAACTTGTGCTGAATCCAAATCAGATTGAGAAATCCATTTACTATCTTCAATTAGTCTGTTTGTCCACTTTACCAAATACTCCATGTAATCCATTCCTCTTGTGCTTATGCAAATTTTCTGATCCAAAATTTGTTCAACTTCCTCTATCTGCTTCTTGGGATAATCACTTGCTACTATCACTTCTTCATTAGGCTCATGGTACTTATATAAATCTAAAATGTTGAATATAGGTGATATATCCATGTCATCAAATAACTCAACTTCATAAGCATTTCCACTGTCAAATTTCTTTAATACCTTCCAGCGACCAAATTTTTTCATCTTCAACTTAGCATATGTTCTAATAGGGAGTCTTCCTTTCTTCAAATGAACCATTACACTAGTACATTTAAGTCCTTTTTCCGACAACTATACGTCACAATTTCAACACAAACCCGTCAATCAAGCGATACTAACCGCTGTTGCATTTTTGGTGTCAGAATCACTGACGACTAGGATGTTCGTCATAATTATGGCAGATATGACCATCACAATATGCATAAGAAGAGGGCCTTCCAACATGGTCAGAGATGGTCAACATGCTATCGGGACACCTTATTACTATTGTAACTATGACGGAGATGCTGCATAAGCGATGGCTTTTCGTTGGTGAGTTCTGACAGATAACCATTGTTCATAATTTAATTACCGTCGATTCCTTATTAAGGGTGTTGCAAGTATGACTTTGGTGTGACATATATGTTGTACATGTGACGTCTACATGTCAAATATTTCTAAAAAATAGTCATCGTGTGTAGTGCTTTTTTGTCGGTCGTTCTTTGATGACTGTCATAATTGCGATAGTATGCTGTATATAAAAAAAAAAATTGTCGTGCATGGAGTGAGACCTTAAAATGTTGAGCTTCTCTTTGTTTTGAGAATAGTTTAACATTCTCTACTTTACAGGGCCAACCACGTGAAGGTGGAAGCTCATCTGACCCCTCCTAGGAGCCTCTTATGACCCTTTACGACACTTTAAGACCTCTAAGATGTATTCTTAAGGATCATAAAGGGTCATAAGGGGTCCTACGACACAACAAATGAGAAACATAAATGTAGGCATCATGGTCACAATTTTTTGGAGACACAACATAATTGAGTGGTATATGCAGATGATGCAACACAACCACTACTCCTCTGGTTCCAAGTTGACACTGCAGGATGCAAAAACCATAGATAAGGAATAAATTTAGAGAGCGGAGGAGGAGGGCCATAATGACTAAAATAATATAGGGACCCTATATTATTTTGGTCGTTATGGCCCTCCTCTGCTCTCTAAATTTATTCCTTATCTATGGTTGTTTGGATCTCGCAGTGTCTACTTGGAACTAGAGGAGTAGTGGTTGTGTTGCATCATTTGGGTATACCATTCAATTATGTTGTGTCTCCAAACAATTATGACCATGATATCTACAATTATTACCATGATATCTACATTTATGTTTCTTAGCTATTGTGATATCTACATTTATGTTTCTCAGTTGTCATATTTATGTACATGTTCTTTATGTGTTTGGCTTCTCTCCCTCGCATCCAAAATAAGATTTTCCCACTCTTAATCGAGAATGCACGTGCAACTACATAGAATATACATGGATAACAGATGGAGCTGAAAAAATGCACCATGTTTACATTTTTTTAATAGGTCTATAATTTTTTTAATTTATAGACCATCGTGAACATTACAACTCTGGCAACTATGGGTGAGAGAATGTCCTCAACAAGCCAGCAAATAAAAAGTCTTGATTTTCTTACATGATGAGGACATTACACTCGCCTATAAGAGTCAAAATTACAATGTTCGCAATGGTCTATTACTTAAAATACCTAATTAAAGACCTTTATAAAAAAATGCAAACCTATTGCATTTTTCAGCTCCACCTAATATCCTATGCATATGAATTGAGATTTCATATTGAACTAGGTGCCTCCTTCTACATTGCCTGAAACCAAGAGATTGTCACAGTTAACATCTAAAACCATTATTGAACTTTTGTTATAATTAAAAACTACATTAATACTTACTGTATAAGTCTGAACCAAGTGAATCAACTCATCCTCTCTCATCTGTATTTGAGGAGTCTAAGGTTGAATCTCTGCCAATTGAGTTAACTCTCTTAATAGTGCACAAAGGACCTTTTACAGTGCAACCACATGATCAATGTCTAATGTAAAATCAATAATGAATGGACTTTTTTCATACTGTGGCTCCTCATGGACTACTTGTTCCTTTCCCTTTTTCTGATCAGAACGTATTTGTGAGAATAATATTATTAGCACTTTATTTAATAGCAATCCAAAATAGTAGTGAAGAATAAAACATAACAAAAAATACACATTAACATTTTTCTTGTATGTGCATTTGTACAACAAAAATGAGTTTTACCTGTCGGGAAGAAGAAGTCCAACGAGAACCATCTTCATCATGCATATCGTGTGGTTGTTGATCCATACTATAGCCATGTATTTCAACATGAGGACTAGGGGTTGCATTGCATCATCTGGGTATACCACTCAATTATGTTGTGTCTCCAAACAATTGTGACCATGATGCCTACATTTATGTTTCTCAGTTATTATGAGATTAAAAGTCTTCTAAGGAACATGTCGTGTCTATGTGGAACTGCGTAGGATAATCACCAAATGGTTGATGGTGATTGATGAAGAAGACTTGAAAATGATGATTGATCCAATTCAGATTGGTGCAGCATTTTTAAATCTTCTTCATAATCACCATCAACATGGCCAATTTTACAAAACTAATTCTGCATACACTGAATTTTGCATACTCCTTATTTTGTTCTGGGTTGATATTGTCAAACATGGTCTTTCTTGAATGGAATGACTCGTTACTTGTACATTGACTAGAATGTTGGTGGAAGAAGGATGATTTGTTTGCAACCTACAGATACAGACACTGAACAACTATTTTCTCAACTCTAATTTTCTCAACACAAAGGGACATTTATCATAGTCATAGAAACATGATTAGTTTTAAATGGAATACACCAAGGAGTACCATCAGAAATATTGACCATTTACAATCATGAATAGTAAACCTAAATCAAATAGCTCATTTTTTATCAGCATGTAGTCTCTGCGTATATGAAAAATGAATAAAATATCAAGCTGAAATAAAAAAAGAATAAAAATTCAAATTCAAGGCCTAATTTATCAAGAGAAACAAACAATGTGGAACCCCACAATTGAAAATATGAAACCTAATAAAAAACATTGCAAAACTTGATTGGGACAATGGGATTTACAAAGTAAGGAAAGGTGAGAGGATCAATCAAATGATGAAAAAAAGAAACACACTTTGTCAATAATGTTCAAAATCCTATCACCAAGCACAGACATAGGAAATAGAAAAGGGGAAAAAGATAAGAAATAAATTGTCCCAAGCTATTGCACTTGAATAATTATTTCAGACGTGGAATAATGGGGATGTAACGAAGAACCTTACACGGCACCTTTTTTGTCATTTGATCATCTCAATATCTACCTATATGGCATTCAGGGAATTCTGTTGAATTTTCATATTCTTTATGATAAATAACATGATCTTCAGGACAAGCATCTTGATGTGAGGGAGGATGGGGAGAGGGGCCAAAGGCTCACGCTAACCAGATCCACCTTGTAGAACAACACACAAAAGAAACAACACACAACAGTGAGAGAGAGAATGCATATACTTTGTTATATTATCTTCAAATTGATTCATACATGACGGATTGTAAGGCCTTCCTGGTTTAGGCCAGATATTACAATCAAGTACATAAGTCCTCCAACATGTGAGGATCTACCAACAATCTCTAATTTTCTATCTTCTATCTTCTATCCAGAACTGACTCCTAAAACTCTAACCAAACAACTACATTTATACAAAGGCTACTGAGCCAAGTTGGCCTTCAGATCCACAATCAATGGAAGGGATGACTAGATCTAGGTCCACATGCTTCCCAATGATGGATACCAACATTAAATCCATGGCCCAAATTAAATGCACAAGTTAGCCTCAAAAGAAATCCAAAGCAAACAACTCGGTAAGCAAGGAAACCAAGCGCTAGACAAGCATCATTGAGCACCAGGGAAATTCACTGAGCACCAAAGAGATAACCGACCAACATTGGCGAATGAATAAAACTAAGCAACACTAAACCAACTTAGTAAAAGAAGGAACCGAGCAACACAGACAAACTCAAATATGTTTTTGGTGACATAGGATTTCCAAGGACCTGAGATGCTCCTGCATTAGACACCTGGGGTTATTTGAAATGATTCTCCAAATCATGAAAAAGGTATGATCTGAGCTACATCCAACTCAAACTATTAAATCCATGAACTGTCTTCGATCGGTCTATTTTTCCACTTTATCAGATATTCCATATATTATTTTCCTCTTTTACTTCTGCCAATTCTTTGCTCCAAAATCTTTTCAACTTCTTCATTCTGCTTCTTAGGATAATCCATCGGTACTATCATGTCTTTATCAGGTTCATGAAACTCATACAAATAATAAATGTTGAATATAGGTGATATATCCATGTCATCAGGTAACTCAATCTCATATGCATTTCCACTGTCAAATTTTCTCAAAATCTTGCAAGGTCCAAACTTCTTCATCTTTAGCTTCCCATATGTTCCAACAAGAAATATGCCTCTCTTCAAATGAACCATCACTTCATCACCAACATCAAAAGTATTATGTCTTCTTGATCTATCAGCTCTGTCTTTGTATTTCTGATTACTCTTTTCCATCTTAAACTTCACATCTTCATGTAATGTCTTCATGTACTCAGCAAATTTTAGTCCTTCAACACTTCTCTTTCTTTCATCAGCAATGTCTCTCAAATCAGATATACTTCTCACTTGTATTCCATTTACAATCTCAAAAGGTGTTTTTCTAGTACTCCTATTCACTGAATTATTGTATGAAAACTCTGCTTGTGCCAACATAGAATCCCAATTACTCGGTGTGTCTCCAACTAAACATCTCAAAAGATTTCCCAAACTTTCATTCACAACTTATGTCTATCCATCGGTTTGTGGGTGAAATGTGGAACTATATTTCAACTCAGTACCAAACTTTCTCCAAAGAGTCTTCCAAAAGTATCCAACAATCTCCTCTTTCATGAATGAACACTTTTTCATATTTATTAGCAACTTTTCTTCTTTCAATCTTTGCAAAACTTGTCTAACATGCAACAAATGTTCTTCTCTGGTCTTATTGAATATCAGAATATCATCAAGATATACAATCACAAACTTACCCAAGAATTTCTTCAAAACTTCATTCATCAACCTCATAAAAGTACTCAGTGCATTAGTTAAACCAAAAGGCATAAACAACCACTCATACAAACCTTATTTTTTCTTGAAAGTAGTCTTCCATTCATCACCTTCTCTGATTCTGGTCTAATGATACCCACTTTTCAAATCAATTTTGGTAAAATACCTTGCTCCAGTCAAACTGTCCATTATATCATCCATTCTCAGTATAGGAAACCTATATTTCACTATTATCTTATTGATTTCTTTGGAATCAGTACAGATTCACCATTCTCCATTCTTCTTAGGTGCCAATACAATAGGTACTACACAAGGACTCAAACTTTATCTGATCAAACCTTTCTGCAACAATTCTTGAATCTGTCGGTTCAATTCCTGATTCTTGGTAGGTGTCAACTGATGAGGTGCCTTATTTGGTAAACTAGCTCCAGGGATAAGATCCATGCAATGACCAATTCTTCTCTTCAGTGGTAAACCATCAAGTACATTATCAAAAATGATTTCACTATACTCGATGAGTAACTTATCAATCTCCTCAGGGACATTATCCTCTATTTTCTTACTCGGTTTGTTAGGAATCGCAACAAAAAATACATCATTCTTCTTTAAATCCTTAACAAACTTTCTTTCTTCCATCAAGAAAACTTTCATAGATGTGTAAACATTACTAACAGGTTCTTCAATCAAAGGTAATAAGATCTGTCTTCTCCCATAAGCCCAAATAGTATATTTATGAAATCTCCCATCATATATAGCATGTGTATCATATTGCCAAGGTCTACCCAAAAAAATATGACAACAATCCATAGGCATGATATCACATAACACCTTATCATAGTACTTTCCAATTTTCAAATTCACATAACATTTTTCACTTACCAAGAGTGTATGCTCATCTTTGATCCATGAAATCTGATAGGGCTTCAGATGTTCCAACCTTTGCAACTTTGTAACCATCTCCTTAGATGCCAGATTCTCCAAGCTACCACTGTCAATGATTACCTTCCAAACTTCATCAAAAACTCTACATCTGGTCTTGAACAAACTTTTCCTTACCAAATCTTCATTTTTACCTACATTCCAAAGTGCTCTCCTTACCATCAAGTTATTTTATTTCTCAAGTTCATTCGGTGACTCTTCTTGCACCAAAGCATTTCTATTATTACCAGCCTTCTTACTTGCATGTGTACACTCAAATGATCTATGTCCTTCTTCTCCATAATTATAACAAGTTCCTCGAAAAGAACCTCTATTATAACCACCTTGGTAGTTACTACCTCTGCCTCTAGATGAACTTTCACCTTTCCACTTGGTCTTGCCTTTATCCAGAGTTGTCTTTTCAGGTTCAGATCTACTATTTTCACCATGAGATCTACCTCTTCCTCTAGGGAATCTACCACCTCTACCTCTTTGTCTTTGCTCATGTCTCTTATTCAATTTCTCCTCATCTTTCAATGTAATTTGATAAGCCTCTTCAATGTTCTCCAATTTGACCAAACTAATTTCTTCTTGGATGGAAACTGTCAAACCATTCAGGTATCTAGCAATTCTTTCCACATCATCTTCATCATGTCCAGATCTGATATCTAATCTATAGAATTTCTCAATATATTCCTTTATCGAGCTATCTCTCTGCCTTAAACTTTGCATTCGCTTAACTAGGTTAATCTAATAATCACAAGGTAAGAACTTTCCTTTCAATTTATTCACCATTTTACTCCATACCTTGATTTTTTCTTTTCCTTTCCTCTTTCTGTCCAGCTGCAGATGTTCCCACCATAAGGATGCATGACTTTTCAACTTTGTGCTTGCAATTTTCACCTTCTTTTCTTCAGGTACATTTTCATATTCAAAATACTTTTCCATCTCAGTGATCCAATCCACCAATTCATCAGAATCCAATTTTCCACCAAACTCAAGAGGATTAAAGTGTGGTGTATACTTCAGACTTGTCAAAGCCTTTAATAATCTTTCCTCACCATGATCCATCATAGGTGTAGGTTCTACATCACCTTGTTCTACCTCAATTTCATCATCACTAACATCTTCAAGATGTCTTCCTCTTCTATGGGCTATTTCAACAACTTCCAATCTAGCAGCAAGTTGTCTCAACATGTCTGCCAATCTTGGATCCACATCTCGCCACCCATGAACCATCTTGAAAACCCTCTTCAATTGTAGGTCAGATCACAATCTACTACCCCAAAACAATTCAACTAGGGCTTCACAAGAAGGAACCTTCAAATCTAGATTCACAAACCTAGATCCAGATCTCACCTTGCTCTGATACTATGTGTGTGAATTTTGTACCTGATCTGTAGACACAACACTCAGTAAAACATTAGAGGTTAGCTATAATCAAAATCGTGCAAAATTGAAATCTACTCTAACCAAGTGATTTACTGCCTTCTAGTAGGTGTGAGATTGATGTTCTCAGATTGTAATCGAGATCAGTGACCTAGACGACACCTAAATGAAGGATTTGAATGCAATTGATCTAGATATGAGATTGAATGCAATTAAGCTATTTTTTTTTAATATTTTCTATGCAATATGAATGATTAATCTGATATGAAATCTATGCTAGATGAAATTGATATGCTATGAATGCTATTGAAAATTGATATGCAATGCTAATCTAACAATGATATACAATATGAATGCAAAAATAAGATTGATCTCACAAAGATGTCGATTCGCAAGAGCTTTGATTCTTCAATTCCAATTCTCCAGTGTGGTTGTGCAAAATATGAGATGCTTGGATGCAAATTTGAGAGATGATTGAGAGATGAGCCTTGTTTTTATAGAAATCCAAGGCTCTGGAGGTGCATGAAAAAAAACCATAAATCACTCAAATAACTCAGGTTGATTTTTGAGTTATTTTTAAATAAAGGATAATTAACTCACAAAAACATGTAAAAGCTAAGTTTTAACTCAAAATAGAGTTTAGCTTTAATTGATAATTGATAGTTGTCTGCTTTTATGATTGTGCATGTTTTATTTATGAATTAATTTAATAATAAAGTGATTTATTTCCAACTTAACTGCTTTTAAAAATAAAATAATTGATTTATGGGTTAATCAATTATTTAATCAAATTTTTATTAAAAACTATATTATTAAATAATGACAACTTGCTTTAATTAATTAAATAAGAATTTAATCAATTATTCATATGATATTAGATTTATTGTCAAAATTAAATAATACAATTAATAATAGATATAATTAAATTTAATTACACAATTAAGTGGCAAATATTAAATATAATTAATTAAATATGAAAATATTCAATTAATCAAACTTTAGGATAAATGTGATTTATTGCCAAATAATTATAAAATTAAAGATAATTATGATGATTAGGAATATTGTTAGGAATATTCCCTGATGCAGAATTTAAGATAATCAATTAGATTTGATGATGTTCAGATGTGCCTTAGGTTAGGACTTCGATGTCGATTTTGTTTGATTTGTCGATGTAGGAAGTTAATGAACTTATAGCCCATTTTTGGGGTATTAGATTTTGCCCCTCTTTGAATTACTGTGCGAAGCGCAGTGGTTCAAAGATAGTCTGTGTTTGATAAAGATATGAAACTGATTCAAAAGATAAACCGATCTCAACATAGAAACCGATTGAAAGATATTGAGATAGGAGTTGATTGATATTGAATTTGATATGAAGATAATATGTCCTGAATGACCAAAGATAATGTTCACTATAATAGAAAATGAACCTATGATTGTGAAAAAGTGTCCAAAACGCCTGATTCCAAACCTTAGGATTGCAAAGAAGTGAGTGACCCGTTCTAGACTCGATTGTCTTAGTAGAACTATCAAGTATCACATCCAAACCCTTCAGTTGCCGAAGAACCAAGGAAAGAACACTATGATCTAATGGTTGCAAAAATTGATATGGATTACAAGATTAAGAGAATACTAGATTGATATGGATCGATGAATCTGATATGCCCCAAGTGATGATAGATTTGCCCCGAGCGATGAGGACTTTTGATGAATCAGTAACTAGACTTGATTGTTTGTCTTGGTCACTGATGAAAGATATTGATAGACTTGATCGATAGAATTTTGATTTACAGACTTTGAATTGATGTGCAATACCATGCCCCCTTCGGGATTAAAATTGAAATCTGACAAGAAAAGTCAGCGTTGAGAGCTCAGAAGCATGTTGATTGATGGTAAAAGTGGTTATACACGTTCAAGAGCGCATTCTGCATCATTTAGAGGTCCTGGAGACCAAATTTGACTAGGTTTGACCATGAGTTTGACCATGGTTGACCAAGTTGAAATTTTGATAGTTTGATGAAAGCTAATCAGTTAAGTTGAATACTGTATTTTTGTGATAATTGAAGGTTGATTATGCAAGTAGTGAATAAGATAAATGATCTCAGATTTCAATTTTGATCCCGAAAAGGATTCTACTTGCTATTTCATTGGAGGAACCTTCATGTGAGATTCAGCTCTTGTTAGATTTGAAGATGTGAGTGGTGAATTGTTTAAGCATTGAAGTTCGTTTAGCCATTGTGAGATCATGCAAACATGCAAAATGCAAAGAGATATGCAAAATGAAATGCAACCTAAGACCTAGGACCTAGTCACTGATCATGTGTCGATTTGTTATCATCATTGAACTTTTAGGTAACTGGATAAATCAATACAATGCCCACTAGCCATGAAACTATAGACATATGAATATCGATTTGTATGCGCAAGAATCAATACAACACCCACTGGTTATACGACCATGGACATATGAATATTGATTTGTTTTCAGAATGTTGGATTAGATATAAGCACCAAGGCACAAACGCTAGGATGACCTGAATATCATGTCCATTTTGATATAGCAATTTGTACAAGCATCAAAACATAAATGTCGTGATGACTTGAGTACGCCTTGGACTTAACATACACATCAAACAATCAAAAGATCATTCTAAATCCAGTGTGAATTACCCGTAGTGACCCTTTATTGTTCACCTCCTTAGGCAAGATCGTGTTTCACAGTAGGAGAAAGAACTTACTCAAAAAGACAATAGTTAGATCAAACTTCCTTGAATTTTCTGGGTATCAATGGTCGAGGTACGCATGGCCATCGAATTCGAGATAGAGGCTCTTACAGTCAGACACCATTTCAATCCAAAATTTCCAAAGTTGTTAGATTTTCACATACAAGCAGCAAACAAAGAAAAGATTATGCCCCCAGTCATCACTCTCTAAATCCTGTAAAGGACATCATCGAAAGGCTCGAAGGGACATAATATGCAAAAATCTCAATGCGAATCAGTAAGCATACAAGGAGATAAAAGCGTGTAAAAAGCATAGATCATTTTTAGTTTGATGTTTGATGTTGTTGTAGATGCAAAATCCTTTCTGGAGAGGAGACTGACTGACTGACTCAGATGAAGCTTCAAAGGACTCTGACTAGATATGATCCGTCTAAGATACATGGGAGACCATAGGATATGATATTGATTGCCCCCAAGTTTGAACATTGATAGGATACAGACGCTTGAGCTGATTGGTGTACAGACTGACTTATTAAAAACTGAAAATGGGAGATATGTTCAAACTAAAGCAAGACTGAAAGCTAGGAAAGACCAAGATTGCACTGATAGATGGAGCATTTGGAACAAGTGGCACCCGTTTGTGGGGTTTTCACCATCTTGGCAGAGATTCTATTATTGCTACCAAGGCGCTGTTTCCAGGTTTTCACCAAGGCACTTTTTCTTTTTTTTCATTTTTTTGTATTTTTTCTTTTTTTTTTTGTATTTTTCATTTTTTTCATTTTTTTGTACTTTTGATATTTTTTGATTTTTTTTGTGAATCATCAAGGCGCCTATTGCTAGGTTTTCACCAAGATGTTCATTTTTTCAAGACTTTTTCTGATTTTTAAGATTTTTTCAAGACATTTTACCATAGACTGAATGCCTTAGGCATAGAATTTCTTCAGATGGAGAACATTGATTGGTTCTCGAAGCTGTTCGCCTTTAGTCATTAAGAGTTGATAGGCACTAGAGCCAAAAGTAGCAGTGATGACAAAGGGACCCAGCCAATTGGGTTCGAACTTCCCCTTGCGTTCTCGATGTGATTGATTTTTAGGATTTCCTCTCAACACTAGATCACCAACCTAAAATTCTCTGTGTCTGACTTTCTTATTGTAGCCTCTAGACATTCTCTTCCAATATACTCTAAGATGATCATATGCTGCTTGTCTACGATCATCTAGTAATTCAAGTTCTTGTAACCTAGACACTCTGTAGTCTTCATCAGTAACAAGTCCATGCATTCTGATTCAGAGTGATGGGATTTCAACCTCAATAGGTAGTACTGCTTTAGACCCATAAACTAAAGTGAATGGTGTAGCCCCAGTAGGCATTCTGATACTAGTTTTGATATTGGTTCTGATACTGATTCTGATACTTGTTCTGATACTGGTTCTGATACTTTTTCTGATACTGGTTCTGATATTGGTTCTGATACTAGTACTGATACTAGTTCTGATACTTGGTATACTTCATAGCATCTTTTTTCATTTGCAAACTTCCAAGAAAGATCATATCATGCAGTCCCAATGTCTAGCAAGGTGGAGAACAAGAGGGATTGGCAAGCTGGTGGAAGAGATGGAAGACAAGAGAATGAAAGAGAATGAAGGGAAGAAATCTTCAAGGTAAAACTCCTCAAGAATACCCAAGCTAGGGAAAAATAGGTCATGTAAAGCGCATTTGGATAAGCAATGAAAGGCTAGCATAGGATAAGTCACAAGATTGTAATGCCAAAGAATGAAAGGATGTAGTCCAAAGGAGTAGACATGTCAAGAGGTTTCAAAGCATCGTGTTTTACTCTTTCTTTCTTAGATCAAGACCAAAGGGGAAAAGGATAGGGAAAGGCTATAATGAATGGAGGAAGATGGATATGAAGGCTAAACATGGAAGAAATGAAAGCAAGATCATCGTAAGATAGCTCACAAAATAGCTAAATGTTCGTGTATAGATCAACATTGTCAAGATCAAAGAGAGAAGATGGAATGGATGAAATATATAGAAGAACTACGCATGATGCCTGATTGCCAAGTTTTCATCATGGTACTTATCCAAGGCGACACAAGGGAGTGGTTTTCACCATAGGATGAATTTATTTCTCTTTACTTTTTCTACCAAGGCACCTGTTTCCAGGTTTTCACCAAGGCACATTTTCAATTTATTTTATTTTTCATTTCTTTTTTGGAAGAAGGCAAGCTTTTTAGATAATGCTCCTTGAAAGGATAAACCATGATATGCCAAGGATTCAAAATGACACGCTTAAAGATGCTGATAGGGAAAGGGAGATGAAAGAGAAAAATGGAGGATAAGGTTTTATGTAAAGCGAGTGAGGTTGGAAGATAGGAGGAATAGGCAAGTGAGGAAAAAGGATAGGAGGTAGAAGGATAATGCATGGAAGGATTGTGAAAGGGTAGATGGAAAGGAAGGCAAGTTCAACATCAACACATACCTTGAAGGGTGGTGAGAGAATGGAGGAATCGTGAATGAAGGAATACGTGAAGGAATATGGTGAATGGATAGTAGAGGTTGTGGTTTAGGCACATGAAATGGAAGAATATTTTTGGAGGGAGATGAAGTGGAAGCCTTTGGAAGCTTGAATGTCAATTTCACTTTTTTCTCAACACTAGACTCTTTCAAGAGAGACTTTGGAATCCATATAGCAGTAGGCTTTTTATTTCCTTTTGATGATCTAGAGAGAATATCTTCAATGATAGATTTTGGAACCCATACTTGTCTTGTAGTTTTTTTCTTAGATATCTCTTTGGACTTTATGCTTCCATGTCTGTTAAAGGAGACATGGTGATCTTTTTTTGATGGATTATTGTATTGCTTCTTTTTCTTGTATTGAACATTCAAGTTACTTCCAAAAGACTTGGGATTTGTGGAAGAGGGAGGATATGACTGGTTTAGATGGGTGGGTGGATGAAAAGGATTCAAGGGTATGCATCTATGTTGATCTTGAGGAAAGATGGGAGATGGAGGTATGTAAGGACCCAAGATGGATGGCAAATTAGGAGAGTTAGGAGGGGAAAGTGAAGGGACATAAGGACCCAAGATGGAAGGAAGGAGTGAAGATCTTTGTAGTGGTGGAAGAGGTCCAAGGATGGAAGTGAAAGACGCAAAAGGATAATCAATAAGTTCATCAGCATCTATATGACAACCAAGGATATCAGCATCTTTAGAGTGAGCATTAGGATCTTCAATAGAATCATGGACATCTTGAATATGAGCACCTTCTTTGATAGGATTGTTCAAAGCTTGCAAAGACTTAGGAAGAGTAGAAAGTGGAAATGAACATGGAGTGGTAGAACAAGAAGATGGAAGACTTTGATCTTGACAAGGATCTTTGGAAAGCATAAGCGTATAATTTTTCTCTTGATTTTCAATAGGCTCAACATTGGAAGTAACAACACCATTTTTAACAACCTTAATGGAAGTATCATCTTTGGAAAGCACAAGTGTAGTAAGGTTATTTTGATTGTCAATAAGCTCAACAGTGTAAGTAGTAGCTTGATCTTGCTTAGGAGAAGACTTAAGACATGGTGGAGTGCATGAAAAAGGGTCTATAGGATCAAAAGAACCCTAAGGTAGATAAGAGACATCAGAAAAAGGAGTGGATGACATGGAGGGTTCTTGATCTTGATCTTTCTTTATGTTCTTTTCTTCATCATTTTTAGAGTCCTCTTGACATGGAGCCACTTCTAAAGACAAGTAAGCATATTGGAATGGTATGGAAGACTATTGCAGAGATGGTGAAGGACTAGATGAAGTAGGCATTGTAGCGCATAAATGCTTAGGCTCTTTAGGTTTATCATTATTGAAAGTATTTGCAGCCAAGTGAAGGTTAGCTTGAATTTCTTGAAGAGGTAGCCCTAGAGGATAACTATAGGGAACCACATGAAAAGTATCAGGGCTTGTGTCAGATGAAGGTTTTGTGAAAGATTTGAAAGACTCAGAAGCTTTAGGAAATGTACGGGTATTGGAGGAAGTAGGGGATGAAAGGGAACCATCACTAGACAAAGGTTCAACATTAACATGATCTTGCTTGAGAAGATAATCTTTATTTTCAGCAAGAGAGTTCTTAGAGGAGAGATCCTTATAGTATTGACGTTTCAAGCTAGCATGATGCATTTTATAGTCCTCAGCAGTAGTAGATGGATCATCATCAAGGTATTGTCCACAAAAGCCATCAAAATCTCTTTCAAAATTAGAATCATATGGATCACCATCATGATCTATCCAATGTGACGGTCCATTTGTAGTAAGCAGGAATGAACGACGAGGAGGACTCTTAGGAACAGAGGTGTCATAGGTATCATTACATTGTCTATCATCATATTCATCATAGTCTCCAAAGCTTGATGTGTCATTCTCTGTGGAAGAGGTATCATAAGGGTTGTCACGTTGCTCACATTTTGTCTGAGGGCATGGTGACGTACAATTCTTTATCAAATGGAAAAGAGCATAGAGTTTCCATGGAGAACTCTTTAGGTTCCTTTTCTTTCTCAAGTTTGTCAAGATGGACTTGCATAGCATGTATCTGTTTCATTATAGTGGTGATCAGAGCTTCTTCCTCTTGTTTACTGATTCTTTGAGACATGTGTACTGATTCTCAATAGCTACTGCTCTGTTCTTGACACAATGATATTTTTGACAGATTCTGGAACTAGGCTAGAAACATTGGATATCTTGCAATTTGACAATTTCTGACAACTCTCTCAAATTTTTCCAAACGACACTCTGCAGACTCGTACGACACTGGGTAGTCTATGAAACGACAGTTGCTAAACTCATACGACAATTGGGTAGAAATGAAATGACAGTTGACAAAACTCGTACGATAGTTGCTAACAAGGTTTTGACTTCTTGAATTTGCTAGTTTGAAAACTTGTACGACACTGTGTTCTCAATCATACGACAGATGGGCAATACTGAAATGACACTTGACAAAACTCGTACGACTTTTGACTTCCTGAAATGACTTTTGACTCCAGAAAAGATTTTACGTCAATTTTTGCAAAATTTAAGGTCTTCAATTTTGGATTGTTTGCAAATTGTACTATCCAAATTTTGAAGGTTATACCAGATTTGATCATTTTTAATAGTCAAGTAGATAAACAAGCACGCAGAACAGCAAGCAAGTGATTCCAAGCACATCTGAAAACAATGAACAAGGGCAAAAGCAACCTTGCGCATGAACAATCAAGTGACCAAATTGTGATAATCCCTAAGAGTATTAATTGTGTATGTTCTGAAAAGTTTTGCAATAACACACATATACCTGAGAATGAAAAATTGGCCTCTCTAGGGTTTTTAGTAATGGCTTGACTCTGCAACTTTTATGATTCAAAGGGGTGAACTCCAATCTCGGTGCACCAGGGTTTTGACACAGTCCGAGAACTTAATCTTCAAGAGCTGCTAGGGAGATCTGACAACCCAACAATGAACCATACCCGTGGAGATTTCTTCCACAAGGACATTTATATAGCGGCTGTCACTACCATGGAAAAAATGACTATTATCGCTTGAGGTTCTGTCAACGTAGTTTTCCCTATGAAGGGATTGTCCACTACAGTTAACCCTCTCTAAAGGTGACTCACAGATTTATACCACAAGGGGACTTGGCTCCAGATCCAAGGTTTTTGACACTTTTTCACTTTTAACCCAAACAAAGCAAACAGATTAATCCGACACGCTAAGACAAAGTTTTGTTCCACCAAGGTCTATGATATCAACTCCACGTGATCTATCAACCTCTCCGGGGAGAGAATGTATCAATCAATAAGAGAAGATGCACTAACCAATTTTGATTCACCAAAGCTCATGATATCAACCCCACGTGATCTATCAACCTCTCCGGAGAGAGAATGTGTCGATCAATAAGAGAAGACTCACTAACCAAGTTGAATGTGAAATGCACTAAGTATCCTCCCTACCTACAAGGATTCCGTCATCAAGGAAGGATTTCGCTAGGAATCCAATCTCTCAAGAATCACAAATAGTGTTCATAGGGCCTAATTACTATGTGAGCACAGACATATTCTCGAAAGCAAATCTACCAAAAGTACCCAAAAAGCAGAAAGAGGAACACTTAATGCTTAAAGCGAATATGAGATGAGTCCACAAGGTGGAACACTTAACACCTCACACAAGCTGAAAATGAGTCCCCAACTTAGAAAACAAGTGAGTTCCTAAAAGCACAAAAGGGTTGCCAAGTGGAACACTTAATGCTTCTGTCCTATTGACCCCTCCCCTTTATGGCGCTGAGATTGCAACCACGGGGAAGAAATAAGGGGTTGGCAGATTAGCGAGTCCAATAACCCAAGATAGCAATCAAGATCAATCACAAGTATTCTAAGACTACTTAATGAATCTTTAAGGGTTCACAACCTAGTATCAATTATGCAAGTGTGTAGAAATAGATCAAAAGCATGAAAAGATGCACACAAGCTTGACACATAAGAGATTTATTTTAAGTCCCAAATCAAAATATTATTAGATGAAGGAGAATACCTAGGATCCTCACAATGCGCTTAGTAGATTTTACTTGATTTTTAGCAATTTTTGTTGAGCTTTTCCATCCAAGCAAGTGACGAACTCTCCAACAAGCAAACAAGCAAACAAGATATGCAAAACATATTCAACTTATGAAAACTATAGGGTTAGTTCTAAAAATCAATTTTTAAGAGCAATAATAACCATAAATTAATCCAAATGACAACTCATATCATGCATTGAATCATATGAAAAATAAGTGCATACCCATCACAAAATTTTTATTTTTTTGCACTGCATTTGACCTAGTCAACAAGATTTGATTTTTTTGATATGATTTTGGCCACAAAAATAAAAATTCAGAATAGAGACCCCTACTAAAAAATAGAGAGCTTTCCAAAAATGCAAAATTTTTAGAAAAATCTCTTCATTTGTGCCCTAGAGACCCATTTTATCAAAATAGACTAGTTTTTGTAAATTGACTATTTGAGCTACTAAATTACATCCAAATTTAAAATACAAAGAATAGACCCCCTATAGAATTTGAAGAGCTTTCCGAAAATATAAAAATTTTAGAAAAATATGCTGATTTGTGTCAGATATTAATTTTTTATGAAAAATAAAATAAAAAAAATTAAAAATTCAAAATAATTCAAAAAATTATGAATTTTTTTTCGAAGCTTCCCTGATATGTCTCCAACCTGCAAAACAAATTTCAGACCAAAAATTCAAGCTGTTTGGGAGATAAAATTAAATCTTTGAAACTTTGGGGTTTTAGCTCCCAAAAAAAATCAAAACTAGCATGCAAAGCTGGGTTGCCCCACGGTGGGCGCCAAAAATGTGTGTGTGAATTTTGTACCTAATCTATAGACACAACACTCAGTAAAACATTAGAGTTTAGCTATAATCAAAATTGTGCAAAATTGAAATCTACTCTAACCAAGTGATTTACTGCCTTCTAGTAGGTGCGAGATTGATGTTCTCAGATTGTAATCGAGATCAGTGACCTAGATGACACCTAAATGAAGGATTTGAATGCAATTGATCTAGATATGAGATTGAATGCAATTAAGCTATTTTTTTTTAATATTTTCTATGCAATATGAATGATTAATCTGATATGAAATCTATGCTAGATGAAATTGATATGCTATGAATGCTATTGAAAATTGATATGCAGTGCTAATCTAACAATGATATACAATATGAATGCAAAAATAAGATTGATCTCACAAAGATGTCGATTCACAAGAGCTTTGATTCTTCAATTCCAATTCTCCAGCGTGGTTGTGCAAAATATGAGATGCTTGGATGCAAATTTGAGAGATGATTGAGAGATGAGCCTTGTTTTTATAGAAATCCAAGGCTCTGGAGGTGCATGAAAAAAAGCCATAAATCACTCACAAATAACTCAGGTTGATTTTTGAGTTATTTTTAAATAAAGGATAATTAACTCACAAAAACATGTAAAAGCTAAGTTTTAACTCAAAATAGAGTTTAGCTTTAATTGATAATTGATAGTTGTCTGCTTTTATGATTGTGCATGTTTTATTTATGAATTAATTTAATAATAAAGTGATTTATTTCCAACTTAACTGCTTTTAAAAATAAAATAATTGATTTATGGGTTAATCAATTATTTAATCAAATTTTTATTAAAAACTATATTATTAAATAATGACAACTTGCTTTAATTAATTAAATAAGAATTTAATCAATTATTCATATGATATTAGATTTATTGTCAAAATTAAATAATACAATTAATAATAGATATAATTAAATTTAATTACACAATTAAGTGGCAAATATTAAATCTAATTAATTAAATATGAAAATATTCAATTAATCAAACTTTAGGATAAATGTGATTTATTGCCAAATAATTATAAAATTAAAGATAATTATGATGATTAGGAATATTGCTAGGAATATTCCCTGATGCAGAATTTAAGATAATCAATTAGATTTGATGATGTTCAGATGTGCCTTAGGTTAGGACTTCGATGTCGATTTTGTTCGATTTGTCAATGTAGGAGGTGAATGAACTTATAGCCCATTTTTGGGGTATTACAGATACCACTTGGTAGAAGGGAGGATGGGGAGAGGGGAAAAAGGCTCACCCTAACTAGATCCACCTTGTAGAATAACATGTGGAAGCAACAACACACAATAGTGAGAGAGAGAATGCAGATACTTTGTTATATTATCTTCAAATTGATTCATAGATGTTGGACTATAAGGCCTTCCTAGTTTAGGCTAGATATTACAATCAAGTATAGAAGTCCTCCAACATGCGAGCATCTTCCAACAATCTCTAATTTTCTATCTTTTATCTTCTATCAAGAATTGACTCCTAAAACTCTAACCAAATAACTACATTTATACAAGAGGCTAAAAGGCTCACCCTAACCAGATCCACCTTGCAGAACATGCAGAAGCAACAATAGACAGAGAGAATGTAGATACTTTGTTATATTATCTTCAAATTGATTCATACATGTCAGACTATAAGGCCTTCCTGGTTTAGGCTAGATATTACAATCAATTAAAGAAGTCCTCCAACATGCGAGCATCTTCCAACAATCTCTAATTTTCTATCTTCTATCAAGAACTGACTCCTAAAACTCTAACCAAACAACTACATTTATACAAGAGGCTACCAAGCCAAGTCCACCTTCAGATCCACAATCAATGGAAGGGGTGACCAGATCTAGGTCCACACGCTTCCCAATGATGGATACCAACATTAAATTTGTGACCCAAATTAAATGCACAAGTCAGCCTCAAAAGAAATCCAAAATAAACAACTCTGTAAGTAAGGAAACCGAGCGCCAGACAAGCATCACCGAGCGCTAGGGAAATTCACCAAGTGCCAAAGAGATAACCGACCAACACTGGCGAACGAAGGAAACCAAGCAACACCGAACCAACTCAGTCAAAGCAGGAACCAAGAAACACAAACAAACTCAAATATGTTTTTGGTGACACCGGATTGCCAAGGACCTGAGATGCTCCTGCATCACATCTATTGCTTGATACTCCATTCCGTATGTTTTATAGTGGCACAAAATTCTCGATACGAGCAAGGGAGAATATTTGATGGTGGTAATAGAAACTCACCTATCAATCTAGAACAAAAAATACAAGTCGTTACTATAAATAATCTTAGTGGTACATGTTTCACCTTTTATAGACTATAATGATGTATATGATGAACCTTAGCATATATGACATTGCTATGTTGGATAAACCATTCATAACCTTCAAATTCACCAGCAATAATACAATAGAGAGAATAGTAGATTGGGAGCCTTCATAAAGGGTCATGTTCTCCTTCTCAAGTAGAGGTATATCATGGATGACGTCAATGTCATCCTCATCATAATCATAATCATCATCATCATCAGCACCAACAACACCTATACCAAATTTTTCAATGATCAATGCATTCATACCATCATCTTCAAATGTGTTTTCTGGTGCATGAACATCATCTTCCATGGGATCATGATCTTCAGATTCAATACTCACACCTCCATGTTCCTCTATATTCACACCCCCATGTTCCTCTGAGATGTGGTGGTCCATATCACATACTACACTAGGGAGACCAACCTATATAAAAATGATGATAATCAAACCCCCCTTCAATGTGATAATCAAACCTCCTTCCTTGGTTCATATGTATATTAATTATGAAAACAATAAAACAAACAACTTACCAATGGATGATAATTAAACCCCCATTCAATGTGACCATTCTCCCTACAATGTATCTTTGTTGTTTTGATTTTGATTCTTCTTGTCTTTAAGCCATTACAACTCTTGCATGGACAATAACATTTGTCATCACCTTCTCTTTGAAAGTTAGACAACAATCTAGCAATTGTCTCCCTATTTTGATCGAATTCCCTTGTATTATCTGACATGATCCTTAATGTGTATATCTGCAAAAAAATTGGACATGTTGTACTTAATGTTTATATCTACACATATGGTTTTGATAGAAAATGGTCACTCTATTTTCTCATGGTGAGAACTCTTTATTTGTGACAAAAAATGTCAAACAAAAAATGACATGTTATGGTAGGTTTTATAAATGATATGTTACTTTGTAAATTTAACTTTAGGTTTGATAACTATACATATATTTTCTTTGACTCCCCCACATCCATCTCATATACTCTCAAAAGGGAAATTATTGTTAGAGATGCCTCCTTTCATTAATAGTCACAACCCAAAGATGTGTCACATGCTTTTACTAAGTGCTCTTTACTTCCCTTGTTAAGCACTTTGTATAAACATAAACTTTGTTTTCTAATGGATTGCTGCATGATTAATCGAATCACTTCTTGAAAAAGATGTCACCTTTAACAAGGTAATTTATGCTTATCAACTAATCTCTGTATTGTTAATAAAAAGTGAATTGATACAAAGATCTTCTTGAATAGATCGTTGTTCTTTTGTCTTTATTTATGTGTCTTGTTCTTCAATTTAGTGGCCTTTGGCCTTCATTATCGATAGGGTTATTAGAGATTCATACCATGATTCATTTATTATGCTAAAAATAACTCAATTTTCATGTCACCTTCTCATAGCTTCATATGTGTTTCATCCTTCATGTATACACTTATTTCGACCAAACTTCTAATTTTCTAACAGATTTTGCCAAACGCTTTGTAGGAAACCAAGTAAGGGGTATTCTTGAGTTCAAACACATTGAGCTGCTACAATTGAATTATAAATCATGAATTCACTATAAAATTAATGCATTTCTCTAGATTTCATATGGACATTTTGTCAAATGGCTGGCATGTACGTTTATTCAAATAGAGTTTCAACAGAGTTTCGTAACACCATAAGAATTCAATTTTCTTAGATCTGAAACGCTGATAATAATCTCATTAGATTTCTGAATAAATTATACTTCAAATATCATTTGGAATGGATATATGACAGGTTGATATCAAATTCTATGTCAAGATTTACAGCATTAAATTGATCATATTTGGAAGACTCAGATACAACAAAAACTTGGCAAACCCAAAATTCTCAACTTGACAAAAAATCCAAAAAAATTAAGAAATTTGAAAAATTGCATAATTTTTGTTAGAAATGTATATTTTTTGCAGACAAAAATGACAATGCATCCAATGGTATAATGATGGTATGGTGGTGACTTCTATATAACACAAGTCAACATTTGAAATCTCAATAACAAGAGTGGTAGAAATTGTATATGACCCCCTCTAATCAGTTGTATTTATTAGTTGCAAAAAATTGGATAGAAAAATGATGCATGAAAAAATAGTAAATTAAGTGATTCAATAAGTATGTTAGAACATAGATTATTAAAAAGAGAATGGAAGCATGCAAGACATTGTCGTAATAGAAATCATGTGACAATCAAAGAGTGGGTATTTGATTTGATGGAATGGAAGCATGCAATGACATTATCGTAATAAAAAGCATGCAATGATGGTTTTTTATAGTGAGGCATGGGTATGTGATTGGATAAGTCACTCATACACAAAAATAATAGGGATGGGAGAGTGTAATACCTCAACATATCTAACAATTAGTCTAGTAGGGATTCATGATGATACCTTAACACATCAACACATAAATTGAAAGTACATGTAAGAGAAAAGAAATATCTACATTCGAAGAATTACATGTGTATGTGTTGAATCATAGCTGTCTGAACATAAAAGCTTGTATGTATTGTACAAAGAAAGGAATGAAATTGATTCATCTAGGCTCACATAGGCCGTGAGCATAGCCAAATCCTAAAAAGATATGGATGAATACAAACATACATAAGTAAATGAACATAAGCAACAGGGTACCAGACATTGCCTGAAGAGATGATGGAATGTTGACTCAGGTGTGAATCCAGTGTGCTCGTGTTTAATCTAGAACCTGCAAGGAAGAAAGAAATGGGGTTAGATCCAAAGGATCTAAGCAAAGCATGACATCCTATTACATATCCTAATTTACAGTTATGCATGTGCATAGCCAAGCCATACACCTCTAGAAGGGAAGCAATAGAAAGAGCATGATCAATGAGCAGGGCAAATGAGCATCATGTGAACCATTGGTGTGGATGTCCCATCCAAACAATACAACAACAAAATCAAATGGTTTTTTTCCATTTGATGTTGTTGTGGCACCATTTCCAAATGGACCATCTACATCAATGACTCAAATCATGTAATAAAACCATGGCCCTAAATGATCAAATAAGGGAGTCATTATCAAGCATCTATGAAGTTGAAGTAATAGGCAAGCTACATCAGTCATTATCAATATTAGTGGTAATAACAAATCAATGATCACAATCTCATAAAAGAATGTCATTGAGCCAACTTAACTAGTCAACAATCATTAACTGATGAATGTTTCCCTAGTATTAACATGGGCCCTCAGAGATACATAAAAATACAATAGTGAGTCTTGACATTGGGCCAAAAACATAATGGAACAATCAACAATGATGCCCGAATAAGAGTGAATATGGTATTATGCCACATTCCGATCAAAGGGAACAAAAGCATGAAGAAGATGTAATACAAGGAGGAGAAAGTAACTGTAGCCGGCGGCCTCATCAACATCAATATTGCTTTGACCAATACTTGAATTCAAATCATCCACAATGGTATGTCCACTATATAAAGAGAAACAATAGAGGTGGAGATACCCTAGCAATAGCTCATGGGCTCTAAACCCTTTCAAAAAAGTGAGTGATAAAGAAAGCATCTTAATTCTATGAGCATCAGTGGCAGTAATGAAGAAAATAATGATGCCCTAAAGATCAACACATGATCAAAGAAATGGGCACCATGTATACATACAACAACATGGATTACCATGTCATGGCATGAAAACAACATTAAATATTGATGCAATTATATAGTAGTGAGCGTGCACCATCATGATGCCATATAAAAATAATGCAAGGAAGCAGAAATAGTCACAGGCCCATGGCCCTCACAACAAGCATACCCTCAAGGTAGACAATAGAAAATGGAAGGAAGATCACAAATAAATAATTAAATAGTAGGAGTAACAATAATACCAACCTTAACAAGTCAAACTCCCATTTGAAGTTTGGCAAAGAAGCAAGTTACCAAATTGAGCTCTTGATCACAGAGGTTGAATACTAGTCCATAATGTAACTTTCCCCAAGAAACTACAGTTAGGGCTCGATGCTTTTAGCATATTGTATCCTTTGGAGGGTCGGATTTTTAAGTTATTCAAATGTTTATGTTTTAATGGATGGTTTTCCCCTTTAAGTGGGTTGAGAACCTTATCCATGAAAACATACTAATTAAACAATAACCCTATATAATAGCATAAAGGTCCCTTTTTTATTTCTATTCTAAAATGGGGAATGTTAAAATATAAAATCATTGCTTGTATTATTCCACCTCTTCGTGCGCGCAGCTAGGATTTGGTGGTGTAGGGGCACCAAGAAGAATCAATCAAGCCTTGAAGACATCCAATGCAAACATGAAGACCTTGAAGGAATTAAATGAGACCAAGAGGGCATGTAAGATAGAGAAGGAACATTTGAGCATCAACTACAACATTTTGAAGCCTGTAATGTCATGCAATGATATTTCAATGTAAGGATTGTTTAAATGGCCTAAAGGCCCAAATTGATTGTAAATGGACCATTAGTGTCCATAGGGTGTTAAGGGGTAGTTAGGATCTTAGGATTGTTTCAAATAATTCTCCTAGGTGTTTAAACACCTTAGGAGTTTTCAATTTCCAAGTTTAATAACTTTTTAGATAAATTTCAATGTTTAAATATTCAAATTTTGAATATAACGGCTAGGAACTTTTTAGAGGGAAATCCCATTAATGGGATCCTTAAACATTTGTTAAGCCATGTAACCAACCAAATGTGGTTGAGGTAGTTGGCATGGAATTAAAAATTCACCAAAGAAGTGAGGGTACAGAGAGATGCCTGGGATGTACGGACTATTAACATAAACTCAATAGAATACAAGTTTTTGCAATCTTTGTGTTGTGTTTTGGACTATTGGTTATTATTTTGATTGGAGATAAGTTCCAATGCACTAGAGAAAGGATATAATACATTTTAAAAGACTTTTTTATGCCTTAAAGATCAATTCAATTCTCTACTGCTTTCATTTTGCTATCTTTAACAATCACAGTCAGCATATTGTCTTTGTTATTTTGATTTCTTCATGATAAACATTCATCCCATGAATTCATAAGGCCTTGAATTTATGGGATGATGTTCATCTAACATGTATCATATTATTTTAACAGTATGTGTGCAGGAGAAGTGAAAGAATAGGGTGATCACCATGCTTGGAGTAGTGAAAAACCATTGAAATGTGTGGGTACAATATAGCAGTGAGAGATCGGGTTGAATAGTAGTGGTATTTTATGATTTGAGGAGTCTTAGGATGTTGAATAAAAGGTGAATCAATCACCAATTGAACCTAGAAGTGTCGGGAAGGTCTGGATTTAGAAAGCCCTATAAACAAGTGTTTGGGGACACCAATTTGGGCTTGTTGGTGTTGCAGGGACGTTGGGTCTAATTCCTTTTGGAATTAAGCATTTGGAGTCATTATAAGACACTTTTTAAGGTTTGGGGTCTTGGGAGTGAAAGAAAGATAAGGTTTCTTTGTTAATGTACCTATTTTCATGCATTTTTGGAGTCATAGGGGGTGAGAAGCAACACATGCTCCAAAAAAACCATATCAACCCTTTTGATATGACAATGTAATAATGAAAGGGTGTCCAAAAAACTAATTATTTTGATCATTCCTTTGGGAAGTTATAGAGATAAGTGGCATTTTCCTTCACTGCAGGGCTACTAGACAAGGCAATTAGGCCTTTGGCTAGTTTGGGGAAGATTGAAGAATTGGGTACTTTAGGTATTGTCTAAAAGTCTAAAATCCATCAAATACTCTTAGATACAAGCCTTAGATATCATTTATATCATTTTGAATCCTTGGGAGAGGTCTTGACAAGATTGAGCTCTTTGGAAGCATTTGAGTCTTTGGGGGATTGTAGCTTTGTTAAAGCAAAATTTGTAAACTTACCTTGTTGAAAACATACACCACCTTTCCTCTGCATCATTTGGGGAAAGTTAGAAATGAGCCATTATTTTTTATTTATTTTTATGTTCATTCAATTGGTAACCTATTTACTAGATGAGTGACTACAATACCCTGGTTTACATTATTAAGTGATCTTGTTTAGATTTGTGTTCATTTAATTTGGCTATAAACTGAAATTACATGTAAGAGAAAAGAAAGATCTACATCTGAAGAATTACATGTATATATGCTGAATCATAGTTCTCTAAACATAAAAGCTTGTATGTACTATACAGAGAAAGGAATGAAATTGAATCATCTGGGCTCACATAGGCCATGAGCATAGCCAAATCCTAGAAAGATATGGATGAATATAGACATACATAAGTAAATGAACATAAGAAACGGGGTACCATACATTGCCTAAAGAGATGATGGAATGTTGACTCGGATGTGAATCTTGTGTGCTCTTGTTTAATCCAGATTCTACAAAGAAGAAATAAATGGGGTTAGATCCATTTTATGTTGTTGTGGCACCATTTCCAAATAGACCATCCATAGAAATGACTCAAATCATATCATAAAACCATGGCCCCAAATGATCAAATAAGGCAGTCATTATCAAGCATCTATGAAGTTGTAGTAATAGGAAAGCTACATTAAGCAATGGAGGATACATCAACATGAAATCAAATCAGGAGACAAAATGCATCCATGAAGTTCAATTAAAATCTTAGTAAGTGCACTAAATCTACATCCTACATTGTTTTAGCCATTATCATAGTGCCATCAATAGGGTCAACAATGATGTAGTATGGGGGCATAAAAGACACATACCAAATTTGCATCCAACATCAAATCATGGGCTTCAGATAAAAATCATAACATCTTAATATGGTGCACTTCCCAAAAGGAGCTCATTGCATGTTTTATCCTGAAAATAGTGAATAAACCAAGAACATCATAATAAGATGGCATTCAAGCTTCATCATCACTGGTATATAGATACAAGTTGCAAAAGAGGAGCTATGCTCAAGATAAAGTAGGACAACAATAAATAGTACTTCATTCATGATTAACATCAAATATGTATCCAAATGAAGATGGAGCAGCCATAGGTGATTCGTGTAATGGAAAATGGTCTGAATCAAGCATGCCATCAAAATAATCATGCAATTAGTGAATCCATGATGCCCTAGCTTCATGAGATATGAAGATCTTAAGCATGGGTGTATTCAAATGAGTCAGTGTTAACACCATTAGCAAAAAAATACTAAGGTAAGGGCTGAATGGACCTAAAAAAATAGCTTGGAGAGACATGCACCAAAGTGAGTCCTAAACTTAAGAGATCTTTCCCTCTTCTTTCATGGAACCTATATATCTAATCCAAGAAAGATTGCAACTTTTGTTCTTGTCTTTCTAAATTTGGAGCACAAAATTCTTGATTTTTTTTCCTAAAAATAGGGTCTACCTCTAATAATATGGTTAGGGTTATAGGCCCCTTTCTTTTTATTAAAATAAAATTATATTATGGGCTTTTCTATTTTTATTAAATAAAAATAAAATAGCTCTTAATTTATGTAGAGTTTGAAATCTAGTAAATCAATTCCTCTCAAGTAAACAAGTTCTTAATTATGTTAGACTCCATATGGTGCCTTCACAAGTTTCTAGATTCCTACATTACTTTAATCAAATCATATGAAAACACATTTGACATATGTGTAACCATTTGGAAGATAAAATTATTGATATTTGCACATATACAACTCACATTTATCATTGTATAGCTTATAATATAGATACTTCTCATGACTTGTGTAGTTTTTGGGTTTTCTTGCCTATTATTCAAGATGGTGTTTTTTTTTACTTTTCTAATGTCCTTTCTACTCCTTTTTAAATTTATGTTTTTATATAAATTAAACCTTTATTTTTATAAATGCACACATGCACATACATTTGACCCAACCAAAAATATAGTACATTATCTAATGCACATAAGATAAGGTTCAATGGTCTAGTATTATATTAATATCCTACAATTACACCTTGAATCTAGACACATTGTTTTATAAGTGCAAAAGGATTCAACATTTGAACATATTTTTTTTTCCTTAGCTCCTTCTTGAGACCAATAATCTAATATATTACAATATGAGTTGTTGAGAGATTCAAATGTGTATAGGATTTACAAGTCACATTAAATTAATCTGTAATGAACAGTTAAAAAATATTTTGACATGTTAAGATCATCCTCTATATACACTTTTCTCAATTTGAAGGTAACTTAATGAATTAGTAGTACCACATAGTATAATTGTTATCTAAAGACTATGTGATTTTAATAAAGATTGTGATAAGAATAGAACGAGTAAAATAGCTAAGGAGAGCTATATAAGACAAAAAAACACAAAAAAACTATTTTAGGGTGATGCAAGAGTTCTCTTAAACCTAGGAATCTTACATAACTACCCTAAATAGAGGTTTTATTTATTGAAAAAATAGACTTTATTATTAAATAATGGTGTGCTACTAGTGCTCTATAGCCAATTATTGAAAAATAGACTTTGTTATTAAATAGCCAATTAACCAGTCAACAATCATTGACTGATGTATGATGCTCTAGTATTAACATAGAACCTCATAGATACATAAAAATATAATAGTGATCGATGACATTGGGCCATGAACATAATGGAACAATAAACAATGCTGTCCAAATAACAGTGAATCTAGTATTATGCCATAGTCTGATCGATGGGAACAAACACATGAAGAAGATGTAATACAAGGATGATAAAGTAACCATAGCCCGCGACCTCATCAACATCAATATTGCTTTGAACAATACTTGAATTCAAATCATCCACAAATGGTATGTCTGCTATGTAAAGAGAAATAACAAAGGTGGAGATACCCTAGCAATAGCTCACGAGCTCTAAAGCCTTTCAAAATAGTGAACGATAAAGAAAGCATCTTAATGCTATGAGCACCAGTGACAATAATGAATAAAATAATGATGCCCTAAAGATCAACATGGGCTCAAAGTAATGAGCACCATGTATAGATACAACAACATGGATTACCATGACATGGCATCAAAACAACAGTAAATATTGATGTAATTATACAACAATGAGTGCGCACCATCATGATGCCATGTAAAAATAATGCAAAGAAGGAGAAATAGTCACAGGCTTGTGACCCTCATAACATGCATACCCTCAAGTTAGACAATAGAAAATGGAAGGCAGGGCGCAAAGAAATAATCAAATAGCACGAATAACAATAATACCAACCTCAACAAGTCAAAATCCCATTTGAAGTTTGGCAAAGCAGAAAGTTACCAAATCGAGCTCTTGATCACAAAGGTCGAATACCAGTCCATGATGCAACTTTCCCCAAGCAATTGTAGTTAGGGCTCAATGCATTTGATGCAAGAGCATCCTAGGTGTAAGAGCAATCTTGCATCACCCAAAAATATTTCTATTTTTGTATTCAATAAGGGCTATCTTGTGCAGAGCTGCTATTTATGGAAACTTTCTATTTTTAGTAAGTTGGTCATACGATCTCAGAATGTTTTGATTTTACATGTGGAGGTTCATCTCAGTCATATCAGCCTACCAGTAAAGTTTCATGGCTAGATTAGGTCTAGTTTTGAAGATATTGAAGATTTTCGGTATTGGCAGCAGGGTACAGAAACTTTGAACTCACTTTTGAAGGCTTTAGAGGCCCTAGATGAGGTCAAAAATTTGGGTGACAAGTGCTAGTGCCAATTAGGCCTATAGAACGCTTCGTGGCCTTTCCGAAATGGGGTTATAATAGTCAATCGGGTCAACTGGTGATGACTTATGGTCTTCAGAAGTCGGGTCACCTGAAATGGCAGAAAATAATTTTCCTTCAAAATTTTTGTTCAGGTTTCAAAAGTTATTTTGAGCTGACTTTGATGTAATAAATTGAAAAATAAAATAATTCTAAGTTTGGTCGACCCTAAAGGCTAAATTTCTAGAACCTTCTCGGGCGGTGGAAAAATGCCTATATAAAGAAGGCCCGTAGTGTTGTCTAGGGTAGTTCTATGTAGTAGATCTAGGTATTGATTCGAGGCTTTGTCCTACAAAATATTGTAAGGGAATGCCCATTTGGCTTTGCATATTGTAATTCTAAAAGTTTGTAATTCCACATTTGTGGAGATAATAAGAAGCCAATTTTCTGTTCTTGCATATTGTTGTTGTTTCTCTATTTTTGTTATGTGTTTGTGGTATTAAGGGGAGCACCCTTCATCAACATTTAGCATATAGTATCCTCACTTGTAGTATTCCACCTCTTCGCGTGCACTTAGTGCTCGAGGCTTTTAGCAGCTGGGATTTGGGGAAAATTAGAAATGAGCCATTCTTTTCCTTTTTTTTTTGTTTATAATCACACGGGCGTTGAAATAATGATGGAACTATCGCTATTACGATGACGTCGGGGGCACTTGCAAAAAAAAACACAAAAATCACACACAAATGGTAGTTTCATCCTACCCACCATTAGAATTCGACCCCAAAAGTTGTAGTGTTACTTCATCACTAACATCAAAAAAAATTATGTCTTCTTGATCTATATGCACTATCTTTGTACTTCTGATTACTTTTCTCCAACTTATGTTTCACTTCCTCATGCAAAGTTTTCATAAACTCAACAAATTCTTCTCCTTTAGCACTTCTCTTCTCTTCACCAACAATATCTCTTAAGTCTGATATACCTCTCATTTGTGTTCCATTAACAATCTCAAAAGGTTTTTTACCAATACTCCTATTCACTGAACCCAAGATGCTCATGCATCAGACACCCAAGGTTGGAAAGAAATGATTCTCTTAATCATATTTTAGGTAAAACTCAAGTTGAGTCCAAATCAGATTGATAAATCCATGTACTATCTTCAATTGGTCTATTCATCCACTTTACCAAATACTCCATGTAATCCATTCCTCTTGTGCTTCTGCAAACTTTCTGATCCAAAATTTGTTCAACTTCCTCTATCTTTTTCTTAGGATAATCACTTGGTACTATCACTTCTTTATTAGGCTCATGGTACTCATACAAATCTGAAATGTTGAATATAGATGATATATCCATGTCATCAAGTAACTCAACTTCATAAGCATTTCCACTATCAAATTTCTTTAATACCTTCTAGGGACCAAATTTCTTCATCTTCAACTTACCATATGTTCTAGCAGGGAATCTTCCTTTCTTCAAATGAACCATTACTTCACCACCAACATCAAAAAATTTATGTATTCTTGATCTATATGCACTATCTTTGTACTTCTGATTACTCTGCTCCAACTTATGTTTCACTTCCTCATACAAAGTTTTCATAAACTCATCAAATCCTTCTCCTTCATCACTTCTCTTCTCTTCACCAACACTATCTCTTAAGTCTAATATACCTCTTAGTTGTGTTCCATTAACAATCTCAAAATGTGTTTTACCAATACTCCTATTCATTGAATTATTATGTGCAAAATCTTTGTATGCTATCATTGAATCCCAGTGAATCAATTTGTCTCAAACTAAGCATCTCAATATGTTACCCAAACTTCTATTTACAACCTTTATTTGTCCATCAGTTTGTGGATGAAATGTAGAACTATATTTCAACTCAGTGTCTAGCTTCTTCCATAGGGTCTTCCAAAATAACCAACAAACTTATTCTTGTGGTCAGAGATGATACTCCTCGGTAATCCACGTAATCTGACAATTTTCTTAAAGAAAATATCTTCTATATGCAGTGCATCTGATGCTTTTCTACATGGTATGAAATATTCCATCCTAGAAAATCTATCCACAATAACAAATATGGAATCATTACCTCTTACTGTCCTTGGTAAGACAAGAACAAAATCCATGTTGATATCTCTCCAAGGTTTCTTGGGAACAAAAATCAGTGTATACAATCCAGTATTCTGACTTACTCCTTTTGCAACTTGAAAAACTCCACAACTCTTCATAAAATTTTGAACATACTTATACAACTAAGGCCAAAAATACCTTTCCTTAAGAAAACTCAATGTCTTATCAATTGCAAAATGTCCATCCAAACCACTACTATGATTTTCCTTTATCAAATTAGTTCTCATTCATCCTCTCAATATACATAATTGAATTCCTTTGAACAACATACCTTCTTGAATGAAATAGTCTTCAAACTTACTTGGTTGATCTAGTATATGTGCTTTGCACATTCTCTAATGCTCAGAAAAATCAGGGTCAATTTCATACAAATTCTTCATATCATCAAAACCAAGAACCTCAATTCTCATTTCAATCATCCAATATCTTCTTCTAATCGATGAATTAGCAACTCTATTAGACACTCCACTCTTATATTTTATCACAAATGGGAAATTATGTAAATACTCAACTCATTTAATATGTCTCTGATTCAACTTATATTGACTATCCAAATATTGTAAAGTCTTATGATTAGTATACAAAAAAAATTCACTTGGCATCAAATAATGTCTCCACTTCTTCAGGGCTTGAACAATAGCATAAAATTATTGATCATATACAAAATATTTCCTCTTAGCATCATTAAACTTCTCATTAAAGAAAGCAATAGGTTTACCTTCTTGACTCAACACAACTCCTATTGCATTGCCACTTCCATCACATTCAACTTGGAATACCTTATTGAAATTAGGTAAAGCTAATACAATCAATTCAACAACCTTCTATTTTAAAGTATTAAAACTCTTATTAGCTCCATGTGTATACTCGAATTCTCTTTTATCTCCTCGCATTGTCTCAGTCACAACATTGCAAATTGAACTAACATTTATTATGAACTTTTGGTAAAAACTAGCCAAAACATGGAATGACCTTACCTCACTAACATTCTCAAGTGTAGGCCAATCAAGAATAACTTCAACCTTCTCAAGGTCCATCTTCAAACCATCAGCTAAAATCATAAATCTAAAATACACAATCTCCTCTTTTATGATTGAACACTTTTTCCAATTAATTAGCAACTTTTCCTTTTTCAATCTCTGTAATACCTGTCTAATGTGCAACAAGTGATCTTCTCTAGTTTTACTAAATATAAAAATATCATCCAAGTACACAATTATAAATTTTCCCAAGAATTTCTTTAAAACCTCATTTATTAACCTCATAAAAGTACTTAGTGCATTAATTAAGCCAAAGGGCATAACCAACCACTTATATAAACCTTCTTTTGTCTTAAAAGCAGTTTTACATTCATCACCTTCTCTGATTCTAATGTGATGATATTCACTCCTCAAATCAATCTTGGTAAAATACTTTTCTCTACTCAAAAAATCCATAATGTCATCCATTCTTGGTATAGGAAACTGATACTTAACTGTTATCTTATTAATTGCTCTTGAATCAATACACATTCACCATTCTCCATTCTTCTTAGGTGCCAATATAGATGGTAATAGATACAGAATCAAACTTTCTCTGATCAATCCTTTATGCAACAACTCATTAATTTGTCGGTTAAGTTCCTGATTCTTAGTTTTTGTCAACTGGTGTGGTGCTTTATTCAGAAAAATAGCTCCAAGAATCAGATCCATACAATGACTTATGCTTCTCATCGGTAGTAAACCATTAGGTACATTATCTGAAATGATTTCTTTGTACTCGGTGAGAAAATTTTCAACCTCTACCAACACTTTACCTTTTTTTTTCCCACTCGGTTTGTTAGGAATCAAAACATAGAAAACATCATTCTTCTTCAAATCCTTAAAAAATTTCCTACCTTCCATCAAACAAACTTTCACAGAAGTACATATTTCACCAACAGATTCAATTTTTCTTTTTCCCACAGCCAAAATAGTATATTTATTCAATCTCCCATCATGCATAGCATGTCTATCATATTGCCAAGGTCTACCCAACAAAATATGACAACAATCCATAGGCATAATAGCATACAACACCTTATCATAGTAATTTCCAATTTTTAGATTCACAAAACATTGTTCACTTACCATTAATGTATGTTCATCATTGATCCATGAAATTTGATAGGGATTCAAATATTTCAACCTTTCCAACTGCAACTTTGCAACCATTTCTTTTAATCCCAGATTCTCCAAGCTCTCATTGTCAATGATTACTTTCCAAACTTTGTCTGGAACTTTGCATCTAGTCTTAAACAAGCTCTTTCTTACTGGATCTTCCTTAGCCCTTTCACTCCACAATGCTCTTCTAACCATCAAGTTTCCTTCCTTCTAAAGCTCATTTGGTGAACCTTCATGTACCAAAGCATTTCTACTGCTACTAATCTTCTTACTTTCATGTGTCACTCAAATTATCTATGTCCCTCTTCTCCACAATTGTAACAAGTTCCTTAGAATCCTTCTCTGCCATAGCTACTTGGAAGTAATTACCTCTTCCTCAAAAGGAACCTTGACCTTTTCACCCAGTCTTTCCTTTGTCTTGATTTTTTTTGTCCTGATCATACTTGTTATTTTCACCATAAGATATGCCTCTTCCTCTAGGGAATATACCACCTCTTCCTCTTTGTCTTTTCTCATGCCTTTTATTCAATTTCTCCTCATCTTTTAGTTCAAACTAATAAGCCTCTTCAATACTCTAAATTTTTACCAAACTGATTTCTTCTTGGATAGAAATCCTTAACTCATTTAGGTATCTTGCAATTCTTTCCACCTTATCTTCAGTATGTCCAGATCTGATGTCTAATCTATAAAATTCCTTAGTGTAATCTTTCATCGAGCTATCTTTCTACTTAAAACTTTGCAATCTCCTAACTAGGTTAATCTAATAATCACAAGGTAGAAACTTTCCTTTCAATTTGTTCACCATCTTATTCCATACCTTAATTTTGTCTTTACCTTTCTTCTTTCTATCTAATTACAAATGCTCCCACCACAAAGATGCATGACCTTTCAACTTTGTGCTTGCAATTTTCACTTTCTTCTCCTCTGATATATTCTCATACTCAAAGTATTTTTCCATCTCGATTATCCAGTGTAAAAACTCATCTGAATCCAGTCTCCACTATACTCAGGAGGGTTAAACTATGGTGTAGACTTCAGACTAGTCAATGCTTTCAAGAATCTTTCTTCCCCTTGATCCATCACAAGTATGGGTGTAGCTTCTCCCTGCACTTCTTCCTTAGTTTTATCATCACTAACATCTTCAAGATATCTTCCTCGATGTTGGGTTGTCTCAACGACTTCTAATCTAGAAGCAATTTTCCTTAGCAAATTATCTAATCCTAGATCATCATCTCACCTTCCTTGAACCATCTTGAAACCCTCTACATTTGTAGGTCAGAATGCAATCTGCCACCCCATAACAAATATCACCAACTAGGGCTTACAAGAAGGAACCTCTAGATCTAATCTTCGGTTTGATACCACCTAGTGCAAGGAGGATGGATCTAGGGGCCTAGGGCACTCCCAAATACCAATCCTACTTGTAGATTAACAACTCAGAAGCATAACAACAAAGAAGGAGAGAAGGAATACATATATATTTCATTTATTCATAAAACTTCATACATGTCAGGTTGTAAGGCATTCCCAGTTATGGCCAATAAAATTAGATTCAATTACAAAATAGTCCTCATACATACGAGGATCCAAAACTTTGGATTATATCTTCTTCCAAAAAATGACTCCCTAATCCTAGAATATATCTACTTATTTATACAAGAGGCCATTGAACATGTAATGTCCCCGCCAAGGAACCCATAAGGAATAAAGTCTTTAACCCTAAAATTAAAACTAATTTTTTTTCTAATATTCTAACATTTCATTATCAACATTCACAAGTACATTTCTTAAGGTTCCCTTAATGAATTCATTTACCATTATCAAGCATTGTATTTCTTTACTTAATCAAATGAATTCTATTTCCTTTTCAACTTCAATTTACATAACATTCACCTATCTAATACACTAAATACATTTATTCTTTTCTCTTTCATTGATTGCTCAATCGACACATAAATACACTTTCCATTGCTTACAATCTTAAACCATCCACTAAAGCATTTATAACATTGTATACATCTAGTTATGGATTGAGATTAAAAACCTAGTTTAAATAACCTTTCATCATTTGCATAGGAATACTCATTTAAAATCATTAGAAGAAATTACATCTCATTAATAACATACATGTTTCTTTTCCCTTATTATTTCCACCTGGAGATACCCTTGAACCCTTAGCACATCTCTACACTAATCCACATATCAAAACAAGTTTCCTTTTAAGAAGTTTGCATCTACTAGAACATTGCATTACAAAAGCTCATATAGAATCATTAATTTCAATCGCATTATAAAACTCACAAGAGAGATAGGGTAGGAATATAATCCATAATTGATTTACCAATATTCAATCCCCTTTTCAGATTCCTAAAACCTCCCTTCCCATATACATAACTTGTCTTTCTTCCATATACAACACAAATAGAATTACAATTACTGCACATGGCCCGTAGGCATACATAGAGATAATTACATCAAGTTGCTCAAAGGCTTACAATACATCTTTACATCTTGATTTCAAAGGATAGAGATACATTATACAAGACATAAATCTTCATAACTAAAAACTTAAAAATCGAAGCCATGACATGAACCACGAACAATACCTTGAAAGAGATTTTCCAGACAACCATATGAAACTGGTAAAGTTCCACACCCCATGCTAGGAGATAGAACCAAGGTAATCTCAACACCTTAATGCAATCTAAATCTCAAAACACCAATAAACCAAAACTCAAAAAGAACAAGAGTAAAGTACATAAAATATCATCATACTATAACATCGAGGTCAAGGTTCTAGGATACCACCTAAGTGAGTGTCATCACACAACCTATATATCGGGATCCTTCCTAGAAACCATGTAACCCTGGTCCCCCATTTATGAATAGGGATCCATCCTGGAAGTTATCCCTAGTCCTGGTACTCCAATCAGGTTTGTGTGGCCTTATTATATTTTCTTTCATTATCTTTTGAATCCCCCTTTTCCAGGTTAATTTTTAAGGTTAACACTTTTTACAAACCCACCCATAGGATCATCTAGCAACCACTTTAGGGTTCCAACACCTATGATGAGACACTCACCTAGGATCCCTATTCCCTTACCCCATCATAAACCAAAGATACAAGATAACATTTCCAAGCCCTGATCCATAGGTTTAGGAAACTCCCTTGCGCACTCAGGCCCTCAGAGTGAGCCCTAACCTTATGTACATAACATGAACCATTAGAAGGATGTATATCACAAGACTTCTCAAAGCATAGCATATAAATTTCCACATACATAAATACAAATTTCCATGGCTTATTTATAGGTCTAAGGAACCCTCCGGTGCACACAGGCCACCGAGATGAGTCCTAGCCTCATAAACTAAGCTCAAGTATATGCCAAATGAAAAATATCATAAGTAACACCATATAGCATAAAAAAACCTAGTAATGAACATACATAGGTGATACAACTCTCCACATGCATTAACACAACATTCCATAGCTTTTTTTTTATAAATATAGGGAATCCTCTTGTGCCTAAAATTTTGGCTAAGTCTAAAATTTTTCAGAAATCCCCAAAATCTAGAATCTACATCTCAAATCCTATGAAGATAGAACCTATCTAAAACATCCTAAAATTTATTTATACAAATATAACTTAAAGTATAAGAAATTAAATATATCAAACTTATACTTAAAATATTATATTTGTTTAAATCGTGCCATCATAATGAGTCCTAGCCTCATAAGAAGGTCACAACTACAAGCCAAGTACTGAAATCACATAAGTAACATCTTATAATTCCAACTAAACCATGTATAGACATTCATAAGTGATACCAAATGCAACCCAATCACACGGAACAAATTACAAAGGTTCTAAGCCCAAATTCTACAAATTTTGAGCCCCCGAAATGCTAAAAAACCCCATACGTCAATACATAACTACCCATATGATATTCCAATTCTGGTCATATGACATTATACCAAGTGTCATATTGGTATGTGTATATGGTTGTACGACACTATAGAAAATGTTTTCAAAACTGATTTTAAAATTACCCAAAAAAGCCAAAAACTATTTTTTTTAGGCATAGAGAGTTCCTGGGAAAGGTTCACTGAGGTCAACTTGATGCAGGGACCTCACTACCACATCTATGACACATCCTCAACACTACCTAAGCCTTAGACAAGATAAATCAAATGTAAAACAATAATTCATAGAGAATACTACAAGAGCAATAGAGAAGGAAAAATGACTGCATCTCATTCCAAACCTTCCTAACTCTTCCTATTTCTTTCTAATATTCCTGAATTCATTCCATAACAATGGAATAGACCCTCCCACATGTTCACAAATATTCCTAACTTTCTAGGAATATTTCATAATACCAAAAACCATATAAACACACATAAATACTTCCCAGAAACACAATAAAAATGTACATAAGATAAAACATTTAAGTTTCCTTTTTACTTCATAATAAAATAGCACATATCAATCCAATAATGTAGAATTTATATACACTAACACACATAAAAGAGAATTGGAGAATTCATCCCAGTTAAGACCCTACTTGGGGTCCTGTGGAGAATTCTCTTCCCTTGGCTAGAGACTCTTTGCAAATCTTCAAGCCTTGAGTAGATAGACTCCTGGGAAGCTTCCTCTGGCAATCAATCTCCAAGAAATCCACACACACTTTTCTTCACAAAATAGAGACTCTCAAACTCATAGAAACTTCAAATAAATTTATGGAAAAACAATGTAGAGCACTCCCAAAAATCTTCCCAAAACTCTCACTCTCTATCACTCCCCAAAATGCAATAATTTATCCTCCAACTATATGGTTGGAGGAGTTATTTTACAAGAAGAAACTTCTCCAACTTCCATAGTTGGTTGGAAATCAAACAAATCATTCCCGTAAAAGAATTAACAAAGTTTTAATAAATTTAATTAAAATAGTCTCAAAAGAAAACCATAACAAGAAAACTCAACAATTAACTTTCAAGGAAAACACATATCACACATGGAAACCAACTAGCCTAACTTCTAGGAGGTCTTGAGTTCAACTCCCTCCTAGATAGCTAGTTTTACTACAAAGAGCATTTCTTTTATTAATTACTATTATTACTTATATTTTTCAATTTTTATTTAATTCACTTTATCTAATTATTAAAATACCATTTACATAAGCAATTAAAACATACAAATAATACTGTTTATATAAGCATGGGCATATGCGTGTGCACCCACATATACACATACCTATATAACATACAATCAATTATAACATAAATATAGAATAAATATTATACATATAAATAAGGTTAATTCTAACTCAACATAATCTCAAAACAACATCGAATCACAAGACCACAACATAAACTACATTCCAATCTCCCAACTAGGGTAACTTCCTAAACATAATTCTAAGTCCATGCGTAACCTTGAGAGTAAACCTTGGTAATATCTCCACACAACAACAATTTGAGGATTTTTAAGGCATGCTCAAACCTGTGTAGCTAGGTGGAGGTGATGTTGGTACTTGCATCCTGCAACACCAACCGAGTACACCAATATATATATATATATATATATATATATATATATATATATATATATATATATATATATATATAGACACACACACATACACATGTAAAAACAATGGAAAATAAGGAGGGAGAGTGCGAGATCATGTGGACCTCCTGTAGGAGTAACTATGACTCCATCCCCTCATCCTACACTCACATCAGACAGTGACATCAATAAAGCATAATTGGATTAGTGTGATTAGTACCAGAATAATCTCTTTTCCATATTGTATAACAAGATTGCATCATAACATAATCATGTGAATGTAAACCATCTATTAACTTTCACAAACCTATTTAACCATCAGGCATGTACTCAAAATGTCCCATCATTAAATCAAGATAAACAAATCATATAACCCTAAATGCATTAATCATGTCTAATCTCAAGTAACGTTATTCAAGTAGGTAACACATCTAACCCTTAAGGGATTATAATCAATTAACCTAAGGTACACATAAATATTAATAATGAGCATCTCACAAAGAAGCATATAGGTCTTATCAGGTGATCTCTAAAATATCATCGACTCATAGGAAGATATACAAAAGAACATGCCTATGCTTGATGTTATTATTTCCCAAATTAAAATATGAAGTTATGGTGAGTTGGAAGAGGTTCAGTCTAAGCAACCATTTCATGAAGGATCATTCTCACATATAGCTCTTCCTAATTTCTAGTGAGCATAACCATGACTTGTTAGGTTTAGAGGGGCATTATAGAATAAGTTAGCTCAAAAGATCCTGACGTAGCCAAGGGATGGTGGATCCAATTAAGGACAGTCCAAACCTTGTAGCTTCAGAACAACACAACAGAATAACACAACAAGATATGTTTCAAAACATATTTTCATTAACATGCCCGACTGTAAGGCCTTCCGGGTTAGGGCCAATTACAATAAAAAATTAATTCTGCAAGATCAACAAGATCTGAGACAACTCCAACTAGTTTACTTCTAAAAACTATCAGTAATTGATGGAAACCCTAAGGTAGATCTAAACTTGAGCTCACAAGCCTCCAAGAAATCTCCTTGTCTCCAAGTATGCAAACTACTAGCTCTACTATTACAAACTATTAGATAATAATCTGATCTGCAAGATATCGCAGGATCTTTTCCACAACTTCACTTATCTGCTACCCTCAGATCTGCTTTCATGATCTCTCTAAATCATGCTAAAAAACTACCCCAAAAATCCCTTAAATACTAATCATCAACCACAAGTTGGCTGGATAAAACCATTAACTCCTCCTAAAAAATATTAAATGCAATACAAGTTGGCTTTCAAATAGCTTTATAATGAATAAATTCAACATGTCGACCTCTAGATCCACATAGGAGAATCCAACAAAAGATACTAAAAATAAATGCACCAAGTTGGTCAACCAAATCACTAAGAACTCTAGTCGGTAAACTAGAACTATCGAGTGTCAGAGAAATAACTGAGCACCAGTGAAACAACTGACCAAGCCAACAACACCGAGCAACATAGGAATTATCAAGCACCAGTTCCACCGAGCACCAGAAGCTTCACCGATTTCCTTCAGCGACTGAGCTTCCTTCAATAATTGATACCATCGATTAAGGGTACAATGGAGTAACACCAGCCAAGTACCACACCACCATGTAGATTCACCGAGGACCCAAGAATGCTCCTGCATCAGATAGCCCAGGTTTGAAAAGATGTTCATATGTGAGAAGAACATCTTCTGAGATTTAGCACATAAACCCCGAACTGGTTCTTCACATACAAGTCCTCCACCTTTTCACTTTGCATACTCTTCCACTTCAACTTCCTCTATTTCTTCAAGTCTTTCCTTGATAACATAGGTTTGTTCTCCAAACTAATCATTCATTCTCTTAGGATCTACCAACTCAACTTAGCTACCAATACTCAGACTCCTCCTACCGAGTGTTGTATCTAGCAAAGGCATCAAGGAAAACTTCCTGTCAGCCTTCTCAACAATAAACACATTCTTCACACAATCATACATAGCTCTGTAATCATATTGCCAAGGTCTACCAAGAAATATATGACAACTATTCATCTCCACAATATCACATAACACAAGATCCTTATACTGGCCAATCTGAACATCAATAAAGCATTGTTCTCTTACTTCTAGAGCATGATCATCTTATAACCAACCAATCCTATAAGGATGTGGATGTCTCATTCTATTCAAACCAAGTTTCTGAACCATGTCCCCAACAAAAAGGTTATCAATACTACAACTATAAAAAATAAAATGACAAAGTTTACCTCTAGACTTGCACCGAGTCTTGAACAAGTTACTCCTCTGACAAGGTTCCTCCTTTGTACCAAGCAATGTTTGCCAAATCAGCAAGTTCTGATTTTCAAGTTCATTCTCAACATTTTCATTCACCATAGTAGCTCATTGGTCACCAAGCTTTGTCTATGTGTGCTCAAAAGAATGGTGTCCTTCTTCACCACAGTTATAGCAAGTACCCTTAAAGATAACTCTACCTATCTTCTTCTTTGGTTCTACAGGTTTATGTTCATCTTCTGCAGTCATTGGTTTGTCCTTCACCAAGTGATCAATCTTTTCCTTCCCTCGGGGATTACTATGTTGTTTCCTCTTCAACTTATCTTCTACCTTCAGAGCATACTGATAAGCATCTTCAACAGAATCAATCTTCAACATACCAAGCTCATCCTAAATATTGAATCTCAAACCATTCAAACACCAAGCTATATTTCCTTACCAAGTTCTATGTGTCCAGACTGAATAGTAAGTTTGTAGAACTCCTCGGTATAATCTTCAACAATCATATCCTTTTGTTTTAGATTCTACAACTTCTTAAACAAGTCAAGCTCATAGTCAGTAGGTATGAAATTAGCTTTCAACTTAGTCACCATCAACCTCCACCAATTGATCTTCATTTCACCTTCATCTTCTCTATCTCTTTGTAATTCTTTCCACCAAAGAGCAACATGTCCTTTCAACTTTATCTGTGCTAACCTCACCCGAAGAGGATCTTCAATTTATTTCAGCTCAAAGAAATCTTCAAGTTCACCAATCCTGTCAAACAAATTCTCGGGCTTCAAAGTACCAGAGAAAGTAGAAACTTCCATTCAGTAACTATTACTTAACCAAGCTCTAGACCTATGCAACCGAGCAGTTTTGTCTTCACCAAATCTATCCCTCCGGTCATCACCACTAGATCCAGTAGCTTCAAAGTCTTTAGCAGTTTCCTCATAACCATCTTCAGTACCAACATTTTGAAGTACACCAGTAACATCTCTCATGATCTCAGTGACCATTTCATTCTTCATCAACTCCATCTTAGATTTGAAATCTGATTTCACCTTCTTTGTAATCCTAGATGCCACAGTATCGCAGAGATCCACTATCACTCTAGGGTCCAATATTCTCAGAGGCATCCTTAAAGATAAGAGAAACCCTCTACAACAAACCCTATACTGACCACCTTGTGACAATCTCCAAGTTGTATGCAAGTCAGATCGCAACCTGCCACCTCGCACAAACAACTAGGGAAAGATTCCACAAGTTCAATGCTTCGGATCTACAACCCAGATCATACGATCTCTTCGCCCACAAGATCAACTTCGCAAGATCAGCCTTGCTAGGTCAACCTTCACTCTACAAGATCAACCTAGCTTTGATACCACCTGATGCAGCCAAGGGATGGTGGATCCAATTAAGGACAGTCCAAACCTTGCAGCTTCATAGCAACACAACAGAATAACACAACAAGATATGTTTCAAAACACATTTTCATTAACATGCCTGGTTGTAAGGCCTTTCGAGTTAGGGCTAATTACAATCAAGAAGTAATTTTGCAAGATCAACAAGATCTGAGACAACTCCAGCTAGTTTAGTTCTGAAAACTATCAGTAACTAATGGAAACCCTAAGGTAGATCTAAACTTGAGCTCGCAAGCCTCTAAGCAATCTCCTTCTCCAAGTATGAAAACCACTAGCTCTGCTATTACAAACTATTAGATAATAATCTAATTTGCAAGATCTCGCAGGATCTTTTCCACAACTTCACTTATCTACTACCCTCAAATGTGCTTTCATGATCTCTCTAAGTCATGCTAAACAACTACCCCAAACATCCCTTAAATACCAATCATCAGCCACAAGTCAGCTAGATGAAACCATTAACTCCTCCTAACAAATATTAAATGCAATACAAGTCGGCTCTCAAATATCCTTGCAATTAATAAATTCAACATGTCGGCCTCCAGATCCACATAGGAGAATCCAACAAAAGATACCAACAATAAATGCACCAAGTTGGCCAACCAAATCACCAAGAACTCCAATCAATTAATTAGAACTATCGAGTGCCAGATAAACAACCGAGCACCAGTGAAACAACCGACCAAGCTAGCAACACCAAGCAACACAGGCATTACCGAGCACTAGTTCCACCAAGCACCAGAAGCCTCACCAAGTTCCTTCAACGACCGAGCTTCCTTTAATAACTAAGACCATCAGTTAAGGTTGCAACTGAGTAACACTGGCCAAGTACCACACATCCATGAAGATTCACCAAGGACCCAAGAATGCCCCTGTATCAGATCCTAAGATCCAGTATTGGAGAAAGCAATGACCCAGATTTAGGTCCACACATTTCACAATTAGAGATCCCAACATTAATATCATGATTAAAATTAATTACACATGTTGGAAAACATCAAACAATTAAATTCCACCAGTCGATGAACTCAAGAACTAAGAAACACCAAACACATTAAACCAACTCAATAAAAGAAACAACAAATCGGTAACTGAGCTCACCAGTGATTGAAATGAACACTTCACCAAAAAATCAAAAGTAGTTATCGAGAAAACCAGACAAGCTATGGAGTATCCAAATAAGCTCTAACATATCTTTGGTTGATCTAGGTGTTAGGAATGAATGATAAAGTGTTTGGCATCCATTCTGTAGTAGTTGTTGCATTCATGACTATGATTGTCATTGATGTCAACACAGTGTTTTACGGAAGACTTGCAGAGAAGTAGATAGTGTTTTGATTAGCGCATGTGGGATATTGCAGTTGGAGCTATGTGACATTGAGGATATACTCTTTGATATGTTATATATCTATGGTTAAGAGTGTAGGCATTAATTCTTTTATTCATGAAAGTTATGATCATTTTGGTGGAAGCAATATTCAGGCAATGTTCCTGAGTAGCGGTTTTTGGAAAGCGGATGATATCTCCTAATCGGGATGGAATTTGGCTTTTCACAGTTAAAGGGAAGTTAGAGACACATTGATAGTGATGTGGATGATAGCACAAACTTTGAAGTCACACGAGTGAAGATTTATTGTATTTGGAAGCTGACAATTTTATGTAATTTTGGTGTAGCGTGTGGAATATTTTATTTTGTAATTGTGTGCCGACTCATTTGTAATTATTTGAGTGTGGTATAAAGGAAGGAATGATTTTCCTTGTTGTAATGTAAGAAATGTAGAGATGTGATGCGGTATGCATGAAGTGAAGAAAAGAGCTAAGTATGAGAGTGAAATTGTGAAGGAAGACATGCGAAGTACAAAGATCTGAAATTGAGATATGATGTAACAGTGAGTGTGGTTTGGCACAGTCAGAGAAGAGGTAACATATTATTCTATTGAATAATGCAAAGATTATTTGGACAGTGAGTTCAGTGATCTTACCCTAAAGCTGTTTGGGCAATGGGTCCTTCTGTCTTCCATAACTCTTAATAGGGTTATAATCTTTTAACAGGGATTCAAAATCTCTTAACAGGGATTTATATGTACTAAATGTATTTCATAAGACTCCTAAAAAAGTCCATCCTTTCACAAGGAATATTCATATTAGTGCATCTTTTATGGGCATCATTCCCACCGAGGTTTACTCTTTGATCAAGAGGTTCCCTAGTCAACATATCTTGTGTTATTGTGTAATTGTGTATGAATATCTTTCTATGGTTGATAATTATATTGTTTATATGGTTTAATGTTGTTGAAGATGATAAAAGTTATAATTATTAGATAACTGATTCACCCCCCCCCTCTCAGTTATCTTGGTGGAATTTACTTTCTAATAATTGGTATCAGAGCAACATGTCCTTGAAAGAGAAGTTTAACAGCTTAAGGAGATCCATGGCAAATTTCAGGAAAGAAAGCCCTAAGTTTGATGGAGTAAATTTTGACAGCTGGAAAGAAAAGATGAAGACACATCTACTATGTTTAGGACCAGGTTATTGGTTGACTACAAAGAATGATAAGACTATCATTGAAGAAGATGATCTTGAAACATGCTCTAATGATGAGAGAGATCTATTCATGTGTAACATACTTGCAAGAGAAGCACTTTTGACAACACTTCCGGAGACTAAATATAGTCAGGTAAAATGTTTGAAAAAGTCTCATGAAATTTGGAAAGCTTTGCACTTTACTTTTGAAGGTGATGAACATGCAAAAAGAGTTAGATTACATAATTGGATATGTGCATTTGAAGATCTAAGAATGTTGGAAGATGAATATGTTAGAAGCTATATTGGTAGAATGTCAAAAATTGTTGCAGGGATAAAATCTTGTGGAGGAACAAAGATAGAGAATGAAGTGATATGGAAAATTATGAGGACATTGACTCTTGTATTTGATAAGACAACATAGATGATTGAACAAGTTATACCTTGTACTATGAACTTTACAAGAGAGACTCTTCTTGGAAGATTGGAAGTAGCAGAGATGAACTTGAGGTTATCAGGAGACTTACCTAGAATGGAGACAACATTCAGTGCTCTTAGTATTCACCCTACATTGTCAAGAAGTATCAGTGTGAGCGGAGATTATGCTGACAGCAGCAGATCTAGAAATGAAGAAGACAAGAAGATTGAAGAAGGTATTGCCTTGCTTGTGAAAAGAGAACCAGATGGTAAGAAAATTTTTAAATGTTGGACTTGTCAAGAATATGGTCATTTTGCATCTAAATGTCCTAAGAGAGTTAAGAAGTACATAAATAATTTCAAGCCTAGAAGATCTAAGGAATGTTATTATGCTAATGATGAAGACCTTGAAGCTAGTATTGAAAGAACTTTAAGTGAAAGTGATACTGAGAATAATGATGAAATAGGATTTGTAGCAATTAAAGTAGAAAATTCTGAAACTAATGTTAAGGAAGAAAAATCCTTAGTTTCCCAAGTTGAAAAGAAAGTTGATTGGATTATAGACAGTGGTTGTTCACATCATATGACTGGAGATATGAAAAAGTTCATAAAGTTTAACAATTATGATGGAGGAGTTGTTAGAGTTGGTAACAATGCACCTTGTTTGATTAAAGGTATAGGATCTATTACTCTTGATGGAAAGACTAATACTAATGATGTTTACTTTGTTGATGGATTGAAACATAATATTTTGAGTGTTGGACAGTTAGTTGATAAGGGATATCAAGTTTGGTTTACTGAGAAAACTTGTGTGATAAAGGATAGAGATGGAAATTTGATTGGAACAGGATCTAGAACCAGAGGTAATGTGTTTCAGTTGAATCCTACTGAGATGAAATGCTTGATTACTAAGATTGATGATAGTTGGTTATGGCATAGAAGGTTTTGTCATATAAACTTTGATAATATTGTGAAAGTTAGTACTACACTTGCAGTAAGGGATTTGCCTAAAATTATGAAGCCTACTAACATGATTTGCAAAGAATGTGTGATGGCTAAGCAGAAGAGAAGTTCATTTCCTAGTAAGAATTTCACATCGACAGAGAAGTTGGAGATTGTTCATACAAACTTGAGCGGTCCTACCAGGACTAGAGGATTCTATGGAGAAAGGTATTTTATGATTCTTGTTGATGATTTTACAAGAATGATGTGGATTGCATTTCTGAAAGAAAAATATGAAGCATTTGATAAGTTTAAGATCATTAAGAACAAAGTTGAGAATGAATCTGGAATGAAGATTAAATGTTTGAGATCTGATAGAGGTGGTGAATTTACTTCTAGAGAGTTTAACACTTTTTGTGAAGTGAATGGTATTAAGAGATAGTTTTCAGCCCCTAGAACACCTGAACAAAATGGCATTGTAGAAAGAAGAAATAGATCAATGACTGAAGCAACAAGAGCTATGTTATTTGAGAATGATTTAGCAAAGACATTTTGGAGAGAAGAAGTGAATACAATAGTATATACAATGAACAGAGTACAAATCAGAGTAGACACATACAAGACACGTTATGAATTATGGTTAGGACATGCACCCTCAGTTAAGTATTTTAGAATTTTTGGAAGAAAATGTTATATAAAGAGAGATGATGATATTGGAAAGTTTGATCCTAGAAGTGATGAAGGTATTTTTCTTGGATATTCTTTGAAGAGAAAAGCATATAGATGTTACAATAAGAGAACTAAAACTATTGTTGAGAGTGAAAATGTTAAAGTTGATGAAAAGTTCAAAATTCAGGAAAGAATGCTTGATTATGAATCCGATGAAGAAGCTCATCCTAAGCCTAACACTAAAACTACTGAATTATTCTATGAAACTCACAGTGAATTGTTGAATGAAAGTCATGCTGAAGAAACCAGAGAGGAATGTAGAGAAGAATCTACAGTTGAAGAAAGATCTGAAACTATGACACCAAACAGGTATTTATCAAGACATCATCTTGTTGAACAAGTTATTGGAAGTTTGGATAGAGGAGTTCTGACTTGGAATAAGGTACATTTATGTTTGATTTCTCAAATTGAACCTAAATCTACTAGTGAAGCTTGTGAAGATGAACATTGGATTAATGCTATGAAAGAAGAACTAGATCAGATAGAAAACAAGAAGACATGGGAATTGGTCCCTAGACCTAAAGACAAGAATGTGATTGGAACTAAATGGGTATTTAGAAACAAGATGAATGAACAAGGAGAAGTTGTAAGAAACAAAGCAAGATTGGTATGTAAGGGTTACTCACAACAAGAAGGAATTAACTATGAAGAAACTTTTGCACCAGTAGCAAGAATTGAAGCAGTAAGAATGTTTTTGGCCTATGTAGATTTTAAGAAATTCAAAGTGTATCAAATGGATGTGAAGTCAACATTTCTGAATGGAGAAGAAGTCTACATTGAGTAGCCTGAAGGTTTTCCTTTGACTCAAGAAGGAGACATGGTATGTAAACTGAAGAAAGCATTATATGAACTAAAGCAAGCACCTAGAACTTGGTATGCAAGACTGGATAAGTATTTGTTAAAGTTAGGATTTGCTAAAGGAACAACTGATAGCAATCTATACACAAAAGAAATTGAAAATGGTTTGTTGATCATAGTTATTTTTGTTGATGACATTATTTTTGGAGGAGAAGATGAAGCTAGTGACAAATTTGTTGATGAAATGAAGACTGAATTTGAAATGAGTATGATTGGTGAGATGAAATACTATTTGAAATTATAGATAACAAAAAACAATGATGGTATCTTTTTAAGTCAGACAAAGTACTTGAATGATTTGCTGAAAAGATTTGGAATGGAGGACTGTAAACTAGTTGGAACACCTATGGTAACCAGACATAAGTTATCTAGCATAGATGAAACACTAGCAGTTGCACAAAAGAAATACAAATCCATGATTGGAGGATTGCAATATTTGACACACACAAGACCAGATATAGCACATTCAGTTGGAATTATAGCAAGATTTCAAGCTGAACCTAGAGAATCACATTATGTAGCAGTAAAGAGGATACTGAGATATTTAAGAGGCACAATGGACTATGGATTGTGGTATGAAAAATATGATGATTTTACCTTATGTGCATATACAAATGCTGATTGGGGAGGTAGTGTTGATGATAAGAAAAGCACTAGTGGAGGAGCATTTTTCCTTGGAGGAAGATTAGTTTCTTGGTTAAGCAAGAAGTAGAATTGTATTTCACAAAGCACAACAGAAGCAGAGTATGTAGCAGCAATAAACAATTGTAACCAGATAATTTGGATGAAATAGATGCTGAAGGATATTGGAATTAAATTTGTTGAACCTATTGTTATACATTGTGACAACACTAGTACAGTTAGTATGTCTAAGAATCCTATACTACATTCTAAGACAAAATATATAGAGATCAAGTATCATGTTGTAAGAGAGAAAGTTGCTGAGAAAGAAGTCAGACTAGAGTACATAAGCATAAAGGAACATATAGCAGACATATTTACAGAGCCTTTGCCTAAGGATACATTTGAGTATCTGAGAGGTATGCTTGGGGTTATGTCCCAGCCTACTTTTGAGTAATGATGTAGTTGGTTGCATCTGTCCAGTAATATATGAGCCCTATCTTTCTTCTGGACTGGATGTTGGTACTTCCTCTATGGGGGAGTCTGTGTATCTAAGCTGAGTCATGAGGACTCTAGTAAATGTATTTTTCTAAATAGTGTCTTTTGACATTGAGTTGTTGTTGACATAGTGATGAAATTTTTATCATTGATGTCAATGGGGGAGAAATATGCATGAAAAACAATATGATAAAACAATATGAGAGAACTGAACAGGATAACGAAGCAAGATTTGATTGATGAAGAAGATTTGAAGAAGCAGTGTTACAGTATTGAATTTATGGAACATTGGATGTTTTTCATCTATGTTGCCATCAATGCCAATGGGGGAGATTGTTAGGAATGAATGCTAAATTGTTTGGCACCCATTCTATAGAAGTTGTTGTTGCATTCATGACTATGATTGTCATTGATGTCAACACAGTGTTTTACCGAAGACTTGCAGAGAAGCAGACAATGTTTTGATTAGCGCACATGGGATATTGAAATTGGAGCTATGTGACATTGAGGATATACTCTTTGATATGTTATATGTCTATGGTTAAGAGCACAAATGGTAATTCTTTTATTCATGAAAGTTATGATCATTTTGGTGGAAGCAGTATTCAAGCAGTGTTCCTGAGTAGCGATTCTTGGAAAGCGGATGATATCTCCTAATCGGGATGGAATTTGGCTTTGCACAGTTAAAAAGAAGTTAGAGACACATTGATAGTGATGTGGATGATAGCACAAACTTTGAAGTCACACGAGTGAAGATTTATTGTATTTGGAAGTTGACAGTTTTATGTAATTTTGGTGTAGCGTGTGGAATATTTTATTTTGTAATTGTGTGTTGACTCATTTGTAATTATTTGAGTGTGGTATAAAAGAAGGAATTTTTTTCCTTGTTGTAATGTAAGAAATGTAGAGATGTGATGCGGTATGCATGAAGTGAAGAAAAGAGCTAAGTATGAGAGCGAAATTGTGAAGGAAGACATGCTAAGTACATAGATCTGAAATTGAGATATGATGTAACAGTGAGTGCAGTTTGGAATAGTTAGAGAAGAGGTAACATATTATTCTGTTGAATAATGAAAAGATTATTTGGACAGTGAGTTCAGTGATCTTACCTTGAAGTTGTTTGGGCAGTGGGTCCTTCTGTCTTCCATAACTCTTAACAAGGTTAGAATCTTTTAACAGGGATTTAAAATCTCCTAACACGGATTTATATATATTGAATCTATTTCATAAGACTCCTAACAGAGTCCATCCTTTCACAAGGAATATTCATATTAGTGCATATTTTTTGGGCATCATTCCCACTGGGGTTTACTCTTTGATCAAGAGGTTCCCTAGTCAACATATCTTGTGTTATTGTGTAATTGTGTATGAATATCTTTCTATGGTTGGTAATTATATTTATTATATGGTTTAATGCTGTTGAAGATGATAAAAGTTATAATTATTAGATAACTGATTCACCCGCCCCTCTCAGTTATCTTGGTGAACTTTACTTTCTAACACCATGATTGTCATAAACCCAAGATGCTCCTGCATCATTATCTATATGACATCACACTCTAATTTACTTTATTTCATTTCAAGATTGATTTCAAATAGGGGTTTGATGTAGGAAAACCCTTCTACACAATTTTTTTCCTCATTTTTTTGTGTGTAGAAATAGGTGGAAGATTTATTAGAACTTATTTCATAAAGTGGGGGATTGACAGATTGTCTATGAAAGTTTTAGGAAAAAGTGCAAGGTATATAAAACCCTAGACTATCTACACCCTCCAAATAGGTCTCAGATTAAAAGGAAAGGTTAATACCATTGTTTAACTATTGTGTTAAGTCACTGCATATTCCTACCCAATTTATGTATGTCTATTTTTACTGAAAGTTGTCATTTATGCTTTTCTAGACTTTTCTCTCACATCATAATATTATCAACTTAACCCAATACATTATCAGTGAAGGATAATTGACTCACGTAGAGCTTAAGTCCTACTTGAACCTATTGGGTCATCTTCCTTCTGATTGTACATTATGGGAAGGAGGAACAATCTACAATGCTTCTATTTCCCATGGTACGGATATGATAGTGCTAGTTTGATTCAAGTCCTTTTTTTTGCTTTGTGTTTATGGCTCTTAACAAAGTTTGCAAGTCGACTTGGAAGAAGAAATTTTTTTATATGATTTTATGATTTTTGTCTTCCTTCTAAATAATAGAATAAATCAAGAATGTTCTTGGAGGTTGGATTTATTGGAGTTGATGACTAAACAACCCACATCTCCCAAGAACACGTCTATGCAAACACCTATCACAGAAAGAGAGAGAAGAAAGAAGCTAGAGAGGCTTGAACACATGGATCCAGGAAAGAGGAGACATTCTTGATGTGCAAAAACAAAAGTTTTAATTCAATAAAATGAATGTTTTTCAATAAGATTACAAGAGAGATCAATCCTTATAAAAGGATATCAAAACCCTAAAAGGGTAAAACCTAGGTTGCACAATAATAATTAATTATTATATACCTAAAGTTTAGCTTAAGTAGAAAGAGATAACAAGTGACTTAGTAATAAAATCAATATGATTTAATTAATAAGTAAACACTTTATTACTCTAACACCCCCCTTAAGATGAACTTTGGGAGAAGCTAACAACCTAGAAAGTGATGAACTATAACTGATTTAGAACCTGATTGAAGGAACTATGATTTGAGATCACCGAGAAGATTTATTAGATATTTAATATGATTAAATCAGTATTATGTTGTCATTAATGTCAACTAGTTTGACAGTACTTATCTTGTAAGTTACTATACCAAAACATCTGTAGTGAAGGAGTGAAAGAGATGAAGAACATAAATATCTACATGAGGAAGATGGATATGACATATGAAGATAGAGAATACATAGAGTAACTTGTTGATGAGTCTATGACTTCATGTTATTGACTTGATTATGTTTCATTTATCTATGATGAGGAAAAGAGCTGAAAGACACAAAGCAGTGTTGTCAGTTGATAAAGCATTTCAGTATACACCGACGGAGTGTAGTGTATACCGAGCATAGTATAAACCGAGCTTGTGTTCACCGATGCATTTCTTTGTTAACCGAGAAGAACATAATGAACTAAATGATTAGTTTAGCCGATAAGATTGATGAGTTGGAAAGTGTATGAATTCAAGGTAACAGATAAAGTTTGTAACACAGATCGATGACTAACAAAATTCAGGAAAGATCTAAAGGATGAGAATCAAACATTTTATTGACACAAGTACCGAGGTATGTTTAACAGGCAAAATTAATGAAGATGATTAAGAGGCAAAATTTGATGGAGTAGAAGAAAAAAATTTACATGTCTATATAAGAGACTGAAGATTTCATAATGAGTGTGATGCTGGAAGAAAAGAAAACTGTAGAATCTTCATGTGAACAAGTTTTTATGCATTCTGATCATATTGGTTAAGGAGAACCCTACTGCAGAGCATTACCGAGTGACAAAGAGTGATTACCGATGGACAATAAGTTGATATGTTGTTGAATTAGAAATGTTACATTGATCAGAAAGATTTGTATGAGCTGAACATTGATATGTAATTTGCAATTGAAGTTGTATTAAATTAGATCACCTACTGTTACATATTTAACCATTGTACATAGTCAAATCTCTTAACCGAGTGGACTAAGAAAGTCTTATTATGTATCATTCATAGAATGAACATTGTTATCTTGTCAACTCTAGAGTGACTACTAGTTAGACAATAACGGTTGGTCTTAAATCCTCTAACAAGGTCACACCTAACAGTGTGTTTGTAACCTTTAATAGGGTTGGGTCTTCACCGACCTCACTTCAGAAGAGTGAATATTTTTGGGTTGCCGGTCCCAAGTGGTTTTTCCCTTCATAAGGTTTCCACGTTAAATCTCTTATGTTATGTGTTGATTGTGATGTTAGTTTTGATGTCATATTTACATGTATCATATTTGATTTGATCAGTAATTGCTATAAGTTTTAGATTGGTAATCGGTAAATGCACAGATAGTAAAGTATTTTAAGTTACCGAGCAGCAGAAATTGAAGTATTTGTTTTTGGATTATACATTTTGTATTGGGATAGTGATTAACTGATTCACCCCCCTCTCAGTTATTCTAACAATTGGTATCAGAGCATTGGTTTCTTTGAACAAAGTTTTAAGGACTTCAGTAAAAAGATCTCAAAATGTATAAGAGGGAAGTGCCAAAGCTAAACAAAGAGAACTTCGTAGTATGGTAGAGCTAGATGAAGTTGCACATATCTGGTATTGGGAATGCTTCACTAGAATTGATGGAGAATGGCTATATAGAACCAACACCAGGTCCCCTGACACTTGATCAACTAAAATACAGGCATGAACACAATGTTACTATGATGGAACTTGCTGCTGCCTGCACCGATGCCGAATTTGAAGATATCAAAAGTTGCACTACTACAAAAGCCACGTGGGATAAACTTTCTCAAGTTTATAGTGGAGATGCAAATGTCAAAAGAGCTAGAGCAGAAAGCCTAAGGGGCAGATTTGACGATATGAAGATGAAAGAAGGTGAGAATATTGTGCAATATACAAATAGATTAAAAGAGGTAGTACATGTTATTAGAGCATCTGATGGAGTCATTAGCGAAGAAACAGTTGTTAGCAAAATACTCAAAACCTTACTACCGGTTTATGCAATCAAAATATCTGCTATCCATGAGACAAGGTCTACATCTGGTAATGTACTTACACTTGACAATATGATTGGTAAACTTACAACCTTTGAGTTAAATAACTTTGATAATAGTGTTGTACCATCTGTGGAATCCACTTTCATGTCTTCTCTGAAGATTAGTAAGTCTAGCAGGAATAATAAAAATGATAGTGACAGTAATATCTATGATGAACTTGATGAACTTGAAGCTCTTATGGCCAGAAGATTACCCAAAGGTAAAGGAAGGTATAGAGGTAAGCTACCTTTAACATGCTTTAATTGTAAAGAGGTTGGCCACATCATTGCTAGATGTCCACATAAGAAAGATGATGATAGAACCAAAGACCGATCTGAAGGAAGCTATGGGAGAAGATTCAATAGAGGCTATCGACACAACATAGATAACCGAGACAACAATGACAAAGGAAAAAAAGGTAATGTTTCATAGCCGAAGATAATGAATCTGAATTTATTTTTGATGATGATGTAGAAGTTGTATTTGTTTCTATGAAAGATGACTCAGAGGAAGAAGAAGAAAAACATGAAGAAACATCATTGATCTCTAAAGTTAACAAAAATAATACATGGATCATAGACAGTGGCTGTACACATCACATGACTGGTGATGAGGAGAAGTTTGATCAACTTGAAGAATACAATGGAGGATCAATTAAGATGGGTAATGACACACCCTATATGGTAAGAGGTAAAGGAACCTTGATGATAAATGATATGATAAAATGTGATAATTCTTATTGGGTAGATGGATTGAACTATAACTTGTTAAGTGTGGCACAACTGAATAATTCAGGTCATCGAGTTTCTTTTGAGAGCAAGAAAGTGAAAATCTTTGATGATGGAGGAAGACTAGTTGGAACTAGAGCACAATCAAGAGGTAATCTATTTTATCTTGATACTGATGAGTCTTCTTGCTTGATGATGAAAAATGAAGATTCTTGGTTGTGGCATAAAAGGTTATGCCATGTGAACTTTGATAACATGATTAAGATCAGTAAAAGAAAAAGAGTTAGAGGGCTGCCTAACTTGTCAAAACTGGATCATGTTATGTGTCATGAATGTCAGAAAGGGAAAATGACTAAATCTAGTTTCAAAAGTAAGGATTACTCAACAAAGAAGATACTTGAGTTGGTTCATACCGACCCATGTGGTCCTATGAGAACTCAAAGTTATTATGGTGATAAATACTTTATTCTTTTTGTTGATGACTATACTAGATTAATGACTGTTATGTTATTAAAAGAAAAATTTGAAGCATTTAAGATGTTTAAGTGGTATAAAGCTAAGGTAGAAAAAGAGACTGGTAAAGAATCAAAATGCCTAAGATCTGATAGAGGAGGTGAATTTATCTCTTATGAATTTACTAATTTCTATAATGAGCATGGTATTAAAAGACAGGTCTCTGCACCGAGGACACCTCAGCAAAATGGCATTGTTGAAAGAAGGAACATGTCAATAGTTGACTATGCTAGGACATTGATGCTGCAAAAGAATGTTGCTCACACATACTAGAGGGAAGCTGTCAGTACAACTATTTATGTACTGAATCGAGTTCAACTAAAGAAGGACACCAACAAGACACCCTATGAGTTGTGGTTTGGACACAAACCTACTGTAAGTTATTTCAAAATTTTTGGAAGTAAATATTTTATTCTGAAAGATGAGAGAAATGGTAAATTTGACTCAAAAGGTGATGAAGGGATATTTCTAGGATATTCTAATAAAAGCAAAGCATATAAGTGTCTGAATAAAACTACTAATAAAATGATTGAAAGCACTAACATCCGAGTTGATGAGTTTGATGAAAAGAACATAGAGGAAAGTACAAAGGAACTAGAAGACTATGGTAGATTCACTTACATTGAACAACCAGAGTATCTACCGAAGATGCAGCCTCTGATAACTGGTCAGTAGGAAAACAATACCGAACAACAGGAAAGAGAAACCAATGAGCAGGATGGCCCTACTGAGCAAGAAAATGAACCTGCATAGGATGAACATGAAATGAGAGATAGGATACTGGTGAGTTTTTTTAGAAGACACCATCCTGAATCACAAATCATTGGAGACCAACAAGCTAGCATGCAAACAAGGAGCAAAGCAAGACAAGGTACATGTCTAGTTTGTGATTATGAGCTGAAAAATGTAAAAGTTGCATTAGAGAATGATGAATGGGTTAATGCAATGAAAGAGGAAATAGAGCAGATAGAAAAGAAAAAAACTCAGACCTTAGTACCCCAACCTAAAGATAAGAATGTTATCGGCACTAAGTGGATATTTAGGAACAAGCAGAATGAGAATGGAGAAGTGACAAGAAATAAAGCTAGATTGGTATGCAAAGGATATGCACAGGAGGAAGGCATAGACTATGGTGAAATATTTGCACCTATTGCTAGATTGGAAGGAGTCAGAATGCTACTTGCATATGCTGCACACAAGAAATTCAAAGTATATCAAATGGATGTCGAGTCAGCGTTTCTGAATGGAATACTTGAAGAATAAGTCTACATAGAACAACCTGAAGGGTTTGTTGATCTAGAAAAGAAAGATATGGTATGTAGACTACATAAAGATTTATATGGTTTGAAGCAAGCACCGAGAGCCTAGTATGAGAGGCTGCATACTTATTTGTTAAGTATAGGATTTGTAAGAACAAGTGAGAACGATAATTTGTATATGAAAGGAGATACTGATGATACAATTCTTCTTGTTGAGATATTTGTGAATGATATCATATTTGGAGGTCAAGATCAAATATGTAAAGCCTTTGCTAATGATATGAGGAATGAATTTGAGATGTTTATGTTCGGAGAGATTAAGTTCTTTCTTGGACTACAAGTGATTCAGCAGAGTGATGGGATATTCATCACACAGCCTAAATATATAAAAGAAGTATTGAAAACATTTGGCATGGAAGATGCTAAACCTATGGGAACACCAATGGCTACTGGATGTAAATTGACTAAGGAAGATGAAACTACAGAGGTGAACCAGACACTGTACTGATCAATGATTGGTAAGCTAATGTATGTAGTTCACAATAGACCAGACATAGCACATGCTGTGGGAATAGTTGCTAGATTTTCTGCTAATCCTAGAGAATCACACATGATTGCTACTAAAAGAATCTTAAGATAACTGAAGAAAACAAAGGACTATGGATTGTGGTATCCTAAGGAAGGAAAGTTTGAACTCAGAGTCTATACCGACGCTGATTGGGCTGGAAATGTGGATGACAGAAAAAGCACCACTGGAGGAGCATTCTTCTTTGGTGAAAGACTTGTTACCTAGACAAGTAAGAAGCATGCTTTCATTTCTCAATCTACAGTTGAAGCAGAGTATGTTGCTGCTGCTACAAACTATTCAAACATTGCATATATTAAGCAAGTTTTGGAAGGTATGAATGAGATAATCACTGAGTCGTTGATTATATACTGTGATAACACCAATGCAATAAACATTTCAAAGAATTCAATGATGCATTATAAAAAAAAGCATATATCAATAAAGTATCACTACTTGAGAGAACAAGTACATGAGAAGCAAGTTAAGCTAGAGTTTGTTACATCAAAAGAACAACTTGCAGATATATTTACAAAAGCTCTACCGAAGGACACATTTGAGTACTTGAGGAATAGACTTGGGGTCCGTCCCCTATCTATCGGTCACTAAGGCGATCCAGATGTTTCATCAGCCTAATCTTATTAGAAGATCATACATGTTGATGTAGCATAGTTCACACTTTGGATCATGTCTAAAGCTATGAAAAGTACTGGAATAGATTGGCATATCAGTATACAGAGATACATAGTATGCACCAGACAACAAAGATTTACTTGGCTACTAAAGAGCTGTTTGTTTATTTGTTTCTTTGGAATTGTTGTCAAAGGGAGAGATAAACAATATGAAACATATGAAACAATATGCACCGATGAGAACTATTTGAGGGAGAGACAAATTGAAGAAATGGAGAGCATTGAAGATCAGTTATTGAGAACAAAAGAAGGAATCTGAGAGTTGAAAAGATCATATTTGCAGATTGACAAAGCTGTATTTTGTAATGCTGTTGAGTAACATAGTGATTAAACATATTAAGCTAGGGAGAGCTTGTCCAAAATTTGTTCACAAAGTGGTAGAATACATGTTTGGTATGTGTATGGTATATTTCATATTACTTGAGTTGCCATCAATGCCAAAGGGAGAGATTGATGAACTACAACTGATTTAGAACCTAATTGAAGGAATTGTGATTTGAGATCACTGAGAAGATTGATTAGATATGTAATATGATTAAATCAATATTATGTTGTCATTGATGTCAACTAGTTTGACAGTACTTATCTTGTAAGTTACTATACCAAAACATCTGTAGTGAAGGAGTGAAAGAGATGAAGAATATAAATATCTACATGAGGAAGATGGATATGACATATGAGGATAGATAATACATTGAGTAAATTTTTGATGAGTCTATGACTTCATGTTATTGACTTGATTATGTTTCATTTATCTATGATGAGGAAAAGAGCCGAAAGACACAAAGCAGTGTTGTCGGTTGATAAAGCATTTCAGTATACACCGACAGAGTGTAGTGTATACCGAGCATAGTATAAACTAAGCTTGTGTTCACCAACACATTTCTTTGTTAACCGAGAAGAACATAATGAACTAAATGATTAGTTTAGTCGATAAGATTGATGAGTTGGCAAGTGTATGAATTTGAGGTAACAGATAAAGTTTGTTACACAGATCGACGACTGACAAAATTTAGGAAAGATCTAAAGGATGAGAATCAAATGTGTTATTGATACAAGTGCCAAGGTATGTTTAAGAGGCAAAATCAATGAAGATGATTAAGCAGAAAAATCTGATGGAGCAGAAGAAAATGGTTTACATGTCTATATAAGAGACTAGAGATTTCACAATGAGTGTGATGCCGGAAGAAAAGAAAACTACAAAATCTTTGTGTAAACAAGTTTTCATGCATTCTGATTATACTGGTTAAGGAGAACCCTACTACAGAGCATTATCGAGTGATAGCGAGTGATTACCGACAGACAATAAGTTGATATATTGTTGAATCAAAAATGTTACATTGATCAGAAAGATTTGTATGAGTTGAACATTGATCTGTAATTTGCAATTGAAGTTGTATTAAGTCAGATCACCTACTGTTACATATTTAACCATTGTACATAGTCAAATATCTTATTCGAGTGGACTAAGAAAGTCTTATTATGTATCATTCATAGAATGAACATTGTTATCCTGTCGACCCCAGAGTGACTACTGGTTGGATGATAACGGTTGGTCTTAAATCATCTAACAAGGTCAAACCTAATAGTGTGTTTGTAACCTTTAACAAGGTTGAGTCTTCACCGACCTCACTTCAGAAGAGTGAATATTTTTGGGTTGTCGGTCCCAAGTGGTTTTTCCCTTCACAGGGTTTCCACGTTAAATCTCTTATGTTATGTGTTGATTGTGATGTTAGTTTTGATGTCATATTTACATGTTGCATATTTGATTTGATTGGTAACTGCTATAAGTTTTAGACTGGTAATTGGTAAATGCACAGACAGTAAAGTATTTTAAGTTACCAAGTGGTAGAAATTGAAGTATTTGTTTTTGGATTATACATTTTGTATTAGGACAGTGATTAACTGATTCACCCCCCTCTCAGTTATTCTAACAAGAAAGAACTACTGAAAGAAAATAGGTCCCGACAACAAAAGGCCTGATCAGGTGCCCAAGTACAAAAGAGAGTCTTTTTAAAGAGAAGAAATAGATAAAACCACATGGGAAAAACTCTACTCCAAAAAGAGACAAAGACAAGTCTCAAGGACTGAAGAGGCCTCCACAACTAGGAATGTTCTAGAAAATAGGAACAAGGATGAACATGTAGAACATCACTGAAGTAAGAAGCTACAAACTCTGTCAAGAAGTAATTGTTGATATGAAGATCCTCCACTGAAATATGACTAGGTAGAGAAGACTGTAACCTACATGAGTGCCCTCAAATGACACTACTCGAATCAAGAGGAAAATAAAGGCAAACAACTAAAGTTGAAGATACATAATACTATAATATGCACGAGTGCCCTCAAATGACACTACTCAAATTAGGAGGCAAACAAAGGAAAACACCTAAACTCAAAAATATAGATGGCATAAAAACACCAAAAGTTTGAAGAGCTGATCAATCAAAGTTGGAAGAGTGCATCCAAAAATAGGAAAGAAAGAGTGTCCATATGGTAAATGATCCATCTCATCGAAATGCATAGGTACCCATCCACTGCATCTGTCTAGTACATAGAATCAAATACTGAATACATAGCTCACACTATCAAACCAAGGAAGTAGTAGAACCAACAATAGAAACCCCCCCATAATGCTGATAAGGGAGTAATGGTAGGTACACTAAAAAGATCATCCAATATGAACCGCATGATACCAGAAACATTGAAGGTACAAAGAGAGTATAAACACAAATAGAGATACCTGAGGCTAATGTCGTTGGAGGAATGCTCACATGAAAAAAGTAGATGGCAAAAAAAGACAAACATCAAACCCCTCCTGACACTTTATAATAGAGTGTGAGTACAAAGGACACAAACATGTGCAAGATCTCATACATGTAATAGAATGACACTTTATCTCACTGCATGTGCATAAAAGAATGCTACAAAAGTGAAGTATACACTATTCAAAGAAGAGAGAAGGCTTTTGAAACAAAAGAACAACCTAAGATGAGCCATTCCACAAAAGGAAAAGATCCCAAGACCTAAAACATCCAAGATAGACACCAGATTACAAATATACAAGAAACTGAATAAAATATACCTAGAACAGAATCTGGAAAAATGACTCACAATACTAGAAAGGTCTCAGAAAAATCTTTCCAATGATATATCATTTTCCCAAAATGGAGTCCAGATGTGCAAGATAGAGCTCTCGGAGTGTAAAACTAAACATCTAACTTTGACAGTAAAAAAAACCATAAAAAAGAAAAATAAAAAATTCAAACCTCCAAATCTGGATAAAGCTTAGAACCAATTTTATGAGGATATCACTTTTGCCCGATTTTGACAATGTATGCTCAAGTTATGAGCCAAAAAAAAACTACACTGGAGGGCCCAAAAAAGGTGGCTGAAAGGGTTGATGCAGTGATGACATCAGTAGAATACACGCCTAAATTTGATGATCATCTTCCCGTCACTAAAAAATCCCAATAGCGACCAGGGGCTGAGACTGCATATACTAAGGGGTTAAATTTGATGGCCAAATTGTCGTTGCCACAGAAAAAAATTTAAAAAATTAAAATCACTGTACTTGCATCAAGATTCATGATAGGGTCGTATGTGTTAGGAATGAGAACACTGAGAGGGGGGGGGGGAGGGGGGCTGAATTAGTGTTCACTATATTTAATCTTTTCTTTACTCTTGAAACTTAACTTGAATGCTTAAGTATTGAAATGAACATCAACATAAACAAGATACATAAACACAACACATAACACCAATATGGTTACGGGGAAACCCAAATAGGTAAAAACCCCGATGGGAATTGACACCCACTAAGAATTGCACTAGTGTCTTATGATCCTTGTTAGAAAATCTGCAACCTTGTTAAGAGTTGTTGTTTACAATGCTTTTATTACAGTGACCTTGTCAAGGGTCAGACCTTGTTAGGAGTCTTTTACAATAACCCTGTTAGGGGTGGGGACACATTGTCCTAGAGCTCACTGCTCAAGTGGTGAAGGCTACAACCTTTTGATCTCAGATACACACTATATCTGTTGGATGAACTGGTGCTGTAACACTGCTTGTATGATCATTTCCTTTGATGCGCTAATGCTTTGACCTCTTACAAAGCTCTAATACATTCTTACTACTCTTTGCACACTTCTATTCTTGTTATCTTATCTCTATTTCAACTTCCATGCATTATTAAAAAGGCACATCTAATATTTATATGCGCTACCAAAATAATTAACTAGGTCAGCCTATAACTGATTACATACAATGCTTCCAAGTGAATTGGCTCAAGCGTGTTTACAAACAAACATAATTACATATCTACAACTTAATTACAATAGGCGCATAGCCTTTACAAAACAATAATATCATCACTAATCAAATTACCAACAGTCGGCTGCATACTCTGTTCTGTTCTGACATTCACTGTCTATGCTACTTCAACTGTCTGTATCTTTGCCATACTATATCTTCTGATCATGCGCTCTTAGACTTAGCATGAATACACTCTTACCAACTTATCTTCTAGGGCACATACCATAACTCTAATGTACGCACATGCACTGATGCTCTGATACACTGATGCTCTGTTAACTGTCCAGTCTTCTATACTTAACCAAATTTTGATCTTCTGATAATGTGTGCTGACTCCAAAACACTATATAACTTTTTTATCATAATGAAAACACTAAATCTAGTCATATAAAATAGTGTAGTCAACTTTCCAACAATCTCCCCCTTTGTCATTAATGGCAACACAGGAACATGGCAAAGTTACTAATTGTACCCTTATACAAAAACTCTTTAACATACTCTAACTTATATCTCCCTTATACTCTTTACTATGCATCTTCTTTACATATATATAAGACTCCATATTCTATACAATACTCCCCCTTTGGCATTAATGACAAAGGTGCTCCAAAAATGTATCTATATAAGTACTTAAAAAGTTAGGATATCCGGATATGCTATCTGCAAATTTTGGATCTCTTGTTTCCAAAATGCAATCAGTGCATTAACAATCTATAGATGGGTGCATAAGGCATATTGTAGCTTCTCCATCTTCTCCAAGTCTGTACTCAAACCTTGATCATATGTCACCATAGTGGCATCGATCTCCTTGATGTTCTAATTTAGAATATCTAGAGAGGGTGCAAGAGCATTCCCGAGTTGTGTCTTCCTTGCCCTTATCTTAGACATCTCTTTCTCTACCTTTTCTATCTTGTCTATCTACCCTTGGTATACATTGTTGCACATGTTCACATCAGTGGAGGGGTCTTCTATTGATTTCCTTACATTGTGAATCATTGCTTCTACTTCTTGGATTCTCTTGTAGTGATCAACAACTAGCTTATCTTGATTCATACAATCTGCAATGATCTTCCTTCCCTTTGTAGAAAAATCCTTCAAAGATGCTTGACCAACCTTTAATGAACTTAGGTCAAGTGAAAAGTTACTAAACAGTTCACTCAATCTCTTTTTCATGTATTTCTCTTCTGCTACTTGAGATGCAGATTCTTCCAAGCTAGAGAAGTTAGTCTTGAAGTTTGTCAATATAGTACTGACATCATCAACTGAATGGACCTTAGACACTTTCTTGTCTGAAGGTAATAAGCTGTTCAAAATGTTGACTGATTCAACAAACAAATAGTTCACCATTACCTATTTCTCTTTTTCTTTTTCCATAGCTAAGACACTAATCTTGATTAGGTCTTCTTCTCCCCAAGAGTCCAAACTAGTGGTGTCTAGTGTAAAAACTAACAACAATGATGCTAAGGGTAAGTGTGTGATAGGAGTGCTATCTATCACTTCTCATTTTATCTCCATAGGTATTTCAACAAATGGCTCATCTGCTGGTTCACTTCCTTTTACCTCTTCTACCTTTTCTTTCTCTTTTTCTGTCTCTTTCTCTTCTTCTTCCTTTTCTTCCTCTTTTTCTGTCAGATCTTCTATTAGTACTTCTTCTTGTAGCTTGGGTGAATTGTCACTGCATAGAGTTTCAACCTCTTGTGTGCTCACAAAGGCTTCTTTGAACTTATCCAAGTTAGTGTTTGTGGCTGCCATTGCAATCTCTACATTATCAATAAAGATTGTATCATCCTTTTGTGTCTCTATCATGGGGGCAAACTTTACTACCTTTGTAGGTGTTATCACTGTGGCTGCTAGATCCTAAGGACCTATTACTGGTATATTTATGGTCTCTACCATCTTGGCTTCCTTGGAGGGAACCTATATTATGGATGTAGTAGGTGGATGCATGTGCGTGTTCAAGAAAACTTTCTCAAAAGCTTTCTCTGTTTCTTTGGTTGTCAACTCAAAGTTCTTGTCCATTATGTGTAGTGTTCTTAGCTTTGTTCTTAGATGTGGCTTCACCAGATCTAACAAAAGTGTTTTATCTTCTAAGGAACACACCGGTAGGATTTCATCTAGAATCTTTTCCCTTATTCTAAGATCTTCTTCAATAGCCTGTTTCTTCAAGGATTCCAAGATATTCCAAACATTGTTTGGGATGATTGTCTTAAGTTCCAAGACCATCTTCTTGAAATTAATCATGTGTTTTATGATCATGCCACGAATCTCTGATTTATCAATTTCACTATACATCTCATAAAAATTTCCTATCTGATCTAATATGCCTTCATCAACAATCCTTGTTCTCAAAACTTGAAGACTAGGTCTGAAACCTACCTCTGGAGGTGCTTGAGCATTTTTATTACTTCTGGTTGCCCATGAGGATGGATGAATTGTGTTGGTTTCCTTCTTCCTCTTGGCCATTTCCTTATACTCAGGAGGTGATGTTAGATCAATTTTTACTTTGGGCCTAGGAGAGATAACATCTATTTTTCCCTGTTTATCCTTTGGATCGTCTATCTTTTCAATCTTGATCTTCTTCAACTTAGGATCATCTTCCTTAGCTTCTATTGTAGATGCACTCTCAATCTCCTAGGCAATCTTTGCTTCTCTTTCTTTGTCAAGATCTTCTTGTGTTACACCATGAATTATGAGTATCTCAAAAGTAATATTTGATGCTTTCCTTTTTGTTGCTACACTGTTAAGAATTGCATCAAATTCTCTTGTCTTCTCTTCATAAGTCCCCCATCTAGGTTCATTAGGGTCATTAGGCGCTGATAGAACTACTTGTACATAGGCTTCCAAGATTTTTTCCTCAACTTCATACCCAAGTGGATGGATCCACTTTGTTCTTGGCTCAACTACTTCCATACAGGTTATATCAGTTTCTACCATAAAAAAAATGTTATCTTTGTATTTCTCAACAATACTTTCTGGTATCCTGTGCCTCATCTGCATTTTGACCATGAATGTCTTCAATTCTAGCATTATGTAATCCTTCAATGTTCTCTTAGTAGATGCCTTGAGAGATATTTGAGGCATTGTAGGCATACTCTTGTCTAAGTACAAATATGAGACCTTTCCAACTATATGGAAGTACATGTAGATAATCAAAGACCCAAACCTGAATATTTTGGTCTTATCATGTTTGATGTGACACAGGGGCAAGGTAGATACAAGAAGAATCAAGCATAATTGATTCCAATTGAATCAACAACAAGCCCTGCTCAGAGTTACACACGTAAGAAATATGAATAACACATGAAATCAGTGAAAACACAATGGATATGAGACAATCAACTGGCAGCAACAACAAAGAATTTTTTTTATATCTTTCAACATGCCCGACTGTGAGGCCTTTCGAGTTTCAGCCTTATACAATGAATTATGAAATTAGAATCATATCTTAATCTCAATCTTCTTCTCTATCATCCTCTAGTTAGAACTCTCTTCAAACTGCCTTCTACAAAAACCCAAGCTCCAAATATATAGCCAGCAAAGCCACAAGTCGGCCAGTCAAGCATTTAATTACATTATAGGTCCAGCTTGAAAGAGTAAACCAAAAATATAGAAAGAATGAACAAAAATCAATGTGCCTTTACATTTAGGTCCACACATGACCCAAGAACATGTCCCTAACTTTGTAAGGCCCCATTTCATCACACGGAACCATGCAAGAAGAAACATTCCACATTTCATGTGTAAACTGGCTGAAAATAGGTACCTGAGAAAAATGGTCATAAATTTTTACTCATAATGAATTAGGACTTGTGCTCTTAGGAGATGATAGAACTTTAGGTCCTCTTTAAGGCCCTAAGATTGCAAAGGCTAATTCCTTAAGGATCAATGACTACATGATGTGCAATCATCACAAAAATAGCTGTAACTTTGAAACGGTCCATCCAATCCTTATGTGCTCATAGAAGAAGGTTCCCAAATAGGTCCTCAACATCATGTAAGATTCACACAATATGAAACCAATAAATGAAATGATTATAATGCAAACAATAGAAATAGGAAATATTTTTGGTTGATGTAATATTGCTCAAAGACCTAAGATGTTCCTGCATCAGACACCTGAGGTAAATAAAGAACTGATGTCCACACCAAGCACTACTCATATTCGAGCCTAAATCATAAAGATCCAACTCGGCTTGTGTAATCCATGAACTATCTTCAACTAGCTTGTTCTTCCACTGAACTAGATATTCCATGTAGTCCTTTCCTCTTGTACTCTTGCTCACTCTTTTATTCAAGATCTTCTCAATGTTGTCTCTGTTCTTCTTAGGATAATCCAGATCATCTTCTATCTCATCATTTGATTCAAAGTACTCAAATATACCAACAATATTGAATATAGGTGATATATCCATGTCCTCTGGTAATTCCACTTCATAAGCATTTCCACTATCAAACTTCTTCAGAATCTTACAAGGTCTAAATTTCTTCATTTTCAGCTTGTTGTAAGTACCAGCTAGAAATCTATTCTTCTTCAAATGAATCATAACCTCATCTCCAACTTCAAAAGATTTATGTCTCCTTCTCTTATCTACCCCTATTTATATTTTAGATTATTGTCCTCCAAATTCTTTTTAACTTCATCATGAAAATTTCTCATGTATACTACAAAATCCTCAACTTCAACACTTCTTCTTATCTCAATAGGTAAATCTCTCAACTTTGTGGTTCCCTTAGGATGAAATCTAGTAACAATCTCAAATGGTGTCCTCTAAGTGCATCTATTCACAGAATTATTATAAGAAAACTCTACTTTTGCCAAAACTAAATCCCAATTAGTAGGCTTATCTCCAACTAAACATCTCAACAAGTTTCCCAAACTTTTGTTCACAACTTCAATCTATCCATCTTTTTGAGGGTGAAATGTAGAACTAAACTTCAATTCAGTATTCATCTTTTTCCAAAGTGTTCTCCAAAAATAACTAGTAAACTTAGTATCTCTATCTAAAACAATAGACTTTGGAAAACCATGTTATCTTACCACTTCCTTGAAGAATAATTCAGCTACATGCAATGCATAAGATGTCTTCTTACAAGGTATGAAATGAGCCATCTTAGAAAATCTATCAACCACTACCAAAATATAATCATTACCTCTTTGAGTTCTAGGCAATCCAAGAACAAAGTCCACACTCACATCTTCCCAAGGTCTATCAGGTACAGACAAAGGTGTATACAATCCCAAATTCTGACTAGTTCCTTTTGCAACTTGATAAATTATGCAACTTCTTACCATTCTTTGTACATCTCTATAAATCTATGGCTAAAAGTATCTTTCTAAAATCAAATTCACAATCTTATCAATCCCAAAATGTCCAGCAAGTCCACCACTATGTTTCTCCTTCATTATGTTCTCTCTCATAGATCTTCTAGCTATGCACAACTGAACTACTTTAAACAACATGTCTTCTTGAATGAAATAATCAGTCCACTTATCACTCACTGTGTGTTCCTTACAAGCTTTCCAAGGCTCTGCAAAATCAATGTTAGTCTCATACAAACACTTCATATCATCAAAACCAAGTACCTCAACTTTCATCTTTGTCAGCAAACTTCTTCTTCAGCTCAATACATCAGCAACCTTATTTGACTGTCCACTCTTATGCTTCAATGAAAAGGAAATTTTTTGCAAGAACTCAACCCACTTCATATGTCTTTGATTCAATTTATTCTAACTTCCCAAATATTGCAAAGATTTATGGTCAGTATACAACACAAAATCTTTAGGCATCAAATAATGTCTCCATTTCTTCAAAGCTTGAACAATAGCATAGAATTCTTGGTCATAATTTGAATATTTTATCTTAGTATCATTCAAATTTTCACTAAAGAAAGCTACAGGTCTTCCTTCTTGACTCAAAATTGATCTAATTGCACTTCCACTAGCATCACATTCAACTTGAAAAACTTTACTAAAATCAGGAAAAGCAAGTGTAGGCAACTCTGTAATTCTTTGTTTCAATGTTTCAAAACTCTTTTGTGCTCCATGTGTCCATTTGAAATCTTTTTTATCTCCTCTCATAGTTTCAGTCATAGCATTACAAATAGAACTGAAATTTCTGATGAACTTCCTATAAAAAATTGCCAATCCATGAAATGATCTTACCTCTCCAACATTCTCTGGTGTAGGCCAATCAAGTATAGCTCTTACTTTCTCAGGGTCTAGATCTTCAATCCCTTAGCTAAAATTACAAAACCAAGGTACACAATCTCTTCTTTCATAAATGAACATTTCTTCAAATTAATCAACAACTTTTCTTCCTTCAATCTCTGCAATACTTGTCTGATATGTTCAAGATGTTCTTCCTTACTCTTACTGAATATCAAAATGTCATCAAGATATACAATCACAAACTTACCCAAGAATCTTTTTAGAACTTCATTCATCAGCCTCATGAAAGTACTAGGTGCATTAGTCAAACTAAAAGGCATAACCAACTATTCATACAAACCTTCATTAGTCTTAAAAGTAGTTTTCCATTCATCCCCTTCTTTGATCCTAATATGATGATATCCACTCTTCAAATCAATCTTTGTGAAATACTTTGCTCCACTCAAACTATCCATTATGTCATCCATCCTAGGAAAAGGAAATCTATACTTTACTGTTATCTTGTTTATAGCTCTAGAATCAGTGCACATTCTCCATTCTTTTTAGGTGCTATCACAACAGGTACTGCACAAGGACTCAAACTTTCCCTAATCAAACCTCTCTCAAGCAATTCTTGCACTTGTCTATTCAACTCATTCTTTTCATCAGGTGTCAACCTATGTGGTGCTTTATTAGGCAAACTAGCTCCAGGTATCAAATCCATACAATGACTTATACTTCTCATAGGCGATAAACCATCAGGTACATTATCAAAAATGATGTCATGAAATTTAGTCAACAAAGGTTTAACCTCAGATGCATGTTCTAACTCATCTTGTTTCTCATTTTTCCTTGGAATTAAAGCAAAGAAAATATTTTTTTCTTTCATTTCTCTTGCAAAATTTTTACCATCAACCAAGCATACTCTGACTATAGTATAGTGACCTTCATCAAACTTCTCTACCAAAGACAATAATAGTTGTTTCTTTCCATCCATCCAAATAGCATATTGATTCAATCTACCATCATGCAAAGCTTTCCTATCATACTACCAAGGTCTACCCAAAAGAATATGACAACAATCCATAGGCATAATATCACACAAGACTTCATCATGATAATTTCCAATTTTGAATTTAACAAGGCATTGTTCACTTACAAGTAGTTTATGCTCCTTCTGGATCCAAGCAATATGGTAAGGCTTAGGATGTTTCAATCTCTACAACTACAATTTGTTAACCAGATCTTCGGATGCCAAATTATCAAAACTTCCAGTATCAATGATTACCTTGCAACATTTATCAACAATCTTACATCTGGTTCTAAACAAACTTTTCCTCAAAATACGTTCCTCATCAACTTCTTCATTCCACAAGATCCTTCTTAGCATCAAGTTCTCACCATGTTTAGGTTCATTAGACATTTCTTCAACTTCTTCACAAGCCAAATTATTTCTACCATTACCTCCAGTCTTCTTTCTAGAGTTAGTACATTCAAAAGCTCTATGTCCTTCTTCACCAAATTTGTAACAAGTACCTTTAAACCAAGATTTCTCTTCTCTTTTCCCACTACTGTTATTCCTAGAGTAACCAGTATAGCTACCTCTAGAGTAGTTACCTCTTTTAGCATGTTCATCTTTCCATCCCTTATCTTGTACTGTATTGTTAGATCTGCTACTTTCTCCATAAGATCTTCCTCTACTTCTCTAAAATCTGCCACCTCTTCCTCTTTGTCTTTGTTCATGTCTCTTTGTCAATCTTTCTTTTGCCTTCAAAGAAAATTGGTATGCTTCTTGCACACTTTCTATCTTAACATAGCTGATCTCATCTTGAATCGATGTCCTCAGGCCATTTAGATATCTAGCTACCTTCTCAACTTCATCATCCAGATGTCTAGATCTAATATCCAATTTGTAAAATTCCTCAGTATATTCTTTCACACTCATGTCCTTTTGTCTCAAATTTTGCATTTTCCTCATCAGACTAACTTGGTAATCAGATGGAAGAAACTTCTTCTTCATCTTTCCAAGCATCTTCATCCATGTCTTGATCTTTTCTTTTCCTCTCTTCTGTCTCTCAGTTTGCAAATGATCCCACCAAAGAGATGCATGCCCTTTCAACTTTGTGACTGATATCTTAACCTTCTTGTTATCAAGAGTACCTTCATACTCAAAGTATTTATCCATCTCAGAGATCTAATCCAAAAGTGTTTCAGTCTCAAGTCTTCCATCATAGCAAGCAACTTCAACTATAGGTATGGAGTTAGCCTTAGAAAAAACTCTCAAAAGTCTTTCCTCATCCTGTTCAACTTCAAGTTCAGGATTAGGTGCTGCTTCTTCTTCTTCATCACTAACATCTTCAAGATGTGCACCTCTTCTTTGGGCTGTCTCTATAGCTTCAAGCCTAGTCACAATCTGCCTCAACATATCCATGATAGCATTATCATTTCCTCTACCATGAACCATCTTGACAATCAGGTTCCAACAAGATCATAACCTTCTGCAAGTTATAGGTCAGATCTCAGATCTTCCACCCTACAACCAATCCAATAAGGTTCTCCATGATCCAATCCACAAGAAAGAACTCACTTTGATACCACTTGATGCAGGGGCAAGGTAGATACAAGATGAATCAAGCAGAATTGAGTCCACTTGAATCAACAAGAAGCACTGCTTAGAGTTAAACATAGAAGCAATATGAATAACACATGAAATCAGTGAAAACATAATGGATATGAGACAATCAACTGGAAGCAACAACAAAGAATTTATATTATATCTTTCAACATGCCCGGTTGTGAGGCCTTTCGGGTTTGGGCCTTATACAATGAATTATGAAATTAGAATCATATCTTGATCTAAATATTCTTCTCTATCATCCTATAGTTATAACTCTCTTTGGACTACCTTCTACAACAACCCAAGCTCCAAATATATAGCCAACAAAGCCACAAGTCAACTAGTTAGGCATTTAATTACATTATAGGTCCAGCCTGGAAGAGTAAACTAAAACTATAGAAAGAATGAAAAAAACTTAACACGCTTTTAAATTTAGGTCCACACATGACCCAAGAACATGTCCCTAACTTTACAAGGCCCCATCTCATCACACAGAACCACGCAAGAAGAAACACTCCACGTTTCATGTGTAAACTGGCTGAAAATAGATACCCGAGAAAAATGGTCATAACTTTTTACTCATAATGAATTAGAACTTGTGCTCTTAGGAGATGATAGTAATTTAGGTCCTCTTTAAGGCCATAAGAGAGAAAATGATGATTCCTTAAAGATCAATGACTACATGATGCACAATCAACACAAAAATTGCAAGAAAATACGACTCCAGCAACAAGGAAAACAATTGTAACTTTGAAATGGTCCATCCAATCCTTATGTGCTCATAGGAGAAGATTCCCAAATAGGTCCTCAAAATCATGTAAGCTTCACACAACATGAAACCAATAAATGCAATGATTATAATGCAAACAATAGAAACAAGAAATATTTTTGGTTGATGCAAGATTGCTCAAAGACCCAAGATGCTCTTGCATCATGATGGCTCTAATGTTATCAATTAGTTGTGCGCGCAAGATCTCACATAGATTGAACTCACCATTTTCTCTGACAAGTCTTATTGTTGCAAGAATAGTGGCTATGGACACACTATTCACCTTGTTGGTGTGCTGAAACCGATAACCTAATATCATGGACATCAATTTGATGTCTTTCTCCTCTATAGACTAATATGTCATTTTGCACCTATCACTTCTTGACTTACATGCTTGTTCTACTAGTTTTCTCACATCCTTTCCTGCTAGAAGAACAACGCCTTTCTTAGAGAGGCCTATCATATCATGAATGAGATCTCTTGTGATTCTTACTGGGACTTCACCTATCCAAAATAGGTCGTCATGAATTGTGCTTAATGGGATCTTGATCCACTCTGATTCATATAATTCATATGCCGTAGCATACTCAACAATGGGATGGTCTTCTAGATGTGTGAACTCATCTAGGAAGGTTTTATTTGGCTTTATCATAGTTTCAATGTGTGCTCTAATCCTATCAAGTCCAACTGGTTCATTCTTGCAGTAAATGTATGCACAGATGTCTTCAACATGCATGACACCCATAGGGGTTCTAGAGAATGCACCTTCTAAATCATCTAGGGTAGACTTAAAGGGATGCCTCTTGAAAACATATCTTTTCCTCTCTGCAACATCAAACACAACAGGTGTAGCCATAAATTACTTGTTTATCGCTTCAAATAGGTTTCCAAGAACTTTTGAATCGTCGTGATGGATTAGGGCTTCACAATCGATCAAACACACTCTTTCGCTGGTGAATCAAGCTTCAATACTTCACAATCAACTGCTAGGGCTTCTGTGATCTTCAATCACTCTAACTTGAATGCAATGAGTGATTTGCAAGTCTCTATGTACTTTAAAGTGAAAATTCCACCATTAATGCTTGATGCGTAAACCAGAATATGACTAAGAATTTCCAAATTCCATTCTGCAATCGATTAGGTAGTGTGCTCTTGCACATAGCCTCAAATAATCTCCAAAAGGTTAAATCCAAAGGCACATACTCTAAGGGTGAGTATACCGGCCGCGCAGGGGTCTAGAGCTAAATTAGCTCCCCCTATGACCCTGAGGGTCATCCATCCAGATGTAGAGGGTGCGTCCACTGTGGATGCATCCAATACATGCATACTCATCAACCTTATCCTTCTTTGCCTCTGACCAAATCAAGCTCACATCTTCTGTAGCTTTCACAAACTTGACTTCTCCTTCAGTATCTAATATTGATTCTTCTGGCTTTTTAGGGCTTTCTTGAATTTGCGTTCTTGATCTACAAAACTTTGAGATGTGTCCAACCTTGTTATATGAGTGAAAAATAACTGGAGGCCTTAAATTCTTCAATGCATTGATATGGGTTACCATTTTACACTATCTAGTTGAGTGACCATTATAATTATATATCTGACATGTAACACTCTAAGAACTTCTTGCATTTGTTTGATTCTGATTTCTCTAATTATGTTGAGTCTTGTTCTTCTGACTTGTTCTATAATTCATAGCTCTATGACCAAATTTATTGCATGAATAATAGTAACCATTGAAAGGTCTTACCTCTTTACAATTCCTTTCTATATGTCCATGCTTGTTACATGCATAACAAGTTCGGTCTACTGGCTTGCGCTCATCCTTAGATGGTTCAATACTATTTTTAGTCTAATTTCCAGTCTCCTTAGCATCTGTGGTGTCTTCTGGTGTTTTCATCCTTGCTCACATGTCATTAATCTGATTTTGTGCTTCATTGAATCCAATGTCGCTGGTATCTCCTTTAATCTTCCGAGCATATAACTGAGATTCTATCAGATCCTTGCTTGTGTGTAATTTATCAATGTGATTCTTTGCTTCAATCAATTCATATTCTAACTTTTCTTTGTTGTTTCTTAGCTCCAAAATTTCCATGTTTGCTTGCCTCAATTCTTCATTCAGTTGAAGGTTCTCTTTGATCTGTTCATCATAAACTTCTTGATTGTTAGTTAGCTTTTCATCCAGCTCTTCAATCTGATCTTTCAGAGATGTATTCTCTTCATTTAGATTTTTGACCATCTTCCCTAAATTAGTGTTTGAACAATCTTTCAAATCTTTTCTTAGTCTTTTGATGACTGCTTGAGAATCACTGACTTTTTCTTTTAGTTCAAGTCAATTTATTTTTCAGATCTATCTAGGTCTTCAAGAGAAGCTTCATGATTCTTTTTCATATGTTTCATTTCTCTCTTATCCATGATCACCTCAAGTGGTTAAACTTATTTGCTGAGGACCAGAGCTTTGATACCACTTGTTAGGAATGGGAACACTGAGAGGGGGGGTGAATCAGTGTTCACTATATTTAATCTTTTCTTTACTCTTGAAACTTAACTTGAATGCTTAAGTACTGAAATGAACATCAACATAAACAAGATACATAAACACAACACATAACACCAATATGGTTATGGGAAAACCCAAATAGGTAAAAACCCCGTTGGGAATTGACACCCACTAAGAACTGCACTAGTGTCTTATGATCCTTGTTAGAAGATCTGCAACCCTGTTAGGAGTTGTTCTTTACAATTCTTTTAGTATAGTGACCTTGTCAAGGGTCAGACCCTGTTAGGAGTCTTTTACAATAACCCTATTAGGAGTGGGGACACATTGTCCTAGAGCTCATTGCTCAAGTGGTAAAGGCTACAACTTTTTAATCTCATATACACACTATATCTGCTGGATGAACTAGTGATGTGACACTGCTTGTTTGATCAGTTCCTTTGATGCGTTGATGCTTTGACATCTTGCAAAGCTCTAATACATTCTTACTACTCTTCACACACTTCTTCTCTGCTTATCTTATCTCTATTTCAACTTCCATGCATTACTACAAAGGTGCATCTAATGTTTATATGCGCTACAAAAAAAATTAACTAGGTTGGCCTATAACCGATTACATACAATGTTTCCAAGTGAATTGGCTCAAGCGTATTTACAAACAAACATAATTACATGTCTACAACTTAATTACAATAGGCGCATAGCCTTTACAAAATAATAATATCATCACTAATCAAATTACCAACAGTTGACTGCATACTCTGTTATGTTCTACATTCACTGTTTGTGCTACTTCAACTGTTTGTATCTTCACCATATTGTATCTTCTGATCATGCGCTCTTAGACTTAGCATGAATACACTCTTACCAACTTATCTTCTAGGGCACATACCATAACTCTGTCGTACACATGTGCATTGATGCTCTGATCTACTGGTGCTCTATTAACTATCCATTCTTCTATACTTAACCAAATTCTGATCTTCTGATAATGTGCGCTGACTCCAAAACACTATATGACTTTGTTTCCATAATGACAACACTAAATCTAGTCATATATAACAGTGTAGTCAACTTGCCAACAGTATGACCCTAGTACACAAAATGTTTTTTCATCAAAATGCAATGACGTCTAAATCAGACATGTCTTATATGGATATAGGGGTTTTTGGCTGCTACGAGCTCAACGATGAGGTCCGTTTGAGACAAAAATACTCCAAAATACCAATGACCACATCGGGATCCGTGTTAGGGCCGATTGGAAAATTATTTTACCATAGATTCTAACTTTGTCCAAATTGGAGATTTTTTATATGGATCTAGGGGTTTTGGGAGGCTCTGGACGCAACCGTGAGGTTTGTTTGAAGTCAAGATGAATAGAAAGAGAGGTCCCCTAGATTCAACAGAAAACCCTCTAAAATGCAGATCTAAAGAACACGGTCGAATCTCTCAGAAAGAGGACAGAGACAAATGGATTTGAAGCTTTGATACCATATTGGATTTGATGAGTAAACAACCCGCAACTCCCAAGAACACTTGCACACAAACACATGTCACAGAAAGATAGAGAAGTAAGAAGCTAGAGAGGCCTGAACACATGGATCCATGAAAGAGGAGACATTTTTGATGAAAACAAAAGTTGCAATTCAATAAAGTGAATGTTTCTCAATAATATTACAAAACAGATCAATCCATATAAAAATAGATCAAAATCCTAAAAGGGTGAACAAACCTAGGTTGCATGATAATAATTAATAAAGTAATCAATTATTATATGCCTAAAGTTTAGCTTAAGTAGAAAGAGATAATAAATGACTTAGTAATTAAATCAATATAATTTAATTAATAAGTAAATCCTTTATTACTCTAACATGCTTCTTATGTTGAATATATATTTTTTTCTTTCTGTAAAATAGTGAATCCATCTCCTTTATTCATATCCCAAGAAAATGGAATGTTGTCATGGTTTCTTTGACCAAATAAGAATCTAATGTTAATTGCATCTAAAAGGGTGTGGATTTAGCACTCCTATCTTTTTCTCAATCTTCATAGTTTATTCAAGTCCTTCTTAATGATATGATTCATTTTGTTTGGTTTTTTAATTAGTATGCTATATTTTGTTGGTCACTAGTAGTTCCTAAAGGTTGAAGGTTTGTGGAAAATCTCATTGAGTTGAAACTTTAGTGATAGTTATTACTATTTGAAAATTATTACCTTTGATTATTATTAAAATTAACACTCATGGTTCATCTTTTTGCAACTCAAGTGCCATGGAGATTGGTGGAGTTGGGTACGATAATGCTAGTTTGCTTCAAAAAAAAAATCTCTATTTATGTAGGGATCAACATTGATAATCAATGGAGACTTTTGAATTGTTCGCGACTCTTAACAAAGATTGTGAGCTAGCTCAGAAGAAGATAATTTATGATGTGATTCTACGATTTTGGTCTTCCTCAATAATGAAAGACTTCAAGATATTTCTTGGAGTTTGGTTTCTTATTGTTAAACTATGAGTCTACACTGTTTATTTATATCCTAAGAAAATGGAATGTTGTTGTAGTTACTTTGACCAAATAGACATCTAAAGTTAACCACACTTGGAAAGTATGGATTGAACATTAGGGATAACTTTAAGAAACCCCCTCCCAAGAAAAGGCGTAAAATCCTGGCGAATCCTACATTATTTTGGGGGGAAAAAATTAATACTATTGGCGGAATTTTTAATTTGAAAGGAAAAAATATTAGTTTGTACTATCAATTTTTTTTCAATCATGTGAAAATTCTATAAAATCTTAACGAATCTTTCATTATTGAAGAAAATCGCGGCGACAGACACACATTCCTAGAAACAATGAAGGTTAAAATTTTCCCTGCTTTTATTGGTGCAATTGCCCCCCCCCCCGAAAAAAATAATAATAATAATAATTGATGGGGGTTTGGGGGCAGTGCCCCTGAAAGCTCAAATGACTTTTATTATTTGATTAAGGCATCCCGAGTTAATTTTCTATCATCTAGAACATATACCCACCCTATTTTTTGTAACCCTTGGATGATCCTAGATCGATGGCATAAATTCTATTTTGGGCAAATCTTTTAAAAGATACAAAGTTCCACAGAAAGTCAGCGGAATATAGAGACATATTCCTTTGTCAAATCAATTTTGGGCCAAAGTTTTAAAGAACAAAAAGATTCATAGAAAGTCTCTGGAATAGAGACACATGCCAAATCTATATAGAAGTAACTTGTGCCCTAACCTTAAATGTTAACCACATATTGGCGAATATGGTCATCAATTAACACACACTTCCAAAATTACAGGCAAAAATATTAAATAAATAATTTGGAAAACATAGACTCTATTGGCGAAATCCTTAAATTAGATGAAATTAATTAATAAAAACAATGACGAATTGAACTGCATTTGACCAAAAAGTTATAAAGTCGGGATGATCCAGTCACCTCATTCAGTCCCACTTATTCGCCAATTTTGAAATTGCAGATACTAAATATTCGCCACTTAAGTTTTCCCTATTGAAAATCCCTATCTTTTTGTCCAGTCTCCATAGTTCATTGAAGTCCTTCATAATGACATGGTTTGATCGATTTGATTCGCTTTGTCTCAATATTATTTTAAGTTTTTCTTTCGATTTCTTTCACCATCCTTGTAAAAGAGAACTGTAGAGGAAGAAAATTGAGAAGGCACAATAATGGATAAACACCAAGAGTTGACAAATGGGCACAAAGGTGTTATCAGTGACAACAAGAGTTGACAAATGAGGCACGTAGGTGTTGTACTTGTAAGTGACACCAAGAGTTGACAAAGGAGGGTTTGACAAATGGCACTCCAAACTCCAAACTCTACCAAATATGGCCCATGTTGAAAGTGATATCACGTTGACATTCTAATATTTAGGTGTGGAGGTTGTGTCAAGCAAACTTCATCCTTTATTTAAGGATAAACTTGAATAACCTGTAGACTCTGGTTTTTTAGTATTTTAATGTCACGAGGTCTCCTCCCTTATTGGGTCCCAAATCCATGATCACGCGGGGCCTAAAACTTAAGAGGGCTAATACATTGCTTTGCTTTAAAGATTCATGCTATGCACCGCTAATCCCTGTGTATCTAATTAGGGCAATCTATATTGTCCTTTATTAGAATCAGATTCGCCCATATAAACTATTTGAGTAGCTAAGGAATCCATCGTTGTCACATTGTCAAACAACCAGCTAATATATTTTTGTTTAGAATTTAAATGCGGAGATGAATATTTTATACTAAAATTAAATTCCTTCTGATGAGCCCTTTGATTATACTCCTGGCCTGCAGGGCGTCACATTTGTTCTTTAAATACCCATCATCTGGAATACCTGTAATCCACCCAAAAAGAGTTTTTAGAAGTGTTTTTTTGGTTGTGATTTATCACTTCAAAGCTAATGGGTTTTGAAACCGGTGATGACAAGAGCAAGTATGTAATAGAACATTTATGTTTCATTATGTTCTCTAAATTTTTTTTAGGGGTGTTAAAAGAATGTTATGAAAAAAATTACTTGTGTTTTATTATTTTCTTAAAACTTTTTAAGAATTTTAGAAAGCTGATTTGGAAAAGAATAGTTGTGTTTAGAAAATTGATATGGAAAAGAATAGTTCTGTTTCATTATGTTCTTTAAATTTTTTTAATTGTTAGAAGAATGATATGAAAAAGAATAGTTATGTTTTATTATGTTCTTCAAACTTTTGAGATGTTAGTAAAATGATATGAATAGAACAATTGTGTTTTATTATTTTTTTCCAAATGATAAAAAATAATAGTAATGTTTTATTATATTCTGCAAACTTTTTTTAGATGTTAAAAAATAATATAGAAAAGAAAAATAATGTTTCATCTGCAAACTTTTTTAGATGCTAAAAGAATTATTTGGAATGATAAATGTGAATCCAGCTGGTGGACTAAGGAGACCGTGGCTGTGGTCACAGGGGCAAACAAAGGAATAGGTTTTGAAATTGTACGTCAGTTGGCAGAAAATGGTTTGACAGTTGTTCTCACCTCAAGAGATTTCAGTAGAGGATTGAGAGCCACCAAAGCTCTTCATGATGAGGGTCTGAACAACGTTGTATTCCATGAGCTGGAAATACAGAGCTTGCACAGTGTTTCAGAGTTCTCAATGTGGTTGAAGGATAATTATGGTGGTCTGGACATCTTGGTATGATTCTGCTGCAAACAACTGTCATATTGTTTTCTATTTAGGTCATTTAGAACTGCAAATTATACCAAACTTGTGTGTTTACTTTTGAGCATACAATATGCCCACTTCATTTAGGAATACAGGAATTTTGGTTGACCTTCTGAAACGATTAGGTTATGGTGGATGGATTCTTGCAGGTCAACAACGCTGGCATCTTTGGTACCACCATTGATAAGGAAGCTGCAATTCAAGCTGCATGTGTTTCACAAATGCAACATGATTTGATGGTAATTTTTAACTTTGTAAGAATATATTTTCTTTTCTTTGAGCTGTCTACCCAATATCTTGTTTTCTTAAACTTGTAATATTCATTACAATGATTTCTGTCCGCTTGCGTTGCCCTCCATTTTGAAACTAACACAAGTGTGATATGGCCAAGCAAAATTCTAATATGGACTATTATAATGTCCTTCCATATGAGCTGCCCTCCATCCAATATCTTGTTTTCTTAAACTCATAATATGTACTATTATAATTTCCTTTTTGCATGAGTTGTCTCCACTCTGAAAGCTAGTAAGGTTTGGTGAAGCGGAATTCTAGTATGCACTACTATAACCTCCATTTGCATGAGTTTTCCTCCATTCCATATCTTATTTTCTTAAACTTGTAATATATATTACTATAACCTCTGTTATTATAATTTCCTCTCTACATGAGTTGCCTCCACCCTGAAAGCAATATCTAGTAAGATTTGGTGAAGCGGAATTCTAGTATGCACTACTATAACCTCCATTTGCATGAGCTTTCCTCTATTCCATATCTTATTTTCTTAAACTTGTAATATGTATTATTATAACCTCTGTTTACAAGAGCCGTTCTCTAACCCATATCTTATTTTCTTAAACTCGTAATATATAATACTATAACCTCCATTCACATGAATTGTCCTCCATCCTGAAATCAATTTTTAATGAGATTCGACAAACCAAAATCTTAATATGCATCACTATAACCTCCATCCCATGAACTGCCCTACACGCAATATGAATTCTTGGTTTATTTATCACATTAGATTTCATTCTCAACTTCTTTTTCTATTGTCTTTGTCCACAGAGCGATCCAGTATTTGCCCAGGCATTCAAGACAAACTACGAGATGTCCAAGAAATGCATAGAAATTAACTACTATGGAACAAAAAGAATCACAGAAGCATTACTGCCCCTGATCAGACCAGAAGGTCGAATTGTGAACGTTTCCTCAGAAGCCGGACTGCTAAGGGTACAAAACATCTTATTCCCATAATAATCATGCCATATCTATTCATTGTTATCACCAATTATTCTTCTTGAATTGACTTTTGTGATCTTTTACAGATGCTCAAGCACAACTCCCTTCAAACAGAGCTTTCAAACCTTTCAAAAATAACAGAGGGATTAATTGACAAGATGCTTGAAATGTTTCTGCAAGATATGAAAAGTGGTAATTTGGAAGGAAGAGGTTGGCCTTTTTTCACACCCCAATATTGTCTGTCAAAGATTGCTTTGAATGCTTATTCTCGCCTGCTTGCTCAGAAATTATCAGAGCGAAGAATATATGTGAATAATGTACATCCAGGGGCTGTTCAAACTGACTTGAATGATCATTTAGGAAACTTAACTCCGTCTCAAGGAGCCCAAAGCTGTGTAATGGTAGCTCTGTTCCCTCCTCGTGGGCCTTCTGGACAATTTTTTTTTATGAAAGAAGTCCATTCTTTCTAAGTGTATTTTCATTTCAAAAATGTTATTTGAAAGCATAAGCATATGATGTTTGAATTAGCTATATATATATTTTGTGTTAGGCGTATCTTTGTGACTCGGTTTAGCTTTCAATTCGTCTTACCTTGATCTTATTGTTAAGTTAAAATTCTTCCTGCTTGATCTTACTATCAAGTTAAACTTCATTCTCCTTGATCTTATTGTTAAATTAAAATTCAGAAAAGAATGAACTGAAGAGGACTAGTTCTCTAAAAATGTATGTAATCACCTGCAAACCACATTCATATAATCAGATTTGAAATGCAGTTTCAACTATCAACTGGAATCAAAGTCCAGAATAAATATTATATAATCTAGGAGGCAGATTCCCCTTGTTTTCTATGATGACTATACAAGATACCCTTCTCACTGTATTGGAATGCAGGTTTGTTGTCATGACTTCAAATTTTATATATATATATATAAATAAAAGAGAACATATTATATAGAGAAATCAATTGATATAAATATGTGTTTGGATATGCATAAATATTTTGTATTAGACATTTAAAAATTAGTTGAAGAATATTTTTTAAAGGTTGATAGTGATAGTCAATAGGTCACCAGATTTAAATATAAAAAATCTTAAAATAAGATGTACATTCTATACAAGAAATGAATTATTTAATTATGCAAAATAAATATATATTTGTGGTGTATCTTTAGATCTTAAAGATATTAGTTTAACACATGATTAAATATTTATTTGAGTCCACTTGTAAGGTTGTATATGACATTGATTAGTTATTTTGTGAGTTGAACATTTGCAAAATATTTTATTTTGCCAAATTTAGTACTATGGTTTTGTGTACTCATGGTTTTCAAACACATGGTTTCACCTTACAACTTGTTTGTTTTGTATAAACTTAATTTTATAAGAGCAATCACATGTTTAAGTGGTTGATATTAGCTAATTGGTTGTTTGAGGTGTCCTTGTATTGAGTTCTCGTGGAAAGTGAATATGTGAAGGATGGGATGGGATGTGTGGATACTTTCTTGCACACATGTAAAACTATTGAAGGAGCTTTAGATTTCATAAGTATTCATGGAAACTTATAAGTGTGATAATTCATAATTATTCATGGAAAATCTATTAGTGTATTGTAATATTTTCTTTAGTCTGTATTTCATTGAGTGTGGATGCTTTTGAAGTTCAATTTTTCTTCTTTAAAGGTTTTCCTCAAAAATATCTTGTGCTATATTGTGGAACGTCTTGATTAATCTATAGATACTAAATGTTCTTTTCTACACAATTCAATTATAGATACTAAATGTTTTTTTGTTTATAAAGGTCATCATACTAACAACTTATGGAGGCTATTGCTATTTTCTATGATATGGAGCGTGCTTGTGCTCTTGGATGTAGCAAGCTCATTTGTGAATCAAATTCACAGGTGGTGGTTGTTAGTTGGTAGTTAATTTTGGTTGTTAACTAGATTCTTAATTTGTGTGCTATATATATTTCTTCTTGCTTAAATAAATTTTAGCCCCTCTTTTATTTCAAATAACAATACCCTAGATATAATATTATATTATCTTTAAATCATATATACTTTCTAAACATTTTTAAACAATTATACAAGGACATTTTTAACAAAATGTTTTTCCAATTTTATAACTATTTTCTTCTTTTAAAATTATAGTAATGCAATCCTAGCCTAGGCCTTTTACCTAATATTTTTTTTTTAAGTCTACTTTGTATATATGTGTAATTATTTTAATATACATTTTCCTAATATACTTAAATTAGACATCTAAGAGTTGTCAAAAAATTAACAAAATGTTATTCCTATTTTATAACTATTTTCTGCTTTCTTCTTTTAAAATTTTAGTAATGCAATCCTAGCCTAGACCTTTTACCTAAATTTTTTTTTTTAAGTCTACCTTATATATATGTGTAATTATTTTAATGTACATTTTCCTAATATACTTAAATTAGACATCTAAGAGCCGTCAAAAAATTAACAAAATGTTTTTCCTATTTTATAACTATTTTCTACTTTCTTCTTTTAAAATTTTAATAATGCAATCCTAGCCTAGACCTTTTACCTAATTTTTTTTTTTTAAAGTCTACTTTATATATATGTGTAATTATTTTAATATACATTTTCCTAATATACTTAAATTAGACATCTAAGAGCTGTCAAAAAATTAACAAAATGTTTTTCCTCTTTTATAACTATTTTCTGCTTTCTTCTTTTAAAATTTTAATAATGCAATCTTAGCCTAGACTTTTTACCTAATTTTTTTTTTTTAAAGTCTACTTTATATATATGTAATTATTTTAATATACATTTTCCTAATATATTTAAATTACACATCTTAGAGCTGGCAAAAAAAATATATTGAATTTCACATTAGATTATGGTAGTCAAGAGGTCACCAGGTCTAATTATTAGAAAAGGAGAATCCTTCCTACTCTTAATAATAAAATCAATTGTTGAGTGAAGCGACCAATTACTTGGGGGCGGCAGATCTGTGTCATTTGAAGATTTAATATTTCTATGGCCATTTCTCCTGCTGTGTATATGTCACATTTTGATTTGACTTTTTGATGTCAAGAAATATTATTTCTATTTGGTCATTATCTATAAATATCTATTATATAAAGTTATGTTTATCATATAGGAATACGTGTTCATATATCTTCTCAATGCAGAGAACATTTAGATTCTCCAATTTATAAATAGAGTAAATTCAATATCAACATTTGATATCAAAGTCATATTACTTCTTTTCTTTGTGTAAATGAATAATGTCATAAGTGAAGTTATTTATTATCAATAAAAAGAAATTTTGATTAATAGAACTGAATATACTCTTCAACTAGCGTTTGCTTGTGGATTTGACAACTAAGGATTACACAAATATGTTTTTTCGACTCTTTATTATTCTGCATACATTCATCTTACAACCACTTTTTAAACCAATGATATTCACTGCTCTCTATTTATCCCTCGCCAAAATACCTGGCATATAGAACAGAACAATATTGATTTCTAATTCTGAAACTAAATAAGTCACCTATAATGTGTGCATGCTTTAGAAGCAATTTGTCTTTCATAAGCTTGTAAGGGGAAGTAGCAGTTGAGGAAAAGTAAATTCCTTCTCATGGGGCCTTTGATTATACTTCTAACGGACAGGGCATCACATTTGTTGTTAAATACCCATCATCTGGAATACCTGTCATCCACCGCAAAAGGAATTTTTTAACTGTTCTTCCGTTGTGATTTATCACTTTTAAGTTAATGGGTTTTGAAAAGGGTGATGACAAGAGCAAGTATGGAAAAGAATAGTCCTGTTTCATTATGTTTGTAAAAAAAAATTGAGTGTTAAAAAATGGTATGGGAAAAAATAGTTGTATTTCATTATGTTCTATAAATTTGGGATGTTAGAAGAATGAAATGAAAAAGAATAGTTGCAACTTATTATGTTCTGTATAATGTTTTAATTGGTGGAAGAATAATATGGAAAAGAACAACTGTGTTTCATTATGTTCTTCAAACTCTTTAAGATGTTAGACAAATGATATGGAATAGAATAGCTGTATTTCATTGTGTTCTTTGAATTTTGGAGGTGACATAAGAATGATATGAAAAGCATAGTTGCCGTTTCATTATTTTCTGCAAACTTTTAAAAATGTTAGAAGAATTATATGGAATATAATAGTTGTCTTTCATTATGTTTTGCAAACTTTTTAGAATGTTTTTTTATGAGTAAAAGACTAATGCTGAATTATATCAATAGAAATAAGTCTGAGAAAATACATAATAGATGTAATATCTTAAAGAACAAATAATATCTAGCATCATAAACTAATGCTACTCCTTTACAAGTCTGAGCGAAATTCTACTATGGTCCTTTCCATACTTCTATATTAGAATCAAAATGATAAAAAACAACAGACAACCTGCTTTGAAACTTAAATGGGAATACACTAGCCTCCCCTTAGTCGTTTGTGAGCTCTGCCTCTTCCTTTCCTACTCCCTACAGCTGCATTCACCTCGTCATCTGCATTCCTTTGCAAGTGACCTGTCGACATGCCTCTCCATGCTTGAATAACTGCATGCTATATTTTCAGAATAATATGAAAAAGAATAATTATATTTTATTTTGTTCTGTGAACTTTTTGAAACGCTAAAAGAATGATTTGTAATAATAAATGTGGATGCAGGTGGTGGACTAGGGGAACTGTGGCTGTGGTCACAGAAGGAAACAAAGAACTAGGTTTTGAAATTGTACGTCAGTTGGCAGAAAATGGTCTAACTGTTGTTCTCACTTCAAGAGACCCCAGTATAGGATTGAGAGCCACCAACACGCTTCATGATGAGGGTCTCAACAATGTTGTATTCCATGAGCTGGAAATACATACAGAGCTTGCAGACTGTTTCAGAGTTTGAAATGTGGTTGAAGTATAATTATGGTGGTCTGGACATCTTGGTATGATTCAACTATAAACAACTGCTAGCATATTTATGAACTTCAAATTATACCAATTTTGTGTTTAATTTTGAGCCTATAATATACCCACTTCACTGAGGAATATAAGAATCTTAATTGACCTTCTGAAATGATTAGGCCGTGGTGGAGTGGATGGATTCTTGCATGTCAACAACGCTGTCATCTTTGGTACCACCATTAATAAGGAAGCTGCAATTCAAACTGCATGTGTTTCACAAATGCAACATGATTTGATGGTAATGTTTAACTTTGTCAAGAATATATTTTCCCTTCTTTGAAATCAATATCTGGTTGGATTAGGAGGAGCAAAGTTGTAATATATATTTGTCTTCTTCTCTGAGTTGCCCTCCACCCTGAAATCAATATCTAGTGTGATTTGGTGAAGCAATTACTATGACGTCCATCCGCATGAGCTGTCCTCAACTTAATATTTTGTTTTCTTAAACTCGTAATATTCACTTCTATAATTTCTGTCTGCATGAGTTGCCTCCACCCTGGAATCAATACCTAGTAGGATATAGCGAGGCAAAATCCTAATATGCATTATTATGACTTTGACTTGTATGAGCTTTTCTTAATCCGATATCTTGTTTTCTTAAATTCGTAATATGAACTATTATAATTTTTGTCTGCATGAGTTGCCCTCCTTCCTGAAATCAACACTTAGTAGGATATGACGATGCATAATCCAAATATGGACTACTGTAATGTCCGTCTGTCTGAGCTGCCCTTCACCCAATATCTTGTTTTCTTAAACTCATAATGTGCACTACAATAATTTGTCTGCATGAGTTGCCCCCGTCTGAAATCAATATTTAGTAGGATTTGACCAAAAAAATTCTAATATACACTATTATAATGTTCATCTGTATAAGCTGCCCTCCACCCAATATCTATGTATTGCTATAACCTCTGTCTACATGAATTGTTCGCCTTAAAATCAATAACTAATAGAATTTGACAAAGCCAAAGTCTAATATGCATATGCTATAACCTCCCTCTACATGAGCTGTCCTCAACCCAATATCTTATATTCTTATACTCATAATATGTACTACTATAACCTTCATCCATATGAGTAGTTATCCACCTTGAAATCAATATCTAATGGAATTCAACAAAGAAAAATCTTAATATGCACTACTATAACCTCCATTTGCATGAAAAGCCTTGTACCCAATATGAGTTGTTTGTTTATTTATCACATTATATTTCATTTTCAAACTCACCGCATGAACTGCCCTGCATCCAATATGAGCTCTTGATTTATTCATAACATTAGATTTCATTCTCAAACTTCTTTTTATAATGTCTTTTTCCATACCGCAATCCAGTTTTTGTCCAAGCATTCAATTTAATTTCAAGACAAACTACGAGATGTCCAAGAACTGCGTAGAAATGAACTACTATGAGACAAAAAGAATCACAGAAGCATTACAGCCCCTAATCAGACCAGAAGGTCGAATTGTGAATGTTTCCTCAGAGGCTGGATTGTTAGGGGTACAAAACATCTTTTTCCTATAACAATCATGCCATGTTTATTCATTTTTATCACCATTTTTTTTTCTTAATTTTAGTTTCTGTGATCTTCTATAGATGCTCGAGAACAACTCCCTTTAATCCGAGCTTTCAAACCTTTCAAAAATAACAGAGGGATTAAGTGACAAGATGCTTGAAATGTTTCTGCAAGATATGAAAAATGGTAATTTGGAAGGAAAAGGTTGGCCTCTTTTTTCACCCCACTATTGTCTGTCAAAGATTGCTTTGAATGCTTATTGTCGCCTGCTTGCTCTGAAACTATCAGAGAGAAGAGTATGTATGTGAATAATGTATATCCAGGGGATGTTCAAACCGACATGACTGATTATTTGGGAAGCATAACTCCATCTCAAGGAGCCCAAAGTTGTTTAATGGTAGCTCTGTTCCCTCCTGGTGGACCTAATTCTGGACAGATTTTTTCATGAAAGAAGCCTATTGTTTCCAAGTGTATCTTCATTTCAAAAAAATTATATGAAAGCATAAGTATATGCTGTTTGTATTAGTCATATAAACATTCTTTTAAAGTCAGAAATATTTCTACAACTCAACTCAACGTTCAATTTGTCCTATCTGGATCTTATTTACTATCTAATTGAAACTAACAAATCTATCATATTTCAAATGCAGTTTAAACTGCTTTTTTGTAATTGAATCAATAAATATTATATCACCTAGGAGGCCGATTCCTGATGTTTTCTATGATGACTTTAGAAGATACCCTTCTCAGTGTATTTAAATGTAGGTTTGTTTTCATGGCTTCACATGACATATATAAAAGAATAAAAGAGAACATATTATGTAGAGAGCTCAATTATTATAAATATAAGTGTTTGATTGATAGGGAAATCTTTCTCTAATTTTTGATGTATATATATATTTTTAATAATTTTGAATTAGATATTTAAAAAGAGTTAGAGGATGATTTGTAGAGGGTTGATTGTGATAGTCAATAGGTCATTAGATTCTATCATAAAAAATGTTAGAAATAAAATGTCCATCTTGCATAAGAAGCGAATTATTTAATTATGCAAAATAAATATTTTCTTGTGGTGCATCTTAAAATCTTTAGTTGATGTGTTTAATACATTACATATTTATTTAAGTCCACTTGTACATTGTATATGTCAGTGATTGGGTATTTTATGTGTGAGTTGCACATGTGAAAAATATTTAATTTTGGGAAACTTAATTCCATGGTTTTGTTTACTCGTGGTTTTCATACACATGGTTTTCCAATATGGATACTTTTGAAGGTTGAGTATTTCTCATTTGAATATTTTATTACGAAATATCTTTATAAAATAAATTATAATAGTCACACATCAATTAGAATTTAATTTTAAAAAAACTTAAAGAAAACATAAAATATACAAACACACTTATAATACAATTTGTTATGTATATAATTGAAAAACAAAATTTAAATGTAATTTCTAAAAGAATTGATAACAATATGTTATATAGATTATTATATTATCTTCAAATCATATCCTTTCAAACTTTTTAAAAAAATTATATAAATACGCTTTTAACAAATCATGTTTGTCTTGTATTATAGCTATTACCTACTTCGTATATATATATATAATTATTTTAATATACATTTTCTGATAAAGTTGAATCAGACATCTAAGAGATGCTAAAAACGTGGATTTTAAAGGTAGATTATAATAGTCAGGAGGTCACCAGATCTAATCATTAAAAATGGATAATCCTTACCAACTTTTAATAATAAATTAATTGTGGAGTGAAGCACCCAATTACTTGGGGACGGCAAATCTGTGTCATTGAGTGATGAAATTTTCCTTGCATTGAACTCAAGTTGCAGATTCCTCTTGCAGTGTACATGTCACATTTGACTTTATTGATGTCCATAAACAGTAATTCTAATTGGTCATATCTTTAAATATCTACTATATAGAGTTATATCTATCATGTAAGGATATGTGTTTATATATTTTCTTTATATAGAGGAAATTTCGACCTCTCAATTGATAAATGGAACAACTCTTTTTAAATCTATATAATTTCAACAATTAATATTAAATTATATTATTTATCTGCTTGTGTAAATGAATAATGTCACAATGTCATAGTTGAAGGTATTTTTATAAATTAAAAGGAATTATCTGATATATTAACAAATAAATAGGTTCTTGAACCTAAGTATATAGATTTGACAATTGATAAATGGACAAATATTTTTTACTTTTTGTTATCACACAACATCCTTATTACACCCACTTCTTAAGCCATTGATATTATCTCCTCTCTATTCATTGCTTCTTTATATCTTGATTTCAATATTGCCAAAAATTCTACATGTAGAACATAAAAAAAAACTACCATTCTTGATTCTTGAACTAGATAAGTCACTTATAATGTGTGGATGCTTTAAAAAAAATGTATTTTATAAGCTTGTAAAGGAAAACTAGCATTTAAGGAAGAGGAAATACCCTTAATTAATTTCATTAAATCCAAGGTTTTTCAACTGAAGTTTTGAGAAGAGCTTAAAGTGTAGTTTTATTTTTGTAGAAATGTTGTTTATAGGGTGAAGTGTTGCCACTAATGATGACCATGGTGACCAAGTTGTTAATAGTTTCAAGAACCAAATATATGACATTTATCAATCTCTTCCATTAGTGCTTCAAATTGTTTTGATATTTACAACATTACAACATAAGATTTAGGTTGTATAAGCACCTTAGGCTATTTTCCATTCAGCAAAATTGTTGGGTTTCTCCCCTTCATCGTGCTTGCACATGATCTCCTCTTGTACGGTGATCTTCAAAAGACTCTACTCTGCACAACGATCCTTCGAAGGCATTTTCAAATACAACTTATATTAGCTTGATCGAATGAATAGATGGATCTAAATGGAATGCACAATATACTCTTCAATGCCCAACATAGGAACTTCAATGTGTAAGATGAAAAATCTCCCAATATATATTTAATCTAGAATCTTATTATTGTTTTGTCTTCAAGGAAGACTTTACAAATCTAGACCACAAGAAGAATAGGGTGAGGAGTGACTCCCATTGAAACTCCAGATGCCAAAATAGGGAGGATCTCTCACCTCTAAAATGGAAAACAATGCCAAATTCTATTTGGAATAAAAAATATAGGGAAACATGAAACACATTATATGACTACCTACAATTCCAAACATAGTCTTATAAAGGACTCCAAGAAGTTTCTTGAAGGGTTACAAGAAGATTGACAATAGTTTATTACTATTTATTTTATTATTAAATTAATTAATTAAAAGGGGTTCATAAGATATTATTATTAAAATTGGGACCACTCAATCAGTTAATTTAATTGAGTCATTTAATTATTTTAGAGACATTACACTCCTCCTGGCCCAAGAGTTGCTTACCCTCAAGGAATTGCAAACTTGGATGCTCCAAGATCTGTTCTCTCTCCCATGTGGCATCTTCAACTAGCAGAGCCTTCTAACAAACTAGGCACTCCTTGATGGTCCATGACCTCATCTTCCTCTCTTTGACATCGATGATCTCTATGGGATCCAATGTATTTTTTCCCTCTTTGTCATGGGTGGGAGTTCCTCAGAAACCATGACACACTAACTAAGTACCTTCTTGAGGCATGAAACATGAAAGACATTGTGAATCTGACTTCCTTGGGAATCTCCAACTCGTAGGAAACTTCTCCCACTCTTCATACAACTCTGTAGGGTCCATACAAGCATGGATTCAACTTCTCGGCACCCTTTTTCTTCAAGGAAGACTGTCCATTTGGTTGTAGTCAAAGGTAGACCAAATGTCCCACCTCAAAACTCCACTCAACCCTGTGCTTATCGGCATACATCATCTACTGATTCTAAGCCATCTATAGGTTATCCTTGAGAGATCGAAGGATATCTAAAATCTCCTGCAACCAATCCTTAGCCTTTGGTGTACAATTTTTTCCTAATTCCAGATCCACAAATGATGAAGGCTCATAATCATAAAGTGCCTTGAATGGTGGCATACCTATTGACATGTGATAGGTAGTATTGTAATAGTTCTCTCCTAAATGAAGCCAATCAAATTATGCTTTCTTTTATGTTGATACGTGGTTCATCAGGTAGCCCTCCAACCATTTTTCACAATCTTCATTTGGGCATCCATCTATGGGTGGTATCTCATACTTGGTGACAATTCCATACCTACCAAGAGAAATATTTCCATCCAGAAAGTACCGAGGAAGTAACTATTCCTGTTACTGACTATGTTCTATGGAAGGCCATGCAAGTTGAACACCTTTTAGAAAAATAACTCAGCCACTTGAGCCTCCTAAAATCCTATGGGAATAGAAAAGAAATGGGTATATTTGGTCAAAGGATCCACCATGACATAAATAGAATCCTTCCCTTGCACTCTGGGAATTCTTGTGATGAACTCCATCGAAATGTTTTTCCATTTCTGATCAAGTATGCCTATAGGAAAGGTATTGTCAAATTTATTCTATTGGCAAGTGGAACATTCCCTCAAGTACTATAGTACATCCTCTTTGAGGCCCTTCCAAGATAACCTCTCTTGAATTTTCCTATAAGTCTTAAGGTACCCTGGGTGTCCTTCTAGAGGTGAGTCATGAACTTCCTTCAAAATATTCTCCTTCATCTTTGATTCAAGTACCAAATAGATTCTATCCTTGTAGTAGATGATATTGTTGACCACCTTATACCTGTGTATCAAAAATACCTTCATAGGATTATTTTGTCAATATATCAATTCAATTATGATAAAATACAACAATTAAGAAGCTATTGAATGAAAATAAGGACAATAAATATCCTATGTCTCTCTAATTAAAGATGCTAATGAAATGCTCTCAGCAAGCTTCCATTAGAGATAGCTCTAAAATGAGAATTAATGCTAAAAAGATAAAGTATTATGCCTATCTTTTCTTAAAACATGCTAAATTAAGATTTCAAATCAAATTCACTATAGTGAGGATGCAATTCTAAAATGCTTATGGGATCCTTTTCTCTTGATTTTTGCCTTCTATTTATAGATTTTCTCTAAGCTTAGGGGGTGGAGTAAGTTTAATCATGATTAAGTTTGGGTCAATTCCATGGTTTCAAATGTTGAGACAATTTAAATATTTTGTCCTCAAATCTTCGGACAATGAGACAAAATGAGTGGTCAAGATGCATTCTCCAAATTAGTGATTGAGATTCAATTTGGTTTTGATCCATGTGAGCTCAATTCTCAATTCCTATTGGTTGATTTAATTCCTTCCTATGCGGTAGGTGATAAATTTTTGAAATTAATTACTTGATTTATTTAAATTCTTTATCCATGTGCACCCCTTGAATGGGTTGGATTTGAATTAATTCAACTATATAATAGATTTGATTAATTGCATAATTAAATGATTTATTTGATTTAATTGCTCCTTTTCAGATTTTATTTCAATTAATCTTTGATTTTAGTTCGATTTCTCACTTGGATTATCCTAACTATTTTTAGGTGTCTACAATACCTACCAACCTATATTTGACCAACACAAAATATATTCTCAGAGTACTCGACCAACAATCTATCAAAATCTATAACACTAAACATCTGGTAGGTCTCCTTGACAGTGCATCGATGACCACATTATTCTTCGCCTTCATGTATACTCAATGTCAAAGTCATATTCTTTTATTTGGCTTACCCATTTCTATTTTTGTTCATTCAATTCCTTCTGCTCTATAAAATATCTCAGACTTTTGTGGTCTATCCACAAAATTTTTTTTTGCTCTAACGAGGTATTGTCCAAATTTAGCTATTGAATGCATGATGGAGAGAATCTCCTTATCATAGATTGAGTACAGTCATTCATATCTTGATAGTTTCAAACTCTCAAACAAGATGGGGTGATGGTCTTACATTAACATCACTCCAATGCTCTCTCTCGATGCACATTGTACTCTACAATGAAGGTTCGAGTGAAGTCTAGCAGTGCCAGTACTTGACATGTACTAATGAATTCCTTCAATCTATCAAAGGCTTTTTGTGCATTCTCGTCACAATGAAAATCCCCCTTGTAGACACCTAAAAATCCAACATGTTAATTAAATTTATTTTAATTAATAAAAGTCCTGATGATATCATAATTATTTAATTAATTATTATTATTATTACCCCCTCTTATTTTAATTAAATTAATTTAATTAAAGAATCACTCCAAAAAATATTTAAATCAAATTTAAATATGCGTCTCTCCTAATTTATTAAATTATTTAATAAATTGTCTCAACCAAAACCTATTTAAATAAATAAATAAATAATTTAAAATCCCCAAATACTAAATATCTTCTAGAATCCCCTAAACCTATCCTCACATCCCTAATCACTCCCTAACCCCACTTAAGGTGTGATTCCTAACCCTCTTAGCTTAACCATCTCCCTTTGACCCAAAGTCAACACCCTCATTAATGAGCCTTACAAACTCATTAATGACCCCTTACACCCTCATCAATGGCCTTACAACCTTATTAACGGGAGTCCATCTCCCCTCTTCCACTCTTGTCCCCCTAGCACACTTCCCTAGTGTTTCTCACACATTTGTGAGAAACCCTTGATCCCTTCAACTATAAATGCCCATCCTTATCCCTTTGACCCTAAGCCCTAACTCTTGGTCCTAAACCCCAACCCTTGATCCTAAACCCTAACCATCCTTTCTAACCCAATGTAATGCCCAAAATAATCGGACAAAAACACAACCACAAATTTTTTTTTAAAACAAACACTGTCGAACACCTAGGACAACTAGGTTACACAAAAGCCCATTGACACGAAGCTTTGGGATTGTAAGCTCACTTGGGCGAGTCACCCAATGACACATAAGGGATCATAAGGCAAGCGCTAGCATGCCTCCATCCCCTACACGACGGAAGTCATTAGGTGACAAGGGAAAAATAAGAGTTTTAAAGGGGAAAAATTTTCCCTATGTTTTCATGTTGTACTAGGATAATACAGTCTATCCCTATGAATTTTAAGAAGTAAAAATAAATATTTTTAATTAAAGAATTTAGTTGGATTTCTAGAATGATAATTAAAAGTCTATGGCAAGGCAATGATAAACTATGAACCCTTACTAAATTTAAGAAATTCTTTAAATAAATTTACCCCTAAAACTCTTAATTTAAAAGGTCTAGCCCCATAAACAACCTTTATAACTAATAAGATCAATATCATTCATAAAACAACACAATGGTGCCTAGATTATTTTTGGTTTAATAATAATAAAATAAAATAAAAATTAAAAGAAAACTCCTTAACTATTAAATTTAGACAAAAGTAATTTATTACTTCAATTGAGTAAATATCGTAATTTAATTTTCTCCTAACCTACAAAGTTAAAGCCACATCGTAAACGTTATTAATATAATTTCTAAGGAACTAATAAATTGTAACACATAGGCTAATAGAAAGAAAATTTCTTTTTACCAATTAATTAATTCTCTCTTTACTCAAAAACATAGAGTCCCCAACTATCAAAATAATAAAGCTCTTAAGAGGATATTTAAAATCACCAATAAAAGAATGCAAGAATAAAAGGTCTTTTATTTTTCTTTATTCCTTCCCCAAACCCTAATTCAAAATTAGGGCTTGGGACCTATTTTAGCACTAAGAAACCCTAATGTCTTCAGCATTATTCTTTTTTTTTGTTGTGCAGGTCTGTGGAAAAATGAAGAAGATAAGTTGTGCCGTGTATCTCACAGTGTGAGAGGGTGTGCTACAGCAAGAGATCTCTTATTCCATAAGGGAGTCTCTCTCTTTTAATCCGGATGATCACCCATCTGCTATTCTCTTTTGTGGGTAATATTAATTTGAATTTTGGCTCTTGTTCTAATAGCTTAAGTTTAAGAAAATGTAAAGCCCTTAGTTTTATTTATTTATTTTTTTAAGATCCATTATACAGATTAGTTGTATGTGAATTTGTTAGCATGCCATTGAAATGGCGATGTTTCTCATCATATAAATCTGAGCATATTTTTTTATAGTTAAAAATAATTTATTATTATTTTTTTCTAGGGTTTTAAGGAGACCCTACCTTTGTTTTGACTGTGGCTAGGTGCGACAGAGACACTCACTACCGTGACTGTAGCCACAACAGAGACCTAGGTTTCTATCATGTCTGCAGTCACGACAGTGCTGGGCGTGGGGGGCTTAGGATAAAGGGCTTCGGCCCTAAAAAATGCAACCCCTAATTTTTTTTGATTCACTACATTAGGATAATAAATAACATAATATTATTTATTATATATATATTATACAATATTTATTGTATAGTATATAATATATAATATTATATTATATATTATTACTATTTCATTTATTATATATATTAACTGTATAATATTATAATATATATTATATATCATACATTATTTTATGTATAATATATAATATATATTATTATATCATATAACATTACATGTTAATTAACAGTTAAGTGGCATTGATTAATAAAGCCTCATTTTTTTTTATAAATGATTATATATTTTATATTATACCTATTTTTATGTATAATATATTATATATAGTATTTATAAATACAAATCTATTAAACCAGTTTGTTAACATAGGAAAAGGAACAGAAAACATATCTCTCTGTTATTTAAGTAATTTACTGTTATAAATATATATGTTTGTATAGTATCATACTATATATACTTATATATTTATATCAGTTGACATTATGGATTTATTTTAAACAATTCCACATGTGTATCAGATTTAGGAAAGGAACAGATTAAGTTCTTAAATAATCTATAGTAAATAAAATATAGATCAGGTTAATATCTTTATACATTTAATTTTCTTACCTAAGATAAAGTTTCAGTTTGTCATATTTCATACATATTCTAAATTTGATATTCAAATCTCTAGCCTGAATATTGATTCTGTCTACTACATTCAATTTTAGCATTTGAACTTCCAAGTTTCTTATTTACAATTTTGATAGAAGATAATGAACATATAATTTTTAGATATGTAATCCATTAAATCCAATTTGTATAAACATATTGTTCTGTTGTAAAGAAAATTTATAATAAATCTTATTATTTCCTTCAAATGTATAATCCTTATGGCTTCAATTTACTAACTACCTGCTAAATTACTGCTAGACTTAAAACATTTACTAATGCAAAAATCTGAATCATAGAAATAACAGTAAAAATCTTTTAACATCATTAAAATGCTCAACATAGATACATGTAATTTTAACCTTTTAAAGAACTAAATAAAAAGAACTAGTTTAACCTTTCTGTACATAATTATTTTATATTACAAACATGCTAGAAAAACTGATTTAATAACTAATTTTTAGTTGCAGGAAATTCAACCTTTTTTGAGCAAATAAAATTAATCTGACATTTCCAGTCCATGTCTAATCCACCTAACATTTATGCAGAGAACTGATTTTAAAATTCAGTTAATAGTTGCAGAATCTAGAACTTTAAAGAGAGCAAATATATTATCTTAATTCAGAAAAACTACTAGAATAACCAGTCTTAATTCAAACTCTTATAATATTACAATTTCCTTGTTATAGAAAACCAAAATGTATAGAGAAAGATCTCTCAAGCTACTCACCTAAGAACAGTCTTTAAAAAAAATTATCAACTTGAACTTGAACTTCAAACTTGGACCTCTCCTTCAAACCAAGAAACCAAACCTGCAAACACAAGACTTTCTTCACATGGCCATGGAGGCTCACCTCCCAGCCTTGGCCATTACATGGCCACCCCCGAGCTAGGGGAAACAAGAATAGGATAGGTTACACACAAACAACACAAAGCATAAACATTCAAGCACAACTTGGTACAAAGACTTTCACAATTTACTCCCTTCCCAAGCTTGCACAAAGGACTCTAAATATTGAATCCATAGATGGGTGAAGGTGGAATCTTCTCTTATGGAGACATCTATCTTATAACAAAACATCATTTCAACATATATTACAAGCCTTCACAAGGCCCTTCCAACCAAATAGCTCAAATCCATGAGCATCAACAATTCCCTTATAGCCCCCAAAATAATAGAAGAAGGCTCTCATGGTGCCCATACAACCATGTTCTCATACATAAAGAATTCCCAACTAGGCCCTTCACCCCAAGTCCTCCTCAAATCCTCCCAAGGATGAGGAGTAAACTTGCACACCCAAAATATGAAACAAAACAAGAAGACAACAAGATTGAAAACAAAATCACACAATGAAACCAAACAATATAAGATTCAACACAAGGTACCACAATTTACAAATTTCACACAAGTACATTTCTTTCAAAGCATATACAAAATATTTACATGATAGGAGCCACCAACCTTCTCTTAAGCAAATGCAAAATTGAAAAGTTGAAGAAGAGCTCCTCTTGACTCCAAGCTTGATATCCTTCTCCAATATACTAGCCCAAAACACTCTCTAGTCCTCTCCTCACTCTCTCCAAATCTAGCATCAACAAGATGAACAAGTGTGTGTTTTTCCTAAGTCTCTCTCCCCTATAGACATTCAAACATTCCTCTCTCATCTCCCTTCCCAAAACAATTAGGTTTCTAGATCCTAGACAAAGTGACACTTGCCCTTATTAAAGGAATGGAATGAAATTCAACACATGAAAAGGTGAGACATCCTAGATAGCATTTCCATTTTTGTTTATATCAAAAATGGCCCATTTAGAGAGATAAAAAGGTGGCCTAAGAAAGTGGAAATAGAAGAAATAAGCCCCCTAACCCATGTACTAGCCTTGGGGCACCAAAATCCAACCTAAACCACACCCTGGGACTCTACAGAACCCTTCAAAAACCCTAGTTAAACTTGCATCCGAAAATGGAGTATTGGTTACATAAATCTTGGTTCCTTAAACCATCTACCTAGCTTAGGAATACTCAAAACCAACTAAGGAGGGGGTGGGGTCCTTATTCCACTCAAGCATGCCACACATCACCATGGTGTCAAGTGACACCTCACATAAGCACACATCACAAACCCATTTGGCATGCTTTGTGGACAAAATACATTTATATTTTCACAAAAATGAAATTTACTTACAAACATACATTTACAAACATTGTCAACCACATACACACATGCATCACATTTACGAATAAAATCACAATATGAGGAGGTCATTCTCTTCTTAGAGTTGACCTTGGTTTCAAACTGATTACACTTAGATCCATTCTTGTTTCCTCAAATTTACAACCATGGCCATATTCCTACACACTCAATTTCGATGTCAGTACATCATAAAATCTTTGCATTAAAATCATTTCAAAATGAAGTATTAACATCTAAACTTGACAAATATATATATATATAACTACATTTCATGAAACATTACATAATCCACATCATTTGAAATATCAATTTTATTTCCACATAAGCATGTAATCTTAAGCTAATCATAGAACTGTGATTCCACCAATATTTATTATACTGAAAGATAACTTAACAAATGCAGGATGTAGAATTCATATAACATAGATAATCATGGACCCAAAAAGAACATATATAAAGAGTATGACTAACATCATCATCATAAAAACCAATAACAATCATCTCATAAGATCTAATGATAGCATATGTAAGCCAAAATAGGTCAAATGTCTCTACTCAAAGTATCATTCTGATGAATCAAATGTCAAAATGAATGTCGAGCTAAGATGGGTTGGGGTAGGACCTCACACCCAAGCCCTTCCTCAAAATATATAAATATCCCTCCTTCCATGAGAAAAACAAGCAATCACTCTTTCATTTCCAAGCATTTTTGTCATGTTCAATTATATCTAGAATCTAATAGCATATGTTAGGATTGTTAGTTTCCTTCTATGTTTTTAGTTTCATAATTCATCCTATCATATCTTAATGCATTAACATTAGTTTATTTTGAGCATTTAAAATCATTTTCAATTCATAATACATCCCTATTTAAGGTAAAATGAATCTTGCATTTGATCTATAGCTTAGATTATCATTTTCATCCATTGCATCCCTTTGAACCCTAGGGGCAAAACTAGTTCCCTATACTAGGTTTTGTGCCACGTTTGGGGTCTTTGTGGCTTTTATATGGTCCTAATCCACCCAAATCTACATTGGGGATACCCTCATTTTTCTTAGAGAGCAGATTCACACCCCTCTCAAATGAGAAAATCAAACAGGGCTGACGTGCTCCCATTTGGTTCAATCTGAGGTGGTTTTTGTGAATAGTTTCACTATATGTCTTGTATGCTATATTTGGAATAATTTTTTAATGTCTTAGTGTGCTCTAGAAAGGTTAGGTTCACATCATCCACATTTTGGTATGCCTGGTGGGACCTCCACCACGTATTTCAACTCTATTTCTAGGGGTTTCTGATCAAAATTCACACCTTTTCTGAAGATCTCGTATGACCCTGTGAGAGTCCTAGTATGAGTAAACTCCTATGGCCTTGTTTAATCATATGGGAACTATTGTAAAGTTGTCTATACTGAGGTATATTACTAGATATAGTGTTTTCATTATGGCAACAAAGTCATATAGCAGTTTGGAGTCAGCGCACTTGATCTAAAGATCAGAATTCGGTTAAGTGTTAAAGATTGGTCAGTGTATAGAATTCTTGCAGCTCAGAGCATCAATGCACATGCGTATGGAAGAATTAAGGTATGTTCCCTAGAAGTTAATTTGGTTAGACTATATTCATTCTTAGTCTATGAGCGCATAAGAAAATGTGCAAGGATGAGAAAGTTACAATCAGTTGAAGTTGCATAGCTAGTGTGTGTCAGTAGAGAATAGAGCATGGAGATGACAGTTAGTATTTTGGTTTGTGGTTATAATGTAATGTTGTAAAGGCTATGCACCCATTTTATTTAAGTTTCACGCTTAAGCCAATTCATTTGGAAGCATTGTTTGTAATTAGTTATAGGGCTGACCTAGTTGTTTATTTTGTATGAGTGTATAAATATAAGGTGCGCCCATTGTATTTGGTATGGAAGTCAATAGTGAGTTGTAATAAGTAGATCAAATGTGTGTGAAGACACTAGAAGATGTATTAGAGATTTTCTAGAGGTCAAAGCATCAACACATCAAAGGAACTGATATGACAAGTAGTGTCACAGTGACAATTCATCCTGCAGATATAGTGTGTATCTGAGATTAGAATGTTGTAGATTTCACCACTTAAGTAGTGAGCTCTTGGATAGTGCATCCTCTCCCCTAAAAAGGATGATTTAAAAAGACTCCTAATAGGGTCTGACCCTTAACAAGGTCTACTATACTTAAAGCATTGTAAAGAAACTCCTAATAGGGTTAAGGATCTTCTAACAAGGATCACAAAACACTAGTGCAGAATATTAGTGGGTGTCAATTCCCACCGGGGTTTTTACCTATTTGGGTTTCCCCGTAATCATATTGGTGTCATGTGTTGATTTCATGTTTCATGTTTATGTGAATGTTTATTTTAGTAGTTAAGCATTTAAGTTCAGTATAAAGATTAAAGTGAAAAGTTAAAATACAGTGAACACTGATTCACCCCCCCCCCCCGCCCCTCTCAGTGTTCCCATTCCTAACAATTAGTATCAGAGCTCTGGTCCTCAACAAAGAAGTTTAACCACTTGAGGAGATCATGGAAAAAGCAAAAATGAAACATCTGAAAAGAAATCTTGAAGCTTCTCTTGAAGACCTAGACAAGTCAGAAAGAGAATCTGAAGAACTAAGGGATAAACTCAGTGATGCTCCATTAGTCATCAAAAGACTAAGGAAAGATTTGAAAGAGTGCTCTACCAGTGATCTAGGGACAATGGTCAAAAAGCTAAATGAAGAAAATAAATCCTTAAAAGAACAACTTGAAGATTTTGATGATAAGCTGACTAATAATCAGGAAGTCTATGATGAACAAATCAAAGAGAACCTTCAACTGAATGAAGAACTAAGGCAAGAAAACATGGAAATCTTGGAACTAAGCAATAGAAAAGATAGCTTGGAGTCTGAATTGAAAGAAGCAAAGAATAACATTGACAAATTACACACTAGTTCTGATTTGATAGAATCTCAGTTGTATGTCAGAAGAGCCAAAGGAGACACTAGCTATATTGGATACAATGAAGCACAAAATCAGATTGACAACATGCGAGCAAGAAAGGATTCACAAAAGGACTCTACTGATGCTGAAAGGACTGAAGATCAAACCAAAGATAATAGTGGACCACCTAAGAATGAGCGCAAGCCTATAGACTGCACTTGTTTTGCTTGTAACAAGCATGGACACATTGCAAGGAACTGTACAGAGGTAAGACCTTTTAATGGTTACTGTTATTCATGCAATAAATTTGGTCATAGAGCTATGAATTGCAAGACTGGTAAAAATAATAGGATTTAGCAAGATTAGAGAAATTAGAATCAGACAAATATAAAAGGTTCTCAGAATGTTACATGCCAGATATATAACTATAATGGTCACTCAACAAAACAATGCAGAATGGTGACTCATGTCAAAGCATCGAGGAATATAAGACCTCCAGTCATTTGTCACTCTTGTAACAAGGCTGGACATATCTCAAGGTTCTGTAGATCAAGGACACAAGGTCAGGGAAACCCTAAACAGGCCGAAGAACCAATTTTGGATCCCGTAGGAGAAGTTAATTTTGTCAAAGCCTCAAATGATGGGAGAAAGATTTGGTCAGAGAAAAGAAGGAAAAGACTGATAAGAATGTATTGGATGCATCTACAGTGGACACACCCTCTACATCTGGATGAATGGCCCTCAAGGTCATAGGGGGAGCTAATTTAGCTCTAGACCCCTGCATGGCTGGTATACTCATCCTCAGAGTATGCACCTTTGGACTTAAGCTTTTGGAGTATAAAGGTACCTATGTGCAAGAGCGCACATGCTAATTGTGGACAAAACTTGAGTTGGAAAATTTTGAAGTGATAGCTTGGTTTATGTGACTTGCATTAATGGTGGAATTTTCACTTTAAAGTACAAAGAAAGTTATTTGATTGTTCATTGCATTCAAATTCAGAGAGAGGAGAGAAGAAAGAGCCTTGGAAGTTGTTGTGAAGACTTGGAGATTGATCTATCAGCGATTTGCAGTAATCATCAATGCATTTGGTCAGTTGCAGAAACCCTAGATTGATGCGCCAATTCAAAAGTCTTTAGATCATCTTGGAGATCAGTTGGAAAGTGATTAAACAAGTAAATCATGGCCACTCCCATAGTTTTTGATGTTGTTGAGAAGAAGATATATGTATTCAAGAAGCATCCTTTCAAGTCAACCCTAAATGATTTAGAAGGAGCTTTCTCCTGCATGCCTATGGGTGTCATGCATGTCGAAGATATTAGGCCATACATCTACTGTAAGAAAGAACCAGTAGGGTTGGATAGGTTAACGACACACATGGATACCATGTTGAAACCAGACAAAATATTCATGGCTGAATATGCTAAATGGAATGATCACCCTATTGTTGAGTATGCTATGGCATATGAATTCTATGAGACAGAATGGATAAAGATTTTATTGAGTAGAATTCATGATGATTTGTTTTGGATTGGTGATGCACCAGTTAGAATCACTAGTGACTTGATACATTAGATGACAGGCCTTTCTAGAATAGGTGACATACTTCCTGTGGGCAAGGATGTTAGAAAGATGGTTGAGTAGACATGTAAGTCAAGGAGTGATAGGCACGGCATGACAATAGAGCCTATTGAGAAAGTAGACATCAAACTAATGTCTATGATACTAGGATATATATTTCATCACACCAGCAAGGTGAATAGTGTGTCTACGGCCACTATTCTAGTAGCCATCAGACTAGTAAAGGAAGATGGTGAGTTCAACTTGTGTGAGATCTTGTGCATACAGTTGATTGATAACATCAAAGTTATGAAACATGACAAGACAAAGATATTTAGGTTTGGGGCATTAATCATCTACATGTACCTTCATATTATTGGAAGAATATCAGATTTGTATTTGTACAAGTCCATTCGAACCATGCCTCAGATATCCAACAAAGCATCCATTGAAAGCACATTAAGAGATTATATAAAATTGGAATTGAAGACCTTCAGGGTCAAGATGCAAATGAGGTACAGGATTCCAGAAAGCATTGTGGAAAAGTATAAGGATACTATTTGATTTATGGTAGAAACAAATACAACTTGTATGGAAGCTATTGAACCAAGAACTAAGTAGATTCATCCACTTGGCTATGAGGTAGAGGAATAGGTCCTTGAAGCATATGCATAGGTATTACTATCAACCCCCAAAGATCCTAATGAACCTAGATGGGGAACATATGAGGAGAGACAAGAGAAGTAGATGCAAAGCTAAACATCATAGCAACAAAAAGGAAGGTTGCTAAAGTCACATTAGAAATCTTGAGAATACATGGTGTGTCTCAAGCTGACCTTGATAAAGCAAGGGGTGAAAAGATTGCTTTGGAACTGAAGAGCGTAGATGCAGCTAAGGTAGAATCACATGACCCCAAGATGAAGAAGATAAAAATTGAAAAAGATGATAGTCAGAAGGGTAAAGAAGATGATACTCCTTCTGCGCCCAAGGAAACCATGGACCTTACTACTCCTCCCAAGTATAAGGCAATGCCAAAGAGGAAGAAAGAGGTTGGCACCATTCATCCATCCTCGAGAGTCACAAGAAACAAAAGAAACACCCAAGCACCTCCTGAAGTAAGCTTCAAACCTAGTCTTAGTGTGCTAAGTGCCAGAATAGTTGATGAGTGAATAATTGACAAAGTAGGGAAATTCTATGACAAGTACAATGAAATAGACAAATCTGAGATTCATGGTATGTTGGTCAAGCACATGCTAAAGTTCAAGAAAATAGTTTTGGAACTAAAAAAAATGATTCCTAATAAAGTATGGAATATCCTTGAATTCCAAAAGAGACAGGCCTTTGAGGAAGATCAGCAGATAAGGGAAAAGATTCTTGATGATACCCTTCCTATATGTGAGTTAGAAGAAAATAAATTGTTGTTAGATCTAGTGAAGCCTCACCTCAGAACAAAGACAAGAACTCTGAACATAATGGATAAGAATTATGAGTTAATTACAAAAGAAATAGAAAAAGCCTTTGAGAAGGAAATTTATGGATAGAAACATGTATCCACCTACTGTGCCCACAGCTAATGTACCCACAATGGTCACCAAAGGGTTAGAGACCATCAAGGAACAATCTACAGGTCCTCAGGATTTAGCGCTTGCAGTGGAAGTACAAATAGAGTTAGATAATTATGTGCCCATGTCAGGATCACTCAAAAACAACATCATTATCATTGATAATGTGGAGATAGCCATGGCGGCCACTGACACAGAATTGGAAAAGTTTGAGGAAGCTTTTGTGAGCACACAAGAAGCTAAAAATCTTTGTAGAAAATCACCTCCCACTCATCAAGAAGAAGTACACATTGAAGATATATCTGATAAGAAAGAAGAAGATAAGATGGAAGAACAAGAACAAGAGAAAGATGAAACTTCTATTGATCTAGCCAAGGTAAAACTATAAGTGATGGACAACACTCCCATCACTCCCTCCTTGGCATTGTTGTCAAGTTTAACACTTGACACATCCAGTTTGGACTCATGGAGATAAGAAGACCTGATTAAGTTCAGCATCCTAGCTATGGAGAAGGCAAAGGAGAAACAAGTAATGAGAAATCCTCTCCTTATGGAATCAATGAACATACTGAGAAGTCTATTGCTAGAAGACAAGAAAGTCTATAAGGTACACTCAATTGATGATGTGAGTACAATTATCTCACAGTTCAAAAGTAATTTTTCAAGCCTTGAAGAATCTGCATCCAAAGTTTCAGAAGAGAAGTACTTAAAGAAGAGATTGAATGAGTTGATGAGAAACTTTTTACTAGATCTGAATTCACTCAAGACAGGACAAGCATCCTTAAAAGAATTTTCTAATCAAGGAAGGAAATTCATTGTAGACTGCATGGATTAGGATAAGCTTACTGATGCCCATCTTAAGAAAATACAAGAGGTAGAAGCTATGATTGAGCAGGTGAAGAGTTTAGTGACAGACACATCCACTAATTTAAACATGTGCAACAATGTCTACCAAGGTCAATTGGACAAAATTGAGAAGGCAGAGAAAGAGATGGAAAATATAAGGTCTAGATAGACTCAGTTGAGGAATGCTCTTGCGCCCTCACTAGACATTCTCAATCAAAACATAAAGGAGATTGATGCCACCATGATAACCTATGATCAAGGTCCAAGCACATATTTGAAGAAGATGGAGAAGCTTCAATATTCTTTATGCGCCCATCTCCAGATAGTTAACTCTTTGATAACTTTTTGGAAGAAGGAGATCCAGAACCTTAAGATAGCATATCTAGATGTTTTCCCTAAGTAAGTATGTGCAGATACAGTGTTTTGGTACACCTTTGTCATTAATTTCAAAGGGGGAGTTGTGTATAGAATATGGAGTATAATATGTATAGGGAGATATAAGATTATGTATAAGAAATGTATAGAAGACAAAAAAATTTTGTGTTAAGGGATAGTTAGCAACTTGGCCATATTCCTTTGTTTCCATCAATGAAAAAGGGGTCGATTGTTGGAAAGTTGTCTATACTGAGGTATATGACTAGATATAGTGTTTTCATTATGGAAACAAATTCATATAGCAGTTTGGAGTCAGTGCACTTGATGTAAAGATCAAAGTTCAGTTAAGTGTTGAAGATTGGTTAGTGTACAGAGTTCCTGTAGCTCATAGCATCAGCACACATGCGTACAGAAGAATTAAGGTATGTGCCCTGGAAGCTAAGTTGGTTAGAATATATTCATGCTTAGTCTATGATCACATAAGAAGATGCGTAAGGATGAGAAAGTTATAGTCAGTTGAAGATGCATAGCCAATGTGTGCCAGCAGAGAACAGAGCATGGAGCCGATAGTTAGTATTTTGGTTTGTTGTTATAATGTAATGTTGTAAAGGCTATGCATCCATTGTCTTTAGGTTGCTGAAATGTTTATATGTATAATTGTAATCATGCTTAAGCCAATTCATTTGGAAGCATTGTTTGTAATTAGTTATAGGGCCGACCTAGTTGTTTATTTTGTACGAGTGTATAAATATAAGGTGCGCCCATTGTATTCAGTATGGAAGTCAATAGTGAGTTGTAATAAGTAGAGAAGATGTGTGCAAAGACACTAGAAGATTTATTAGATCTTTTCTAGAGGTCAAAGCATCAGCACATCAAAGGAACTGATCTAACAATCAGTGTCATAGTGACAGTTCATCCTGTAGATATAGTGTGAATCTAAGATCAAAAGGTTGTAGCCTTCACCACTTGAGCAGTGAGCTCTTGGACAGTGCATCCTCTCCCCTAATAGGGACAATTGTAAAAGAATCCTACCAGGGTCTAACCCTTAACAAGGTCTACTGTACTTAAAGCATTGTAAAGCAACTCCTAATAGGGTTAAGGATCTTCTGACAAGGATCACAAAACACTAGTGTAGAATATTAGTGGGTATCAATTCCCACCATGGTTTTTACCTATTTAGGTTTCCCCGTAATCATATTGGTGTCATGTGTTGATTTCATGTTTCATGTTTATGTGAATGTTTACTTTAGTACTTAAGCATTTAAGTTCAGTATAAAGATTAAAGTTAAAAGTTAAAATATAGTGAACACTGATTCACACCCCCCCCCCCCCTCACTATTCCCATTCCTAATAGGAACCCCTGTATTCTCATACTATTCTATGTACTAAATCGTATCAACCTTCTACATGTCATTTTTAGCTCTCTGCTTCTCACCTGGCCCTATTTTCTTGTATGGTGACCCTTGTATACACATGTGAGACATGGTATTGAATTGTACAAGTATTCACCCCAAAATAACATATCCTATTTACTTGTATGGGAAGTAGAGGGCATGTTTAGGGCTCTAATCCTTGAGTTTCTTAGTTTTTTAGGTTTATTTGGGCTCTATATTATCTCTAATATTTAAATTTGCAGTCCTGATCTAACTTTGTTTTTGTAGGTCATCTTTGGAGAGCAATTTTTTTGTCAAAATCATCAAGGACCTAAAGCCTACTAACCCATTTTGTTGTTTAAAGAACAAAAGAAACTTTCATTTAGGCTTAAAACGAACCCTAAACTAATCTTGAACGCCTAAGAGGAATGAACAATCAAACACACACTTACTTTAGGGTTTAAAACAAATCACATCAAATCTCGAATGCTTAAAGGTAAAAAAGGATCTCAATATCTTCACATCTCCCTTTTTGGTCCTAAAAAGAACCATACACCCAATCTTGAGTGACTAAAAGAGAAGTGAACAAGGCAAATCAAAAAGTTCTTTGGGCTTAAAATGAATTCAAACCCAAATCTTGAAATGTCTAAAGGAATGAATAAATCATAATCAACTATTTCATTTGATTTCTAAAAGAAATAAAACATCCAATCTTGAGTGCATAAGGTAAATTCAAGAAAGCTCAAATAAAAAACATTTCATTTTTGGGATCCTATAAAGAATAAAAAATCCAATCTTGAGTGATAAGGGATAAAACACTTGCAATTTTTTAAAAGTTCCAAAAGCTTCTATTGTTTCAAAAGGAAGAATAAACCTTGCATCCTAAATCATGAATGTTTGAGAGTCATAGAATAAAGAACACTTAAAAATCAATTTTGGAATGAACTCTCTATGATGTGCTTTTAGGATATTTTTCAAATTCTTACAAAAATCTCATTTTAATCTAAGTGATTCTGGTGAAATCCATACCCTTTCCCCATGCCTTCATGTAATCTGGGTGAAAAATCAAGGTTTGGATTGGTTACTTGACTCTAGTGATGCCTCTCCAGAGAGAAAATTTCATCCTCTTTTGACCTCAAACTGGCATTTCCCTTATTGGTATTATATAAACAAAGCACTGAGAAAACTCTCGCTTCATCCCCTCAAGCTCGAGCAATGAGTGTTGATGGTAGCCCAAGGTAGGTGAATATCCATACTATTTTGGCATGGTCAACAAGGCTCTTAATTGAGTCACACATGTACAAACTAATTGGGAGGATGCCACAGACCTTATTAAATACCTACAAATCATAGGCTTCCTGATCTACCCCCAAAGGCTTTCTGATATTTGTGGAAGGAGAATAGTAATCTCCCCAAGACACTCATCATATTGTACCATCCTTGAGTGCTTAGAATTGGATAATATGACATCATGACTAGAGCCATTGCGTGCATAGTGGTGGTCTTATTTTGATTAGCTCTTGGATGTGTGCCTAAGTCAATGAGAAAATACTTTTTAGTCAAGCTAGAATTCCTTAGGGTAGGTTGCTTGTGCATATTTTCAAAGTTACAAACTTAGTGAAAAACATTGATTGAACATACACATTCCAAAAGAGCATTATCAAAAATTTTGTCACCATTGCTTTTATCCCACAAAGTTGTTTTGTCCTTTGTTAGTATTGTCTTCAAAACACTTGACTATTATCTTTTGATTTTGAGTCCTTTTCCATTAGAAGAAAAATCAAATTGATAACACAAAAATTGATCAGATTTCATCAAAACATCCTTGGACCTAAAGAGTGCTCTCAAAAAAATAGTTGCCTAGAAATATTGCTCAAACCAAATCCAAATTTCCAATCCTTCAAAAGATATGTCTGATTCAACCAAACACAAGAAATCCAAATTTCCAAATTCTCACATCTATCAGGAGAAGAAGGTTGCAGAAAGAGACCTCAAAGATCATCAACCTTCCCAAAAATAAATCCAAGTAGAAGTCAAGTATCAGGAAAAAATAGACAATGTGGGTTACAATGTAAGAGTAAAACAATTTACAGCCCGCTTATAGGTCAATCGTCGCTTTGTTTTCCTAGAAAGTGAAGACTAGGTTGGCCTATCACACACCATTTTACTTTCAGAATCTGGCAAGATTGTCTTGACATCATTACATCCTTTCATCATAGATCATCCCCTTAGTTCCATCCTTGCATCATAGATCATCCCCTTAGTTGCATCCTTTCATATTAGGTCATCTCCTTCAAATAGCCTCATTTAGTCATCCTCCACCATCCTTAGAAATCCAAAATCCAATCCAAAATCCTTGAAATCAATCCAACTATCCAAAACATCCACTTAGTGTCACATTCTTTGAGTTTATCAATCCACATCCTAAATCAAAATCATCGTAAAAGATCCACTCTTCGACTAAGCATTATCTAGGGAATATTGTACTTTTCTTTGTAAGCCTCATCATCTTGATCTAGATATTGGCATACACAGACAAGGATCCCATCTTCCGAAGATCAACATTTTATCCTAGGTTGACAATCCTATCCTCTTTGATCCCACATCAGGAAGCAGCAACTCATTCTGACGCTTAGTAATCCCCATCATCCCAAATCCAATCAACATCCAAACATCCTTCGGTTCATTCAAATTCATTCCAAATCCTTGCATCTATCCTTAGCTTTTCATCATCTTGTCCTAGCCACCATCCTTAAGTTTTTTTAGAAGCATCTCACATTCCCTCGTCACTGCATCATATTAGGCCTACATTTCATGCCTTCCAAGATACACACCAGGAAGAGAAAGAATATAGATCACAACTTAGCCACTAGTTCACCTGATCCCAATGATCTGAATAGCACGATGGTGACCTATGGTCCACAACCCTCACAAGTCAAGAATGTGTGAGAAGATCCAACTGAGACACCCACTTCATTTTCCATGGAAGCATTCATGAGCCATCTAGGACATGCACAAATGGTTAGTACAATCATAAACCAGAATCATCTTACCATATTGGAAAACTACACACAAGAGGGTACTTCCATTCTACCACACCTTCAACCCTTCAGCCCCTCAAAAACCATCCATATCCCTGTTGACGCATGTTCTCACATTGTCCAAAAAATCCATGACCTCAGCTTGCAAATATCCCAGGTAGCCTCACCTATCCCCCATCTCTTGAAATGCAGTTCTACAAATCCCACAATACAGATAATGGTACAATCTACTCCCTTTTTCTATCATATGCACACCACCCCCACCTGCAACGTCTCAAGTCACCACTCAGGCATAGAGCTTTGCACAAACCCAACCTCCACCTCCCATGAAAATCACCACACAATCCATGCCTCTACCTTTCATAAGCCAAGATTTCTCATCAACACCATTCTTCCTAGGGACAACGCAGTCATTTCCTTCCTTCACTCAGCAATCTTCCATGACAAGACCATCCTCCCAAGGAAAAATTCAAGCACATCCTCCCACTTCTTAGTAGGCCTTCACCCAAACATTTTTTCCACCTATCACTCAGCTAGCTTCTACACATGTTCCTCTTCCACCTTTCATCACCAAAACATGAGCCCAACAAGCTTCTTTCACAATAGGAATGCCCTTAATGGGATCCCAAAACCCACCATCTACATCCCAAAATCCCACCATAACTTCTAAGTCCTCCACATCATAACCCATAGAAAAAAAAATCCTCTTCTTAGGGCCTCAACCAAGCACAAATGCATGCCCTAGGAATACAAACCCAGTCACACATATCCATTCCCACAAACCCACAAGTAGTCTTCCCTTTCGTAATGCAACCGCCACCACAACCTCCTCATGTTACATCTTTTCCCACATATACCAACTATCTATCCATGTCACCTGCCACTTCTGAAGCCATACCACCACCACAACAACACAGTTCCTTTCATCTTTCCAGCTACCTCACACAACCACCTCCTAGCACCAGCTTCCAAACAATCACTCCACCCCTTAGCAATCCAAGAATGCATCCCACTAACATTGGCCAAACACAAGGTCAATCCTACTAGCACGATGTACCATTTCACCAACCTCATCCACAACAATAGTACTTCCTAGTGAAACAATAACAACATCCCCTCATCCCCTAGCAACAACAAGAAACACCATATCCCACACAAAAATACACCCCCACACCTCAGTAGCAATATCTTCCTTAGCGACCATCACCCCAAAATCCATTGTAGTCCACCTACCTAGATGGGAAATCCCCCTATCCAATGCCATAATATCCCTTGTAGGACCATCCATACTCACCTACACCATCAGATCCTTTCCCAATGGGAGTACCCACTCTAACGACTATCAATTGTAAATGGGAAGAAATGAAGAATGCTCTCAAGGAGCCTAGAGCCAAAATAAAGAGCAAGGCTTTCAAATTTGAAGAGGTTCGTCCCTATCCCTTTGACACATCTATCACAACAATCCCCTTTCCCAAGCATTTTGAGACTCCTAAATTCAACAAGTATCGGGGGAAGGGAGATCCAGTCTATTAATATTATTTAGAACAACAGAGGGGGGGGGGGGGTGAATCAGTTGTTCTTAGGTCCAGGTGTGTACCAATTTAACTTTTAAACACTTCAACAATCTCAGATCTAATCACCAACACAACTTGGTCTCTAAAGAATATATACCAGAAACATATAACATGTAGTCCCTTGTCCAAAAGTATTTATCTTGCAAAATATAGAAACATACACATCAAAACATTCACACAAGTATAATAGGTCAGGATTTATAGAGAAAACCCAATTTGGGAAAAACCACTTTGTAACATGTTACTGATATTTTCACTCTTCTAAAATGAGCTCTATGAAAAGCCAACCTTGTTAAAGGTATACAAACACACTGCTAGGTGTGACCATGTTAAAAGATTTAAACACTCTGTCAAAAGTGACCTAGTTAAAGGATTTAAGTACATTCCATTAGAATGCCACCTTGATTAAAGGATTTAAACAATGACTGTTAGGTCAACCTTGATTAAAGGATTTAGATTGATACAATGGTTAGAAAGTAGCAATAGTTTTTGATCTAAAAAACATACATCTCACTTTGCAAATAATAGATCCAATTCACACATATATGATGATTTACTGATTGAGTTCCATTTCCATCTCTATCTCTAATCTACTCAAAATTTGCTTCAAAAAATCATAACTCTGATCAACTCCTTCACCTGTAGCCTTCTGCTTATACTTATCTGTCAATAACATCAACAACTCCAACATACTCTGTAACCTCACACTTAGGTTTTCCTTTATACCTCTTTAGATAGGTAGATCCTTCTTTTGCCACTTAATCTCCTCTGTAGATCTTAGGCTAGGTTATATTCATCAAATCCTTCCAACATTTAAGTTCTTCATCCATCCTTCTAGATACATCTTCAATCTCCTCATTGAATCCATAATAAAATAATTTACCATGCATTAAATTCTCCATACAATCAATTAATAAAGTCAACATGATTTACATAACCCAAGAATTCAACTATGTCGGCTAGAAACTTGAATTCTTCCTCCAAATGTAAATTACTGACACTCGGTTAATATTGTGTTCATCTCCTCAGTCATCACTATGTAACTCGATCATCTCTACAAACTATCTTCCTTGACTAACACTATCTTGCTCGGTAATTTCCTATCGCTTGACATAAAATGATGTTTGGTCAACACTAAATTTAATCAGCATATACTGGGGCTCGGTCGACACTAACATCACTTGGCTTAAACTAGATTTCTTCACTTTTGCTCGGTTAAGCCTACTTCTTCAATCTTTCTTCTTACTTAGATAAGAAATACATTATTTTATCAATGTGCCAAATAATCAAGTACTCATTGAAGTATCAAATAACTAAACCTTTCCCTAGGTTCTATTGTTATCTCCCTTTCCCTAATAGTTTTCATCAATCAATAGATATAGTACTTTCATTGATAGCAACTGTCTTACTAGTTAAGGTTTGACATCAATGACAATACAACAATTGTTTCAATGGCAGTTTCCAACACCGGTCATACATGTTAAATAATTTTGCATGGCTTGTCAAGAGATGGCCTCCAATGAAAATTTACTTATGTGCCTCTTCCCCAAAAGCTTGGGATAGACCACCATCAAGTGGTTCTACAAGATACCTTATGGGACAATCACAACATTTGCAAAACTTTATGAGAAGTTCATCACCCAATATGCCCGTAATATTGAAAATGAGCTATCCTTGTTAGACCTCTGCAAATCAAAACAAAAGGGAGGTGAGAGCATTGCTAATTACTTAAAAAGATGGAAAAACCTCACCATGAGGTTGTCATATCAATTGCTAGAGAAACATCTCACTAATATCTTCATCGATAACCTGTATCCCAAGCAATCCCATTTCATGAGAATAAACTGCATACAAACCTATCAGGACATCAAGAGAAAATGGATAGACATCAAAAGAGACCTCTTGGATGAGGGTACCATCAAGCATTACAAAGATAACTCACACGGAAAACCTAGTAATGATAGGCCTCATTATTGGAATAGGAACAAAAATGTTCTCACAGACACCAAACATGCCAAAATTGTTGTACTCGTCCTACACCTACTCCTTCATATCAACAACAACCACCAGCCAATCAATAGTCTGTGTAACATTATACAAACCAAGTGAACCAAGAAAATGTCATATCAATTACCCCGACACAAAAAAAGCCTTAAGTCTAGAACAATCAAAGACACACCTTCATCCCTCTCATTGAGCCACTGGATGTAATCTTCAATCGAATGGATAAAGCCAACCTAAATACCTACCCTCCAACTCAACCATTTGATGACACAAATCCCAATCCAACATGGTATAAAGAGAAGGAATATTGTTACTATCAGTGTGTTACAGGATACGCCTCCATCAAGTGCATGAAACTAAACTATATCCAAGATCTCATTGATAGGAAAGAGATCCAAGTGGATGCACCTTCCCAACCTTCACCTAATGCCAATATGAAAATCTATCAAAATGTGTTTCCTCAATACAACTCTAGGAAGAACCAAGACAATACCAATCCTTCGCCCCAAAACCCAAGAAAAGGCAAACAAGGAGATCATGCTAATAGAAAATACTATACTACTACCCACATCAACTACGATAATTTTGTTGGAAGCATAATCCAAGTTGAACCCACTATAAATGTCATCCATGTTAAAGGATCAGATAGCTAGTGTGTAGTCACCACATGTAGAGGCCGAATATCTATCATTAGTGCTAATCCAATGCCCACTCATAATGCACTATATAATGTTAGATTAATATTTAGTTTGCTTACTAATTAAATCATATTGATTTAATTCGTTAAGTTATTACTCTTAAGTGCTTAAGCTTTCTCTTAGGTGCATTAATAATTAATTCTTTTATTAATTATTAATGTGCAACCTAGCTTTTTTAGGCTTTAGGATTTTGTTCACCTTTATAGGTTGAACCTTGTAAAGACTTTTTCATTATCTTGAATACATTTTCTCTCACACCGCTGACATTTCCAAGCTCTTGCTTTTCTATCTTCTTGGTTTCCTTTCAACAACAGGTTATTTGCATGCAGGTGTTCTTGGCGTTCTGTGAAGTTGGATTTCTCAACTTTTACATGGTATCAGAGCTTCCCTACTACCACCTATTCTGGTATTCTTGAAGCAAGTTTTTTCAGTTCTGGTATTCTTTGAAGGACATTATTTTTTGTTTCTTTTTTGCCTACAAAAAAAGAAATTTTTTTTTGGAGCATTTTGAGCAAAAACATATGCCACCATTATGTTCAAAAGGCCTGGGAGAGTCAAAAATCATATAAAACTTGCATTTTTTGGCCTCCGGAGCTTCTAGGGGAATTTTCTAGCCTATCAGGGCCATACAACATGCAAATAATTTTTTTTTTTTTTAAAATCATTAAAACCATGCATTTTTCAGTTATTTTTTGGTGCAGCCAACACGCCACCGTGGCCTGGCTGCGCAATCACCCCCACCGATGCACCACCCACCGGCCACTGGAGCTTCGCCCGCTGGCCACTACGCCCGTATGCTACCTTAGTGCCACCCCCATGCCACCCACCACCCACTGCACCGCCCGCGCGCCGCTCACCACCTGTCGGTCATGCAGTGACATCACTGTTGTCATCACTGCCATTTTTTCAATTTTTGATAGTTTTTTAAAAAAATTTCGGTGACCGGAATTTTTTTTTGGCAGAGGGGCATTTGATGGTCATACAGCCATCAAATTTTTTCCCGTGTCTGGGTTTCTTCAAAGAGCTCTTATTTGGAGGTGCAGTTGGTTTTTTGGTCATAACTTGTGCATACGATGTCCTTTTTTGGCAAACAAAATATCATCAGAAAGGTCTTTCTAAGACAGACATGATGATGCTAGTTTGGTTGTTTAAATTAGCCATTTGAGCTCTCATTTTTGGCATTGAAGTAGAGGCTTCATTTTCCTCCCTCTTTGCTTCTGTCATCCAAGTTTTCTTCTCAATTTTTGTGCTTTCAATAATTGTTTACTTGTTGTATGGGGGCTAGATTTATACATTGTGGGGGGGTGCTCTTTATTTCTGTTATTTACTTCAGAAAAGACCCTTGTACTTCTATCTTCTTCTTCTCTCAATGTTGGACCCCTTTGTGGCCCGATTGACACCTCACAATTATCACACCTAGAAAGCACACATGACCAGGCTACTTATGTCACGTGGCTTATGGTCATGTATGGATGAACACCAACCTATCCTGTAGCGTCCCTTTGAGATTCTTCAACATAGAAACAAAATGGATGAAGCCATGGGTTTGATTGCACTAAACATATCCAACAGTCTCCTGTTTCACCTGGAAGGTTTGACCACTCCTAGGGCTACTTGGGGCAAGTTTTCAACCTTGTTTGTTATAGTGAACTCATTTCAGGCACTTCAGCTTGATGCAAAGTTGACCTCTTTGACTCCTTCTGATTTCCCCACTATAGAGGACTTCTTGGTGAAGTTCAAGTCTCTGCGTATAGTTTTGTAGGGATGTGGAAAAATCAAGACAGATGATGAGTGTATCTATTTGATACTCTCAAAGTTGTGAGGATAGTATCAGATCTTTTCTTCCACTTTCTACTCCACCATGGATGCTTTGGGTACCAGACATGTTATGCCCTCTTTTGAGACTTTATGTGACAGGTTGACTCGTGAGCAGTCCAAGCTCATTCTAATGGATTCACTTGTAGGTTCATAGTCACAGGCATTGCTTGCCAAGACACCTCAGGATTCATAGAAGAAAAAGTCAAAGAAGATATCTGATTCCTCTTCTCAACACTCTACTGGCCCACCATCTTCTTCTAAGAAGGAGAAATAGAAGATTGAGAACCATACATGTTCTTATTGTCAGAAGGGGCCTCATGATGAGTCACATTATTTTTAGAAGAGATTTGATGGCTATGAGAAACAGATTACAGATTTGCAAGCTCTCCTTCAGAAGAGCACTATTTCCTCTCCATCCTCTTCTACCTCACAGGGGTCTTCTTTTCAGTCTTCTTCCACATCTTCGACATCTGGACTAGTTTTTGGATAGGGTTATGCATTACGGGCTTTCATTGCATCCCCTTCACAGGTCCCTTGGATACTGGATTCTGGTGCTTCTCACCATTTGCATCTTCTCCAAAAATCTTCTCGTCTATTGAGGCTTCTCCTATTCCTCACATTCTCATGGGGAATAACACTATTATGACATTTTGTGGGAAATTTTTAGCACGCATTCAAGATGGCACATTCAATGATGTATTGTATGTTCCATCTCTATCTGCAAACCTTCTCTCGATTTACCAGATTACACACAGTGGATCATGGAAGACAGTTGAGTTCACGCTAGATTCAGTCTTCATTCAGGATAGTGTGACAAATGGCATTGTTGTTATAGGGATAGTTGATCATTCCACCCATCTCTACACCTTCTCACACTTTGGTCCCCCATCTCCATTATCAGAGCACAGCTCTCCTCTTCCGTGAGAGCATCATGTGGGACAGTTAGGTCATGTGAACCTCTGTGTTGTTCCTAAGACCACTTCTATGACTGCCTCACCTCATCTTGTTGGGGTTTCTTCTCTTTAGCAGGACTCTTCTTCAGCACTGCCAGACCCTCCAGCTCCATTCATCGAGCCACCAGGTGTAGTTGTTTAGGATTCTATAGAGGACACTCATCTCCTCTCTCCTGACAATATCAGCACACCTGTCATACCCCCTACATTGGGGATTCCCTTTCAGGATCCTCATGTCTACTCCTTTGAGCATCAGCTTGGCCTTCTAGTGACACCTCATCTTTTGAAGGTACCTCTTTAGTGTTCACTATCTTTCACTCCTTTGTATTGGAGTCACAGTGGTTCATTCATTGTTCTAGGGGTTCTTTCATTTTGGGGGGGCTTTGGAGCCCTGACCCTCTCTCACGAGGGGGTTAGCAGCACACATTGTACTTATAGGTTTGAGAGAGTCTCTTGAAGTCATTTTTTGTCTTTTGGTTGCTTTTATATCTCTTTTTAGAGAGGAGTTTTTCCCACTAGGTTTTCTCCTTTAACTCTGGTTTACAGAGATTTCCTTGTACTGGGTACCTAATCAGGCCTTGTTGCCAAGACCCATTTCCTGCTTTCACAGCTGTGCTAGGTTAGCTTCCCCCTGTGCTTAGCTTAAGAGGGGATGTTAGAGTAATATTTAGTTTTCTTACTAATTAAATCATATCGATTTAATTCGTTAAGTTATTACTCTTTAGTGCTTAAGCTTTCTCTTAGGTGCATTAATAATTAATTCTTTTATTAATTATTAATGTGCAACCTAGCTTTTTAAGGCTTTAGGGTTTTGTTCACCTTTATAGGTTGATCCTTGTAAATACTTTTTCATTATCTTGGAATACATTTTCTCTCACACCACTGAGATTTCCAAGCTCTTTCTTTTCTGTCTTCTTAGTTTCCTTTCAGCAACAAGTTATTTGCATGCAGGTGTTCTTGGTGTTCTATGAAGTTGGATTTCTCAACTTCTACATATAACCTTCTAAAACACCTTGGGAATACACCTGCCCAAATCTCCACCCTTGACCTTCTTCACACTTCACCCATTCATGAAGAGATCCTCAACTAAGCCCTCCAAGAAGGATGTCCCCACAAACATATATATTATCTAGTTCGAGAACCTCGTGCGGAACCTATCTTCATCATGTGCTCCTTCCTTCAAACCTTCCAACATACCATCCATTGAGCCTAACCAAAATCTCCCCCTCTGCATCACCGTCATGTTCAAATACTTTTCTAGCAAAAGTGTCATGATAGATAATGGCTCAGCCCTAAAATTGTGCACCTTAAAGTTCATCTAGCAAGTGGGGTATACAAAGGCTGACATATCACATGATTTCATCACTATCAAGGCCTATGATATTGAAGCGTACCTTAGAAGGTACCATTATTTTTTCAATCAAGCTAGGCCTAGTAATTCAAGAGACCATTTTTCATGTTGATGATCTGGACCTTCTATACAACATCGTCCTCGGCCGACCATGGATCCATTCCATCAAATCTATCCCATCCACTTATCACCAGTGCCTAGAATTTATGTATCAAGGCACTGAAATCACTATCCATGTAGATCCCAACCCTTCACATACTATCGTGCATTGAAAGCATCATTCCACCATTACAACCATTATCCTGGAATCGACATTGTCACTTTCATTGCCATCTCATCATGATCCCACTACAATCCAAAGACAATCCTAGCCTCCACACTCTCCTCTGTTAAGATCAACAATAGGTATTTTGGTGAGTACAACTTAAATGATGCCTTTGTAGTAGGGGCCTTCCCACTTGATCCACATACACAAGGGTGCCCAAGCCACCAAGGAAAACTCCCTCAAGAAGATCTTGAAATCAAGCAATTGGGGTCATCCACATTCATCTCCCATAGAATCCTAAATAGTCAAGAGATAGACCTTGATATAAATAGTTGGTTATAGAAATATCCCCCACCTCTTGAAACTAAGCTCCTTGGATACTTCAAGGACAAATATCTCACATCAAAAAAATGTGTCACATAGCGTACAACTATCAAGGTGGTGGTCTAAGACCAAAAGAAACTGGCAACAAAGATCCACTAGAAGCCTCGCAAAATCAAAAACATCGGGGCCTTGGCTTTAATACCCCTCGCCTGCATATCCAAGTACCCAATACCACAACTAGGGGTACTAATTCATCCAACTTCACCCTCTTGAAAATCCAAGATGAACTTGTAGATATCATAGACATACCTGCAGAGGAAGAAAATAAATACTACGATGATATCTTTGACGATGAAACCTTCCTAGGCAATTCTATCCTCCATCAACTCACCATAAACCTCATTGAACTTCCCCTCATCCACCCTGAACTCATAGATTGGGACCAACCAAGTGTAACACATATCGATGGGTTCCAAAGCAAAGATGTGCTCATAAGGTTTATGGGAGCCTTAGACAAATAGTCAGATCAAGGACAGGAATCAGCTTTTGTCTACAAGATTGACCCCAAGGGATACTTCGGGGAAGAGGAAGTCTTTAGCTGCAAAATAAAAAATAAAAAAGAAAAGAGCGAGTCCTTTTGTGAAAACCCCTCTAGAGAACATTTTGACTCCAAAATAGTAAAAATAAAGGGTGTATCTTCTAGTGATTGTGTGCTAAAATGTGACACACTTTTATGAGTCATTATATCCAAGATTTCTCAAGAATGACGTCTCAAATGGTGACTCATAGCTCTCTATTCATGGAGTGCAAGGGTTTATAATGGAGGCCCTCAGTTTAGACCTAGTTTGTGCCCATGCAAGTACACCATAAAATGAGAGATTCAAAGAGGAAAAGTGATGCGGGAGCATCCTAGGTGTAAGAGCAATCTTGCATCACCCAAAAATATTTCTATTTTCTTTTCAATAAGGGCTATGTTGTGTAGAGCTGCTATTTATGGAAACTTACTATTTTTAATAAGTTGGTCATATGATCTCAGAATATTCTAATTTCACAATTGGAGGTCCATCCTAGTCATTTCAGCCTGCCAGTAAAGTTTCATTACCAAATCAAGTCTAGTTTTGAAGATATTGAAAATTTTCAGTTTTGGAATTAGGGTACAAAAACTTTGAACTCAATTTTGAAGGCTTTAGAGGACCCAGATGAGGTCAAAACTTTGATTCAATGAAGCTCACTTAATTTAGTTGTTTTAGAGCGCTTCGTGCCTTTTCGAAATGGGGTCATAATAGTCAATTGGGTCAACGAGTGATGACTTATGGTCTCCGAAAGTTGGGCCACCTGAAATGGCAAAAAATAAATTTCTTTCAAAATTTCTATTTGGGTTTCAAAAGTTGTTTTGAGCCGACTATGGTGTAATAAAATGAAAAATAAAATAATTCTAAGTTCGGTCGGCCTTATTGGCTAAAATTCTGGAACCTTCCCAGGCAGTGGAAAATTGCCTATATAAGGAAGGTTGTAGTGTTGTCTTAGGCAGTTGGGGACAACTCTGGGTAGTAGATCTGGGTAATGATTTGAGGCTTGTCCTAAAGAATATTGTAAGGGAAAATTCCCATGTGGCTTTGCATATTGTAATTCTAAAAATTTTTAATTCCACATTTATGGAGATAATAAGAAGTCCATTTGTTGTTCTTGCAAATTGTTGTTGTTTCTTTGTTTCTATTATGTGTTTGTGGTATTAAGGGGAGCATCCTTCATCAAGTGGTATCAGAGCGGGAGTTCCTGAGTGTGTAAACAAATTGCCAACTATGAAGTAGTTTGCACCAGGACTGTGGGTTAGGGTTTTTGTGTAAATAGATCGCCGACTATGAGGTAGTTTGCACTAGGACCATGGTTAGGGTTTCAGCGATATGCGGGAAAATGCCTCCACAAAGGGAATGTGGTAGAAGAGTTGGTGCTGTGACACCTAAGGTTAGAGAGCTCCAGAGACAAGTGCGAGCATTGCAAGAAGAGATTTGCAGAGGAATGAATCTTAATGTCAGACACAAAAGTGAGGATGAAGCCGAAGAAGGAAATGATGATCAAGAAGTAGAAGTCAAAGTTTTGAATCAAGAGGAAGAAAGGCTTTTCCAAGCCATTTCCAAGATCGGGAAAAGACCTAAGATTGAGGTTCCTACAATTTTCAAGGAATCTTAACCTAGAGGAATTGATCAACTGGATCAATGAATGTGAAGAATATTTTGAGTATGAAGATATTGAAGATCCTGATTAGGTCAAATTTGCGAAGGCTGAACTAAAAGGTCATGCGAAGATCTAGTGGCAAGAGATTCAATTGGAGTGAAATCAAAGAGGAAAGGATAAAATCACAAGATGGAAGAGGATGGTGGATAAATTGGAGCGACAGTTCATCCCTGTTGATTATGAGGTTGACCTACTAAAGAAAATGCAAAGTTTGAAGCAAGCAGGAAGATCTGTTCAGGAGTATACAGAGGAGTTCTATTGAATCCTCATCAAAATAGGCTATGCAGAAGCTGACAAGGAGAAAGTTACCTGTTACCTTAATGGGTTAAGGCTAAGCATTCAGGAAGAATTGACTCTGGTTCAAATGAACAGTATTGAAGAGGCATACCAGTTTTCCCTAAAAGTAGAGCTAAAACTTAACAACAAGTTTGAGAGTAGACAAAGCAGAAGAGGTCGTGATGGAAGATCCAGTGGACAGTCATATGGAGATCGAAATGAAGATCCAAAAAAGTAGGATGAGGCCAGTAACAGTTAGAATCAGAGAGGAGATAAATTCAATCATTTCCATAATCAGAATAATAGAGATCGGAGAGGAAGAGGAAGAGGACAAGGATCTTGAAGAGGAGGCTTCCGTGGAACATGTTTTCACTATGGAGAAGAAGGTCATAGGGAATTTGAATGTCCTCAACACCAAGGAAGGATGGATAGGAGGAATGAAGGCCAGGCTAGAGTGGCACATATAGATGAATATGCCAGATCATCAAATTTTGTAGATGCTGAAAGAGGAGAAATGTTGATCAACAGAAGAGTCCTGCTGAGTGGTGAGAATGAACCTGAACAAAGGAGGAGCCTGTTTCTCACCAAGTGCAAGTGTGAGGGTAAGTGTTGTGATGTGATTATTGATAGTGGTAGTATTGATAATTTGGTGTTAGAAGAGATGGTGACAAATTTGAAGCTCAAGAGGTAGAAACATCTACATCCATATTGGGTTGCCTGGGTGCAGGATGACCACAAGGTCATGGTCAGTGAACAGTGCCTAGTGAAGTTCAAGACTGGTGGGTACCAAGATGAGGTACTATGTGATATCATATCTATGGATGCATGTCATATGTTGTTGGGTAGACCTTGGCAGTTTGACAGATGTGCTATACATGATGGTCGTGTGAATACCTATTCCCTAACAAAGGATGGAGTGTGACATAAGCTAAAACCATTGAAGGAAACATAAGAAAAGGTATGTGGTAACACAAGAATAGCTTTTGTTGATAGAGGAAATTTCTCAAATGGTATGCGGCATGAGCATATGTGTTTTACCTTAATTCCAAAGGTTGGGAAAGAAGAAGTAGAAGATGTACCTGTAGAAGTTGCAGAATTATTGAATGAGATTCAGGATATTGTATCTGATAATGTGCCTGATGGATTACCACTAGTAAGAAAGATCAGTCATCAGATGGACTTGATTCTAGGAGCCAGTTTGCCAAATAAGGTAGCACATAGAATGACACTAGCAGAAAGTGAAGAGTTGAAGAAAAATTTGAAGTTTAGTTCAACACATCATCCATAGATTGTATATGAAAGTAGTCCCAGAAATGCATTTGAGTTGACAAAGATAGATAAAGGAGAAATAAGTAGTGCTGAAGCTAAGGATTTTGCAGAACATTTGAAGAACATCCATGAGGAGGTGAGAAAGCATATTACCAAGATGAATGTGCAGTATAAGGCTAAGGCAGATGAGAAAAGGAGGCATAAGGAATTTCAGGTTGGAGATGAAGTCACGGTTCATTTGCGGAAGGAGCGATTTCTAGTTGGTACATATAACAAGCTAAAAATGAAGAAGTTTGGTTCATGTAAGATATTGAAGAAGCATGATTCAGGAAATGCATATGAGGTTGACTTGCCTACTGAGCTAAATATTTCACCAGTATTTAATGTTTTAGATCTAATAGAGTATCATGAAGGAGGTTTCGAAGATGAGGTTATAGAAACATAGTGGATTATTCCAACAACCAATTCAAATATGAAGGAGATTGAAGACATACTGGATAGTCGTGTTGGCAGAAGCACAAGGAATAGGACATATGAAGAGTATTTGGTCAAATGGAAAGGATGACCTATTGAAGATTCATCATGGCTAACAAAGGAGGAGGTTAACTATCTTCACTTTCCTCTTCACACCTGAGTCGTGACAAGGTCACTTCTCAAATTACCTTGGGTGTCTGATGCAGGAGCATCCTGGGTGTAAGAGCAATCTTGCATCACCCAAAAAATATTTCTATTTGCTTTTCAATAAGGGCTATCTTGTGCAGAGCTGCTATTTATGGAAACTTATTATTTTTAGTAAGTTGGTCATATGATCTCATAATGTTCTAATTTCACAGTTGGAGGTCCATCCTAGTCATTTCAGCCTACCAGTAAAGTTTCATTGTCGGATCATGTCTAGTTTTGAAGATATTGAAAATTTTCAGGTTTGGAATTAGGGTACAGAAACTTTGAACTCAATTTTGAAGGCTTTAGAGGCCCTGGATAAGGTTGAAACTTCAGCTAAATGAAGCTTTCTTAATTCAAGTGTTGTAGAGCGCTTCATGTCCTTTCTGAAATGGGGTCATAATAGTCAATCGAGTCAACAAGTGATGACTTATCATCTCCGTAAGTTGGGCCACCTGAAATGGCAGAAAATAAATTTCCTTCAAAATTTTTGTTTGGGTTTCAAAAGTTATTTTGAGCCGACTATGATGTAATAAAATGAAAAACAAAATAATTCTAAGTTCGGTCGGCCTTATTGGCTAAAATTCTGGAAACTTCCCAGGCAGTGGAAAATTGTCTATATAACGAAGGTTGTAGTGTTGTCTTAGGTAGTTGGAGATAGGTCTGGGTAATGATTCGAGGCTTGTCCTACAGAATATTGTAAGGGAAAATACCCATGTGGCTTTGCATATTGTAATTCTGAAAATTTGTAATTCCACATTTGTGGAGATAATAAGAAGCTCATTTGTTGTTCTTGAAAATTGTTGTTGTTTCTCTATTTTTGTTATGTATTTGTGGTATTAAGGGGAGCATCCTTCATTAAGTGGTATCAGAGCCAGGTTGGCCCTTCATTAAAAAGAAAGAGAGCTAGTCTCCATGATTATCAAATATGCATGCAAATGAAAATGGAAGCTATTCTATATGATAACAATGCCTAAAAGAAAACTAATCTATGAAAGGAAATATGCATGCAAGATTATTCTATGAAATGAAATATGAATTTAATCTAATATGCAAGTGAAAGAGTTATCTAAATGGATTGCCATGGAGGCATGAGAGAAGAAGACAAGAAAAGAGAAGTTGTAATGTTCAAGCTCAAGTGATCCAATTCTCCTCCAAAATCGCTCTCCAAACCTGCAGCATAACAATAGCATAAAATCTTGATCTCTAAAATGAGGAGAGGATTCCTTATAAAAGATCTTTTGAAATGAATGGACGGTCAAGATTAAGAGGCAAAAAGAAATGAGCAATGGTGGAGATTAAATCTTGTTTGATCCATGTGCTTAAGATTCTCAAAGGAAAAATAATGAGCGGTTGAGATAAAGAGGCAAAAACCTTTTTCAAAAAGTCAAAAGATTCTATCTCATTGGAAAGTGCACTTTTTATTTTTATTATTTTTAGCAAAGTGATTTCCATTATTTAATTAAAAGATTTTTTATTTATTTAAAAGGGAGCATGTTCTTTTAATTAAATGTGGCTTAGGATAAAGTGATCAAACCTTAGGAAATATTGGAATAATTGAATTAATTATGATTTGATCAAGAAAATTGATTTGAATTGAAAATATTGCAAGGCAGTGATTTAGGAAATTGAAAATTCATTCCATCATTTGATAAATTGAAGAATGGTGGCCCATAGTCTAGGTGACCATTTTAGGGTGCATACATTTGCCCCTCTTTGACTAATGTGTGATCTTTATGGGAACACATGTAGTCAAAGAATGCAGTTGAAGTGTGAGATCGATTTGGGATCACAAAAAAACCTAGACATGTGATCAATGGAAGGGAACACATCAGGACAAAGATAAGCTGATTGAAAAAGACAAGGTCAACACCCCTGTAAATAGGTATTTGACATGTCCAAGATAATAATCTCAAGCAAGGTTGCCCCAAGTGGAGCAATTGATATAATTGATAAAGTTGAATCAAGGATTAAAGTTTGATAAGTACTGCCCCCTCATGATCAAAATTGAAATGAGATAGAGGAGAAATAGAAAATTGATAAATTTGATCAAATCAAACTAAAAAAAAGGTTCTTGATGTAATATGAAAGATATAAGGATCATACAACCAAGGTAGATCATCAAGCATGAAAGATTACGCCCCAAGGTTGAATTAGAAGAAAAGAAGTAGGGTGAAAGTGAATGGAAGATAGAAGTTTGGAAGGGGTGGGAAGAAATGGAAAGAAGAAAGAGAATTTACCTTAAGAAAGAGATTGCCCCAAAATCAATCAACTGTTTAAGATAGAAAAATTTGATTGACATCACAAAAGAAGATAAGGAAATAAAGATCAAAACATGACCACATTTGATTAAAAGTCCAAAAGAAAGATGAAGGAAAACCCTCTCAAACTCATAATGCATCCTAAAAATGCATATTAACATGATGCCTAACAATGCAAGCTACATGAAAATGCAAAGGTGTACTTGCAATAGGATTTTTTGTTAATCATTCATTAGAGAATGTTAAGCAACTTATTTTCATCACTATGCCATTATTAACAGACATCGAAAAAACACACAATCATCACTAGTCACAAGCACAACTATGAAGATATGAATGTGATTTATATTGGATTGGAATGTGGAAAGATTCTAACATAAGCATCAAAGAAATAAAGGTCAAGATGACTTCGATGTTATCTTACCCAATTTAATGTAGAAAAACCATGCTTTCGTCAAGGCGTAAATGTCAGGATGACCATAAGAACGGTTTGAAAAAATTGTCAAGGATGATGCCTCAAATCTCCTAAGTGTTTCAAGGGGACAAAAAGAGACACTCTAGAGTTTCAAGACCACACCCACAGGTAGAAAGAAAATAAAAACATGCCCCATGCCTCAAGTCCTCTAGCTATGCATACTAGAGAGACTTATTAGACAAGGACACTCAATGAAAATCAATAACAATCAGCACACAAAGAAAAGATCATGACATAGCTCAAGCATTAAGTGTTTTGTTTAAAAATTTAAGTGTGCTAATTGTTACTGAGTTCTAAGGATAAGGATCGAATGCTCACAAGCAAGTAAAATCGCATGACAAAACTAGGTAAGACCAAGCTAATAAGTGTTGAAAAACACTTGATGTCAAGGGTTGTGTTGAAAAAAATAGTTGGGGTGGTGTTTAAAAACACCATTTGTGAGGTGTCCTAAAGACTAATGCATCCAAGAGACCAAAGCTAACATAGTTATGCCCCCTAGACAAAGACAACCACCAATTCCAAACCAAGGCAATAAGGACAAGGTATGATAGAGAAAGGCTAAGTGTCGAGGACACATGCTAAGCAACAGGGTGCAAAGGCCTCAAGTAGCACCCATTTCCAAGTTTTCACCACTTGGATTTTATTGCAACAATTTTTATTTTTATTTTCAGGACTTTTTATAAAAAAAATTTGTATTTTTTGCTACCAAGGCACCTATTTCCAGGTTTTCACCAAGGTACTTTTTCTATTTTTTTGGTATTTTTGGAATAGATAATTTTTTTGGAGATACATCAAAGCGCCTATTTCTAGGTTTTCACTAAGATGATCATTTTTTCAGGACATTTTCTGATTTTTAGAATTATTGACAATATATGTTGGAGATTTGCCAGCAGGCCAGTACTAACTACATGTTTATCATTGATGAAAACATATGGAATGTAGCATGCGTGGAAGTCTTATACAGTAAGCTTTTTGTATATGTAGCATGGACATGATATTAGCATGATATAATGGGTGCAAAGGTTAACTCTTAGCATAGATAGTTATATTGCAGTTGGTGTCAGCAGTGTTCCTGACAGAGTAACAGATAGTGTCATGTGTATGGTTGTTCGTACAGTTGTCCTATGGGCATGGGCCCTTGGATATATGTTAAAGACATGTTAGTGATGTTAAGTTTATGGACGCATAGTTTGATGATGAATGCAAGTGAAGTTATGCAGTCGCTATTCGCCAGTAGTAGTTTCCTATGTTTGTTCAGAAGAGCCAACAGAGATTTTATTGGTTCTTGAGTTGTGCCTATCTTGAGGGTATGCACCCTTTGAGTTAAGCTTGGAGAAGTATTATTGATGTTTGGTTAAGAGTGCATAAGTTAATTCAGTTTATAGAGAAAGTTCCAATTGTTTTGGTAGAGCCAATAGTATGTAGGGTGCGTCTACATTTATTTTATTAAACAGGTCCCATAATGAGTTGCGTGCATAATAGAGCTGAAAAAATGTTTGTTGGAGTTTATTATGATTTCTCTACTATGATTTCAAGGTGGATCTAACAGGCCGACTTGATTATATCATTTAGAGGAAAGATATTTATAGGCAGTCATTTGTGATTGTTGGAGTGTGGTTCATGGTTGACAAAGCAAAGCAGAGCAGAGTGTACGAAGTGTTGAGCCATCAGAAGAAGGTCTATGTGACCAAGTAAAGTACTTGTGCTATTCATTGGAACTGATCTAGATAGCATGTCAAAGCGCAGTTCACCAAGATGCAGATATAGTGTATATCTGCTATTCAGAAGGTTGTAGCCTTCGCCCATTTGAGCAGTGAGCTCTCAGACAGTGCATCCTCTCCCCTAACAGGGACAATTGTAAAAGACTCCTAACAGGGTCTGACCCTTGACCAGGTCTACTATACTTAATATATTTTAAAGCTACTCCTAACAGGGTAAAGGATCTTCTAGCAAGGATCATTATACACTAGTACAGAATATTAGTGGGTATCAAGCCCCGCCGAGGTTTTTACCTATTTGGGTTTCCCCATAACCAAAATATTGGTGTTGTGTTCAAGTGTTCTTTCATTGTGTTTATGCTTTATGTTTAAGTATGCTTAACTTGATAAAGAATTGAAACTTGTAGATAATTGATTCACCCCCCCCCCGCTCTCAGTTATCTCTTGGGACTATTCCTAACAATATATCATTTTTCTGGATTTTTTCAAGATTAATAAGTATGTACAAAAGATGCCCCTAGACAGAATGGGCATCATGGATAGAACTTCTTCAGGTGCAAGACATTCATAGGATCAGGGAGCTTCTCTCCCTCTACAGTAGATAATAAATAAGCACATGTCCCAAAAGTTGTTGTAATGATGTAAGGTCCAAGCCAATTAGGTTCAAATTTTCCCTTTTGATCTCTATGCTATTGATTCTTAGAATTTTCACATAGGACAAGATCTCCCTCTTGGAATTCTCTAGGGTGAACCTTTTTTTTGAAGGCTTTGGACATGTGCTTTTGATAAACCCTCATATGGTCAAATGATGCTTGACGTTTCTCATCTAGAAGTTCTAACTCTTGAAGTCTCATGGCATGGTGGTCTTCATCTGTAACTAGACCTTTGAGGGGAACTCTAAGTGAAGGAATCTCAACCTCTAAAGGTAACACTACTTCAGCGCCATATGTAAGGGCAAAAGGAGTAGCGCCAATAGGAGTATGAATACTTGTTCTATAGGCCCACAAAGTCGAATTTATCTGTAAATGTCAATCTCTACCACTCTTACAAACTATTCTATGTAGGATTTTAAGAATGGTTTTGTTTGATGCCTCTACTTGACCATTTCCTTGTGGGAAGTAAATGGAAGACCAATGTTTCTTAATCTTGAATTTCTTGCAGAGTTACTTAAGGTCTTTATTTTTCAATTGGCCTCTATTGTCAGTGATAATATCAGAAGGCACTCGACAGATGATATGGTTTAGAATGAATAGAGAAAGTGTCTTGCCTGAGGCAACCGAAAGTGGGACAACTTCTACCCATTTAGTGAAGTAATCAGTAGCAATGATAATAAACTTGTGTTCACCTAATGAGTTGGAATGAATCTGCCTAACAAGATCAAAGGCCCAACGCTAAAATTGCCAATGAGATATAGAAGGAATGAGCTCCCTGCCTGGAGCATGTATCAAGTTACCATGTTTTTGACACTTTTCACATGACTTTGCAAAATCTACTACATCAATCTACATTGTAGGCCAATAGTACCCCACCCTAAGCAACCTTCAGGCCATGGAAAGACCATTGGAATGTCCCCCATATATGCCCTCGTGGATGTCAACTAACGCTTGGTTAGATTCTTCCTTTTCTAAGCATCTAAGAAGTTTTCCATCTAGACCCCTCCTATACAAATCACTAGAGATAAGGCAATGATGAGAGGCATTTCGGGTGAGGTTTCTATGTTCAAATTGGTTAAAGGTTTTAGGGATAATGCCATCACGAAGGTATGAGTAAATGGCACCATAATGAGATGACTCATGACCAACAAGGGTACAAATGACATGACTTTCTTGGGAGTCATAGATAGGGTGATGTAGCTCTTCTACCATGAATTCAAATTTGGATTCATGTTCCCCTAACTGAAGGAGTAAAGCAAGTGTAGCCATAGCATTAGCTGCTTTGTTTTCTGCTCTAGGGATTTGCCGAAATGTGACAAATGTGAAGTATCATTTCAAGGAATCAACCATTTTCTTGTAAGGTACCAGTTTCTCATTTTTTGTTTGATATTCATCATTGACTTGGTTGATTATCAATTGTGAATCCCCATAGATGTGTAACTATGTGATTCTCCATTCTAAGGCTATCTTAAGTCCATTTGTTAAAGCTTCATACTCAATAATATCACTAGTAGAATTTGGCAAATAAATGACCAGATGACTAAAAATTTTAGTCACATGACTAAAACTGATCATGTTCTACCATTTTTTTAGTCACGTGACTAAAAATGATCATGTTCTACAAATATAAATGACTAAATAAATGACCAATTTGGTCATCATGTTAAATCACAACTAAAATGACTAAATAATTAGTTTTTAGTGAAAGTGATTGCAAGCCAACCACATACATGAAATTCATGAACAAGGTGATCAAATCCTTAAAAATAACTCCACTTAACTAGTTTTAGATAGTATTTTGACCTGTTCAAATAATGAAAATGAGTATTTTCATCATCTATGTCCTGTTATGAAAACTCTTAAAAAACATAAGTTGTCTAAAAAATGACCCAAACATGCGCCCTTTGAAGGTGTATTAGACTCAAAGTCTGAAAATTATTCCCAACCATGCAAAAGTGAACTCTAAATGCTCAAGGTCAACCAATTTGCATATAATATTTCAATTTTAATTAAGCAATTTACAACACCATCACTTAATTAAAGATAATTACAATGTATACATCATGCAAATTTTTCTTCTATTATTTCATTTATTAAAAAATAATATATTTAATATATATTAAATAATAGATATCATTATTTAATAAATATTAAACATATTACAAAAGAAAAATATTAATAAATAAAATAATATCCAAAATTTATGGAAAAACTCTTTATATGTAATAAGGTGGACTTGCAAAACTAGCATTACATTATTCAATTATTTTAGAATAACATTTGTTGTGAATTACATATTTAGTATAAATTAATTTCATGATATATATAAAAATAATAGAATTGAGTTGTATAACATCAAATTGGAGTGCAATAACTATAATTTGGTTTATAGAAAGTTTAATATATATAATATATTTAATTATGTATTTTATATGAAATTTTTATATTTTCTAAATGACCATTAGTGGTCCATAACAACATATCAATCCTTTTCTACCCTTCCCTATATCTTTGATGACTTGTTGACCAGATTTGACCATGAGGACATATAAATGCCTATCACAACAATATCTTACAAATGGGTCCAATTGATTCCCCAATCTTCCCAAATGGTCCATAAGACCTTATTACATCACATTATGATTCAAGAACCTTTTAATGTTCCTAGATGCTCCATGAGTGCCCCTACACCAACAATTTAAGACATTTTTTAAAGAAGAATTTGATATTTTGTCTCAAATATTGAATTGTTATTTTCATTATTTTTAAATTAAAAATATTACATATGTCTTAAATTAAAAATTAAGACAAAATGAGAATAAAAATTATTTTGTTGTCTTAAATTAAAATTTAAGACAAAACTGCCATGCATTTTCATTTACAACACGCAGATAAGAGGTGGGAGGAAGAGGTAGAGTAGGGCGGGATGTATATTTTCGGAGGAAAAGCAGGGGATTTCAGAATAAACAAGGTGCTTTCCAAAACCCATCATAGGCAACTCCTAAAAAACACTAGTTTGATTTTCTCAGAGCCATTTCCATCGACAAGCTTGCAAAGGGGTTTTGATCACCAATTTTCCCTCCTGCAATCTCATTTCTCCTTCATTTCGTCAACCAAGGAAAAAATTTGGTGGAATTTAAAGAAGAAAGGTTCAAAGCTACAACCACACAAATTGAGATACTGTAAAGAAAAAAGGTCAGATGCTAATTCTCTTGTGTTTTTCCTCGCCATGGAAATCTCTTCAACTCAAATGCATGTTGATATTTAACATCAAATTTGATGAAGATTAATGGTAGGGTGTACATATAAGTGGATGTACATATAAGTTACAAACTGAGCCAAATTTTATGTTGCTCAAGTTATATATGTAAGGTGGCCCTAATATTCACTAGGATTCTGTTCTTTGTTTTGGTATGAAAACTTTTTAATGCTCTGATTTTGTTTTGAAATATATATATATATATATATATATATATATATATATATATATATATATATATATATATATATTCTTATTGAGGGTTTGTGTTGACATATTGGACCTTGAGGCCTAAGGTTCCTATACTTTTCTCATCGCTGACCCATGGTGCCTATGCCCGTTTCCAGAAGTCACACTATTAAATTTCCTGTGCTTTTTTTAATTTCATCTTCCTGATTTCGAGAAAAGATCTGCATTTTCTTAATGATAGTTTTTGTCGACATACTAGAGCTGGGGGCTTGATATTTCAGGTGGCCCTAATATTCACTAGGATTTTGTGCTTTGTTTTGGTATGAAAACTTTTTAAATGCTCTGATTTTGTTTTGAAATATATATATCTATTTCTTATTGAGGGTTTGTGTTGACATATTGGACCTTGAGGCCCGAGGTTCTTGTACATTGATTTTGATTTTGATAACTTTGTAAATGCTTTGAAGATTTTATTCATTTTGTTATTTAAATGTTTGATAAAATGTATGGAAGGAATTACTTTGCACCTATTGTGACAATAGTATTCCTTTTTCTCTCCGTCCTCTACCTGGATCTTATTTATTCACTCAAGTAAATGATTCTGCAACATTTGGGAAAGACTATTGTTAATCTCTTGGAATAACTTTAGCGATCATGAACCCTATTTGATTTTTCCATTTGCATCAAGGACAATTCTTCCACCGAGGGAAATTATGATTATTAAATCTGTGTAATCCTCAGGAATTTACAATATTGATCAATCTAGAAAATACCAAGGTTACCAATTATTTGGATCAGGCCCCTCAAAACAAAGCTTAGTACCAAGGCTTGATTACCCACTCAATATTCAATATTACTAATTCTGAGAAAACAAAAACAAGATGACACATTTTTAGAATTGCAACTTTTCTTAGAGATTTTGACAAATCCTCAAGAAACAGTTGATATCAAGCATGTTTCTAGCTTGCCAATCAATCAAATATTCTTGGACAAGTTTCAGTTTTATTTCAAGAATTTGGAGTATTCCTAATTGACTTCTCAAAGTGTCAACTCTTTTTGTGTGAGAGTTGTGTTTGAGAAAGTTGTACCTTCTCGTTAAACAAAATATCAAATATTCCTGAAACATTATTGTCAGTTAGTTCATCCGATTTTCAAATTCCTTCCTGATTCCAAAAAGTTGAAGTCATGGAAGCCAGTATCTCCATCTCAGGGAAATTATTTATTAAATCAACCTTGGGCACATCATTGGGCTTTTCAACTTTTCCAGCCACCTTTTCTGTATTATTATGATTCAACAGTGCAGTCGGTTCTGAAGCCCATAACTTTGCACAACTGGGGTCACCAGCATTGTTGTCTTTATGAATGGAACAAGCTTCGGATTGCTTGTGCCTTCACTCATTGATCCACCCAAATGAAACTCAATAACAAATTTCCCTTGCTTTCACCTTACAAAGTACAACCATTTTTCAAAAATGGAGAGTTTGGCAGCTTTTGTGAGCATACATGACTCTAGAAGCCTTAAGCTCACTATTTTGCTTTGATAGTGCATCTTTCTGCATCTTATTTTCTTTTTCTTTCGCCAGTACTTTACTTGTATGGTGCTTATTTAATTCCTGAGAATGTTCTTGATTTTATGATTTGAAGTCTCCATTATTAATCGATGAATTCAATGAACAAGCAGATGATTTTAAACTATCCTCATCAACATCTTCTTGAGCATGCCTATCCTTCCAAGCCTCCTCCAATCCAATTTCTATCTATGATCTTCTATGGATATTTTTATTGCTCGGTTCTGAAGCTTGAGAACCTATATGAATAAATATATTTCTTGCTCCCTTCTCTGGAAGACCTCCCTCAGCATGACTTGAACTATTTTTGTCTACCTTTTGATTATTTATTTTTAATGCCTCATCAGAGTCAGAAGGAAGAACTATAGACATGTCTTGTGAAGGGTTATCAAGTATTATTAACTGGAGCTAACTTGGCAATCATCTACTACAGTGGAATTTGTACATTGACAATCTTGTACTTCTCATTCCTTGGCATCCATCCTGTCATCTCCTTTACATGTACTAATAACCTCCACATAACCCATATCAGAAATAGTAATCATGATAGCATCAGATTTCCTTTCAATGGAATGCTTGTGAACCTCATGCATTGAAATAGTTATGTAAATTAAATAGCTTTATTTTATAATTTAAGCCCTAGAACCACCAATGGACAATTGTTTGAATAATTAATACTTAGAATTTTGAATGTGTTTGTATTGATATTAATTTATTAATTTCTTAAGTTTTCTTTTCCTTCAAAAACTTCCCACAGTGATAATGGTGGTGTTGACGTCTTCTTCCTTAACTAATCTCCCATTGTCTCCCCAACCTTACTTTTCCAGACTCATAGGCAGTTAACTATGGCAATTGTTTTATTTTGTGAATTTTTTCTTTTGGAGTAGATGGTGTTTTGTTGGTTGTTTTTCCAAACAATTAAGGTACCCTTCCATTTTTCTTTCATGAATGTGGATACCCTGTTCTAAGGCTTTTGTTTTGACCTAAGTGCAGATAATGTCAGTAAGGGTTATGCCTGTCTTTTCATCTGCTAGTTGCATTTGCTTGAAAGTTTGTCAAGACATTTTATATATCTATTTTTTCCTTAATACTGTAGTAATTTTGATCCATCAAACCAAGCATCTGAGGCATTGTGTCAAACACGTAGCATGCCTTGTATATGTTTACATATTTTGCATTCATCTCTAGAGTGCCTTTATATGCTTCCATATTTAGGCTGGGACTGGGAGGATTCTAGCAAAGCTAGTAAGTCACTCTGTGCTCAATAGGTGCACTGATAAGTTTGAGGGAAGCGGGGTTTTTCTTTCTGACGTGCAAGAGGAGGGCATCAGTTTAGGGTAGATGGGTTACTGATGGGACTTCACATGGCACCTGTCATGGGGGATTCACGGGCTGTAATGCCAATTCTGGAGTTGGGGTTTAAGGTTTGTTGAATCCATTCTTGTGCCAAGAGATCTGATGGTAAAGGTTCTATCTTTGGGAATAGAGTAATGTCACTCTTGAAAATGTCCATCAAACCAGGTGTCAAAGGCATTATGTCAAGCACTTAGCATGCCTTGTATATGTTTCCATATTTTGCATACATGTCTAGTGTGCCTTGTCTATGCTTCCATATTTAGGCTGGGGTTGGGAGGATTCTAGCAAAGCTAGTGGCTCCGTGCTCAATAGGTGCACTAATAAGTTAAGAAGGGAAGTAGGGTTTTTCTTTTTGACGTGAAAGAGGAGAGCCTCAGTTTGGGGTAGATGGATTACTGATGGGACTTCGCATGGCACTTGTCATGGGCGGATTGTAGTTCATGATGCAAACTCTAGAGTCAGGGTCTAAGGTTTGGTGAATCCTATTTGGGTTTGTCCTGTGCCAAGAGATTTGATGGTAAAGGTTTTATCTTTGGGGGATAAGAGTAATGTTACTCTTGAAAATGTGCATGTATTTTGTAGCCTTCAAATTACCCATTTTGTATTTATAAAGGCTCCAAACATATCTAGCTTGAGCAACATAAAAATATATAAACACCGGGCTTGCCTAATTTGGTTAGCTAAGAAATAGGGAACCAAAAAAAATAAAACAATTCAGCTACTTCAGTGCCATTACAGCTACTCACCAATGTTGTTTTATTTTTATTCACCCTCAAAACTTAGTTTTTTTGTGTCAATTAGGAACATATCAGTCCAAGCTACCTATGCATGTTCTTTCTGAAGAGTGGTTGCCTTTTTAGGGGTGACCATTGCCCTGCTGTGTAGTAAAATCTAAGATGCCAGAATTGGTAGGGACCAATACATGTTAAAGGTTTGGGTATGCAGGCACTGTAATTATTTTCCTTGGGTATGGGTATGTACATGTGCATGTGCGTGTTCCTAGGGTATGGTTTTGTGTGTGTGCATGCATGTTCCTTGTGTACAGTTGTGTGTGCGTGCATGTGCGCATGTTACAACTATTTTTTATGATCCTCCAATATGGATACAATTGAATCAATATTATATTATCATTTTCTCTATAGAAACTAAACCTATATTTGTAAGTATGTCATAAGAATACTTGTATAAAATAGCATCTTGTAGCTTGTAAGATTTATATTTACCCTTTCTTATTACAAGTAATCTCAAAATACTTACCTTTGCATTTCTTTCTTAAATCTATAACCACATGCAATAAACTACTACCTAGAAAATATAATTATTACTTTTCTTAGTTTCATTATAGTCGATAAAAATTCCTTTATAAAAACAAATAAAAGTGTAGACAGCTCATACCAGCTGATTTGGAGCACCTAATTAAGAAATAAAAAACCAAGAGATCTGATTGTGTGAACTCCTCAGCATCGCAATCTATAAAATATTGCATTTCCAAAGCCAAAACACAATCAGCCAAGAGTAAAAACCATAGAGCGTAGGGCCTTTAGCATGGAATTATAAGATCCTCACTTGCTGTACATTGCCATAAAATCAAAGTTATTCTGAAGCTTGAAGCAAGTGTTCCATATAAAAAAAAGATTGGAGTGATAGTGAAGTACGAAAGTGGACAAAAGAAGTATAGACAACAACCTCTTGCTGCACACAAGTAATAATAGTGATAATAACAATAATATTTTGAGGATGGCATCTTTATAGTGGGTGGAACGGATCATATGTAGCTAGAGCAGTAGGAGACTACTAAGAGAGCCATTAATTGTAGTACACATAATGTACAGCAGTTGGAGGAACAACAAACTGAATGGGCTTGGAGTGATATTGGACCTTCTCCAGAACCATGTGTTGTTTCTGTTTTGGTTTGAAGTTTACACGAGAGGTCATCTTTACACCACAGTGTTTGGATCAGGGGATATATTCTGTAGTGGTTTACGCATATGATTTATGTTTAGTAAAGTTTCAAAACAACTAGATTTTTACATTATTCCACCCAATGTATGGACAATGGCAGATGTGATAAATTATTGATCTGTTAATATTAATGCAATGCTTGTCGCACACAATTTTGGTTCTTATTAAAAAAATTGCACAGATTAAAAGGAAATGGTGTGACACACTTCAAAACATGAAAGCAGAGAATATTGAGCCAATTCCTTTGATAACTTTGAATTAACAATGAAACAATTCTTTCTTTAGATATTTTCAGGTTTGTAGGAGATTTGAACTGTGGGCTGACCTTGGATTTAGATGTCACAAATTCACATTGGGCTTGTATCTAGTATTGTTCGTTGTTTTAGACAACACACACATAATTAAATGCAGTAATTTACCCAATTTATGCTTGGCCTTGAATGTGGAAATTTACCCAATTTGCACGTGCAGTTGTCGTAAATTTTTGGATGCCTTTTTTTCATTTTGGTAGTCTAAGTTTGACTGAAGCTCTTCTACAAAAGTTGAAGCCACCATAGTAGGTGCAAACTCAACTCTAAAACTCATGAACACAATCTCATTCCATTTCTTATGTCTTTAGTTATCATGCATTATCTCCAATTGTGTTTTGATGTTGTATTAGTATAGAATACCAAATCCTTTGTTCTTTTGGTATTAACTATATTTACCACTATTTTGTAAAAGAGTTATAAGAGGAAAGTTTGCTAATTTTTCCTATAGAATCTCCTAGTGTAATGAACTATATTTTGAATTCGCATTGTTATTAATGCTTACTGTTAGCCATGTGCACATATCAAGAGTAATAAAGAATGAGTCTCTGCTTTTGCTACAGTAGATGAAGACATGTTGTTGGCTCTTGCTCATCAAAAATACAAAGGTGGTAGCTATGCACAGGCATTGGAACATTCCAATGTTGTTTATGAGAAGAATCCTCAACGTACAGGCAATCTTCTTCTTCTTGGGGAAATATATTATCAGGTATGCTCATCCATTAAGTAAAACTGAGCTCTTTAGAGTTGTGAAATCATGATTGTGTTATTTAATTGGTTTATTCTCTATGATAATTTGTCTTGTCAACAATGAAATACAAGTCCCCAAGCTACATCTGTTTTTGTTATTTGTACAACTACTGAATCTTTTAATTTTGATATCTGGGTAGCTGCATGATTTTGATATGTGCATTGCCAAAAATGAGGAGGCAATTAGGATTGATCCTTAATTTGCAGAGTGTTTTGGGAATATGGCCAATGCTTGGAAGGTATTATTTTCTACTCTACCAAGTTGGATGGCTCAAGAAATATTTGCCAATTCTGTTAACTAATTTGACTCAATATAAATGTAGTGACTTGTTGTGCATGAAAAGTTAATGTCAACTCTCTTGTTGTTTCTAGCCTAGGAGAAAGGCAATATTGACCTGGCTAACCAGTTATATTTAATTGCTATTGCGGTATATATAAACCCTGGTTTCTTTAGATTGGTACTGGAATAATTTATGAGCAATGTTGCGTCATTTATTCAAACTTTTGATTAGTTATTTTGGCTTTATGGGCTTGAGTCTCCTATGTGGTAATTGGATGCTTCATATATATATGGAGCATGTGTAAGGGGAAGTCTTTAAATATGTGTTATGTCTTATATTGATTTTGGAACGTCTTTAATGTGTCTCGCTACTTCTTTTGAGAGCTCTGGGGTTATTGGTGTTTTATTAGTGAGCTAAATGTAATTTTCGACTGACTAAAAGTTGTTTACTAATATAATATGCTTTTATTAGATGACTTCAATAAAGACAATTGAATTGTGGGGAACAGATTAAGTAAAATGGGGTTGGTGATGGTTATAAGGATGGTGCTATTTTTTGCTGGGCTAGAATGTGGCTAGGTCACATGGACCCTGAACAAGACCTGGTTATTTTTTCTGATCATGTGGAAGGGCTTAGTTTTAATATGGACAAGAAACTATCAAGTAATGATAAAACAACCAATATGAAGTTGCATAATAAATTATTTTAAACATTTACAATGAGAAGAAAGGGCTAATTGGATTACATTGACATGAAAAACTTTAAGTTAATTGGAATTCAATTACATGAGTTAAAGAAGGAAAAAATACAGGAAAATGCAACAAATAAAATAACTGCTAAAATACAATAAAATATAGAAAAAATTGCAATAGTTATTTTATGCCAAATATACCCCATAGAAAGAACAACAGAGTTCAAGCATAAAGTTTCAATATTACCTGTTACTCTCAAATTCTGAAATTCTTCGTTCTTGGAGTGTGAAGTAGAGAAAACAATGTGAAAATGAAAAAAATAGTTACTTATAGAAGAAAGAAGTTATTTTTTATAATGCACCAAAACCCACAGATTGATTAGTAATCTGTGAGGCTGGTTTTTTGACCAAAAAATTCAGCTCACCTGAAAACTTTGTTGGTTAGAATTAGCACAGTGCAACTGGTGGTTTTCAATTACTTATGATTAAACATAGGGTTTTTTTCTGAGTTTTGTTTCTATAATTTGTCAATTTAACTAGCACATTGATAGTTGATTTGAATTATGTCCAATGATTTTCTATTTTGTTATTAAGGTCAAGTTTAGTGCACATCTGAAGGAAAATGTGTTTTTGATGTTTATCATCTTTCGAAACTCACTTGTGTCACTTTTAGGCTTTGACATCTTTCAATGAATTTTAGGTGTTTGATTTTGGAGGTCATTTTACATGCATCCCATTGAACACACAATACATAATGTGTAGTAAGATCCACTTAGTGTTTTCTTTACAAATCATTAAGTTGGAGTATGGAAGAAGTTTTTATTTTTTAGCTTATTGGTACTACATTTTCTTTATGGTGTTTGGTGACTAGGTGATCTAGTTTCAATATTTTCCTCATCTTGTGTTTACATTGTTCTTAATTTACATGTGTCCAATTTTGTTTTGAAGTTACAGCCAAATTTATGTGATGCATGGTCAAATTTGGCTAGTGCATACATGCGGAAAGGAAGATTGAGTGAAGCTACAGAATGTTTCCATCAAGCTCTTCATCTGAATCCTCGTCTTGTAAGCTTCTCTCTTTGAGATTGTACATTTTATATGTACTTCAAGAGTTGGGTTGAATTGTCTAGTTGTAATTTTTATGTTATGCTATATAGGTTGATGCACACAACAACCTTGGAAATTTGTTGAAGGCACAAGGATTAACTCAACATGTAAGCTCTGTGTTTTTCTCTTTATACTTTGTTGGCTGATATAAATTAAATACTTGACTGCTATAGTTTTCAGTGTGGTGCAGGGATTTGTGAGCTAAAATATTATAAGTTGGCCTGATTGGTAATTTTCTTCTTTTAAGTAAACTATTTGATGTAGGAAATTGTTGAACATTTTTCATTATTTTAATGTGAATAGGCATACCTATGCTATATGGAAGCATTGCGCATACAACCAACTTTTGCAATTGCATGGTCAAATTTGGCTGTCTTGTTTATGGAAGCAGGAGATTATATGAAAGCCCTTGCACATTATAAGGTATAACTGTTATACTATGCCTAGTACATTTCACACAGTACTTGGGTTTTATCCATGAAGAAGCATATGTTCTTAATGAACAAGATGTGCAACAAGATCGTAGTTTTTTTTGTTCTCATGTGTATCCTTTCATGTGGAAGAACTTCCTAGAAAAGTTTGTTATTGTAATTCTGAACTTGATTGTTGGGTTTTATATGTAGGAAGCAATCAAACTTAAACCTAACTTTGATGATGGTCATTTGAAACAAGGGAATGTTCTTAAGGTAAATTTCCGTTGTTGTTTAGAGCTTTACTATTCACTTTCAGCTATGAAAAGTTAGGTGTTCATATTCATTTGTTAGATATTTACAATTTCAAGCAATGGGAAGGCCTCAAGGGGCAATTGTGTGCTATAAGCGAGCCATTCAAATAAGGCCTGACTATGCAATTTCTTATGGTAAGTATTGTTTTCAAATTCAAGCGATGGATATTTTAGAAGGGCTTGGGTAGGGGCTTCATCACATGATTGTCAAATGTTGTATTATGTTGTGTGTTGTGTCCCTATATGGCTGTATGTTCTATGTTTTGGATGATATTTGCTTGCATTCTCGGCTTTTAAGACCTATCTAAACATGGTGCTTACTAACAATACCCTTCTTATTTCTTCTTGTCTCATCTTTTTCTTTCATGAAGGTGTGCAGAATGGGACACTAGTGTTGGCATGCACAAAGTGCTTGTCTCAGCATGTAGTTTGCCCAAGTGCTTGTTTGTTCTCAAGTCCTAACAAGGAATTTGAATTGAGTTCTGCATGTACCATGGTTGCTAAATTAGTGTCCATCACCATTGTATTTAGTCATTCAGCTAGCATTAAGCACAACTATTTTTCAAGACTAATATCGATAAGGTTGGATATGAGAATAATTTGTAGAATTATTGTATCCTTCCCTAGTCTATAGAATTAGGGCTTTAGGTTTTCTGCTTGACTTACCTTGATGGAGGATTTCTTACATGGTTGTAGCTACAAGAATGTAGAAGGTATGATCAGTAGTGTGGACTTCTAAAATAGTAAAGCTTTCGATGGGTTAATTAGGAGTGAAAATGTAGAAGGTATGATCATTGGTACATACTTTACCTCTATTTAATGTGATTGGTTTCCCCTAAAGATATATGCTTGTCATTATAATAAGGGGAACAAGCCATGTGTAATGTATTTTTCAATGGCATCATTCACTTCATTCTTATATTGCACATTGAATAACTTCACCATTGAGTTTAAAGTATCACTATTCATCCTCCCCTTAAGCTTTGCTACCCTTGAACTATAGATGAAAAAAATTGAAATCATGTTTAGTGGAAAGTACTAGTATACATGGTATGATTATTCTTTAAAGGGTACTAGCTCAATGGAAGAGCACCTACTTTACAAGTAGGAGGATGATGGTTTGATTCCATCATGCCCTAATATGACTAAATTAATGACTAAATATATGACTAAATTAATGACTAAATATATGACTAAATAAATGACCAAATAAATGACCAAATAAGCTACCAAATGACCAAATAAACTACCAAATGACCAAATAAATGACCAAACAAATGACTAAATATATGACCAAATCAATGACCAAATAAATGACTAAAATAGTTTAGTCATAAATTTGGTCATGAGATAAATGACCGGCAATAAACTACCACTGGTCACGTGACCAAATTTGGTCATTTATCTACAATTTTTGGTAGTTTATTTGGTCATATATTGTTGTTTTTGTACTAGTGTAACGGGGGGAGTTATGTTGGTGAACCATTCCATCACTTGACCCTTAAGACTCCTTGGGAACAATCTCATGAGGTATGAGTCATCTTGATAGAACTCAAAACTCATGGTATAGAATTTATGCACTTGATCATGTTGGTCTCCACTCCCATCGTACTTTTCATATTGAGGGATCTCAACCTTTCTAGGGAAGTCTTTCATGTTAACACTTTTTTCAAAAGGATTAGGACAAATTGAATCAAGTGAGAATGAACTCTTGGGTGCCAACATCTTTTCCATCATACTCTTAATTTGTTTGATCTCTTCTTCTTGAGATGGACCGTGCTTCTTAATCTTCTTGTCCACATCAAATTTGTAGGGGACTCTAGCACCCTTGTTGATTAAACTCTCTAGGAACTTGTCTTTGTTTTTCTCTAAGTATCTCTCCACATACTGTTGGAAGAGTGGTTCTTTTTGTATCTTCATGAAGTCTTGGGAGTTGAGGTCAAAACTCGAGCTACTACCCCCATATTGTGAACCATGGTGAGCACGTTGTGAAGGTTATCTTGAGTTCCTAAGAGGTGTTTGTCTCCTATAATGATCATGTTGTGAAGCCCTTGTTCCTCTAGGGCTAGGAGATCGTGAAGGTGTTCTTGAATGTCTTCCACTTCATGGAGTCTTAAGAGGAGTGGATGGAGGAGAGTTGTTTCCACCACCAACACGCATGTTGTTAAATTGATCATTAAGTTGTTGGGCCAAGAGTCTATCTTTCTCTTCCTGGAAGGCTCTCTTTTCTATCTCCAACAAGGCTTGTCTCTCCAACTCCAAGAGTCTAAACTGCTATTCCTTTTCAGCTTGTTCATCCAAGAAGGCTTTTCTTTCATGCTCAATGCTCTTAAGTCTTTCACTCATGTATCTTGAAGTTGTTTTGAGTGGTGAACTTGGTCTTGAATGTCTAAACAATTCATTGGTGTATGTTTCATTCACACAAGTGTCATAGGGTTCATCATCTTGGTTTTCATGTTGTGATTGTTCTTCTTGATAGGCTTGCCTCTTATCTCTTTCAACCCTTTGGTGTGCATCTAGAAATCTAGTTGAGATAAGGGGTGAGACTGTTCGATTTTCATGAGAGGAATTGCCAAATGAAATGTTATCTCTATGTTTTTCAAATATGTCATCAAGGCATTTATCCATTTCTTCCCTCTCTCATCGAGTGATTGTGTAACTCATATCCATATCTGAGCGAGAAGATGTTAAGGGTGTACTCAACTCACTAAGGTTACTCTTGGGATCAAACCAAACTTCTGACTTGTTCCTGGGTGATTGATCAAATACGGGTTCTTTTCCCTTACGTTTTTGGTGAGTTTGAACTAAGGGTAATTGCTCAAAGACTACTTGAGGCCTCTTTCCTTGATATCTTGTTGTAACCGACATGAAAGAAAAGGTACTAGGTGATAGGATGACCCTAAGAAACATTGGTACCAAACTAGGATAGTGAAAGCACTCACTTGTCCATAAGAGAGGTGATAAGATAGAATTTTGTAAGAGGCATAAACCAACACTGCCACAGAGGTGCCCACTCAACAGGTGAATACCATAACACATATGGATCAAGAGGATGATTTACCCAAGTTATATTGATTGAATTTGCTTTTGTATGGAAGTGAATGGACAAGAGATTACTAAAACTCTCCAAGTGTGTTATCAAAGGATCCAAAGGTTTATGGGTATGTGCAAGATCATGAGGAGCCAAAAAGTGGCGATGTGAAAACTATTCACTTTTAACTCATCCAAAAGTGCATGAAAATGCTTGTTGACTTTTGAGTAGGCCTGGGTGTCAGTACACTTGGGCAAACTTGACACCAAAGCACAGGACTAATCGGGTACCCGATAACTATGGCATAAATCCGAAACCCATGAGCCCTTTTCTTTATTTATTTCCATGTTTTTTCTTGCTAAAACAGCTTGATATCATATACCCGATATATTTTCGGGTATCTAATTTTGGCAACAACAAATTTGACTCCCAGCATATTCGGTAAGTAAATTTTTTGTTTATTTTGATTATTTTATTTAATTTTCATGCCAAATGTCATTTTTTTTGTTGAAATAGGGTTTTCTATTTAAATTTGTAATACTATATGAAATTAGATTGAAATTTAGATTTTTTTTTATTTAATCAAGCATGGCTGACAACAATGAAGAAAATAACCCTCCCGCACCAAATAATGATCCCAAAAACAATCCCCCATGTCAAAACCCTCGATCTTTAGAAGATTTGATACAAGATAATTTGACCACAATATGAGGTTTCCAAAACACATATCAAAATATACCTATGTTAGGTCCCATGCTTGCCACACTAAATACAATTGCTGAAAATATTGACACACTCACGCAGCAACATAATGCTGCTCTTCATTGGCGTGATGATATGCACGCCCAATTTGATGATGGGCTTGACCATGATGGGATTGCGGCCCTTAATATAACTAAGGAAAATATAGCCACCCTTTTTGTCAATCCTAAAACTGAAATACCAGTTGACCCCAAAAAGCTCAAATTATCAATAAAATGGTGCACAAATGAAGCAATGCGCACAAACTTTTGGGATCGCTGGTGGATGGTTTTTGATAAACCACCCCATAGCAATTTGGAGGTCCCATTTTATTTCATAAAAAAATTGTATGCTGAGTTTGTGCTTGGTCACCATGTTGATTATTGGAGTATGAGGCCCAACATGGGCATAGGCAGAGGAGCTCCTCAGACTAGGCCATCTGCCCAGCACAAAAAGGCCACTACCTTTGTCCCCCCCACTGATGTCACACCCCCTCTTTGAGTGCAGCATCCCGATATCATTGCAAAGGCTGCCTCACAAACTATTAGGGACATTCATTTACTGAGTGATCAGTTGATCACGCAAACCAGGTCAGTGTTGCCTCCTGGTGTGGATGATGCTAGCACATCGACATCTCGTTGGAGCTCACATGTATGCGAGCCCCATATTTGCATTATATGCAAGAATATGTGCCTCAGACCGCTTACTGATGCTGATATATATTAGTTACATGTTAATGATGAGGAGGATATAGGAGACGCAACTGCAGAGGTTGCAACACCTCATGGAGCATCTACATCTCATGAGAGTGCTCAGGAGGTGTACGCAGAGCCATTGACTCTTGTTGATATGGTAAGAGTAAACATTATAAATAAATTTGTCACATGAATTATTTAATTTAAAAATAATTTATTTATTTAGATTAGTTTTGATGATTGCATGCACTTATGTATATATATTTTTTCCATTTATGTTCAGTCGATGACACAGGAGGAGGTGAGACAGGTGGATGAGTCCACACTTTCGGCCATTTCATTTGGCCTTGATGACTATACGGTATATTATAAATTATGTACCCATTAGTTATTTTTTATATCATTTGGTGTACATGCTTAAATCTCTATCAATTAGAGCAATAAAATTCATACATTTACTTATATATTGTCATCTAATTGTGTTCTTGCAGGGTACAGTCGATGTCAGTGGGGGGCATGAGGGGGTTCCTTCATCAAGTGTCGACAAAGGAAAGGTAGTTAATTGTTTAAGATTAATTATGCATGCACATGTATGCCACTTGTGTGTAGTAATAAATATTTTATTTGCACTTTATTGTATAGGGTGTGGCTATTGATGATGTCCTGACAGTAGTTCGGCAATGTAGGGTTACAGGCATCTCAATTCAGAGTGATAGCCCGATTGTACGTAGAATTTTACATATTGTTATTTGTATTTTATAACCAGGGTTGCTATGATGAAGTACATTTATATGTAATTGACAATCTTTCTACTCTCATAGGTTACTCCGAGTGTGAGGGAGGGCCCACGAGAATCTTTTGTATCTTTGTTGACCCAGTCCACTATTCCAAAGGAGGGATCATCAGATGTAAGTTTTAATTTTAGTTCAATCAATTTGTAATTTTATTATGCTATCATCCTATTTTGTAGATTTATTACTCTATGTTCCACCATTCTACTAATCTCATCAGTTGGTATTGTTGGCATGGTCCCTTCGCTACCCAAGACTTATGCTAGGACACCTGATCGTGGTAGGCGACTGAGAGACTAGGTACATATATTTGTATTCAATTATAATTTTAATTAAATTAGTGTTTGAATTATGAACTATATGTATATATGTAGACTATGATTTTGAACCTGTTACCTGTCTTGAAAGGCTGAAACATTCAAACATTAGACTAATCTAACATGTTCATGAACTAAAAAACAGCATAAGACATGAAAACAAAACCAAAGCCACCTCAAAATTGTTGCTAAAAACAAGTGCTATAGAGCAAATGTTTGGTTTGCTTCAATTAGAGGGATGTGGGTGTGCTCTCAAATGCATGGAGAGGGATTTATGGTGATGCATAAATCATGAGAAAAGCTTGAAATATGAACTAAGATTAATCCATTAAGCTATTCTAAGATGTGTTAGAAAACATGAAAAATATGAAGAAATCTAACAATTAAGATGTATGCTAAGATGATCTAGCTAAAAATGCTCATGATAAAAATGCATAAATGATAAAAACTAAGCTAATAATTTGCTCTTGGAAGGAGGAGTATTTATAGGATTTCCTAAGGGCTTGGGTTAGGAGGATAGGTTAGAGTTTGGGGTAAGGTTAGGGGTTGAGTCAAGGGGATAAGGATGAAGACTTTCTAGAAGAGTCTAGGCTTTCTAAGGATAAATATGGAATTTAGGAGATAAATAAAGATTTATTTATCTCAAAAGCTTTAATGAGTTTGAGGCTCATTAGGGGAAGGGTTATCTCCTTGTGACAAGTGTCATAAGGGGATTGGGTTGAAAGATGGGAGGAATGTGCACAATTTGGGAAATGTGCCTAAGGTCAAAGGGTGTAAGAAAGGGGTGAGGGGCTTCTTAAATGCACCATAAATGCATGTAAGAGGGATAAGGAGGCCTTAAATGCCTTCAATGCATGTAAGAGAAGCCTCTAGAAGTTTGTTGACTTTGGGTCAAGCTTAGGAGTTGGCTAACCTTGTTTAGGGAATGTGACAAGGTTAGGGGGAGGATTAGGATTAGGATTAGGGGATTTTAGGATTAGGATTGGTGAAGAGGTTGGGTTGAGAAGTTTCTAGAAGAGTCTAGAGTTTTCTTAGGTTTTATGGAATAAAAATTTATTCATTCCAAAGGCTTTTGGTTTTGGGAATATTTATTAAAATATATTTAATAAATATGAAAAGAAGTATTTAATTTTAATTAAATATTTTGAGTTGGGATTAGGGTTAGAAAAGATGGGATTAGCCTTTTAATCAAAATTAAGAAGGAATTAGAAGATTTTGGGAGAGGTTAGTGGTTTTAGGAAAAATGACCAACTTTTGGTCAAAAAATAAAATAATTATTTATTTTGGGATTTTTGGTCAATTTATTAATTAAAATAATTAATAAATAAGGAGATAATGTTTAAATAAGATTTAAACATTTTTGGGAGGGATTCCTTAATTAAATGTTTTTAATTAAGATAGAGGGATTTAATGACATAAAAATAAATTAATTAATTAATAAATGATGATGTCATCAGGGATTTTTCAGAAAATAAAAATACTTTATTTTCTAAAAGATTTTTAGGTGTCTACATTTTGCCCCTCTTTGATGCGATGCCGCAAGTGGCATGGCTTCAAAGACAAGAAAATAAGATGCCCAAGGCTAGAATTTAGAGGAATAAGGGATTGTGCCCCCTCGAGAAAATAACACAAGGAGTAAATGTTGTGGAATTTTCTTGAAAGGAAACAGAGAAGGAACGACTGAGGAAGCAGGGGAGATAAATTACCAAGCTTCCAAGAGCAAAGATGGGTGAATGCAAGATGAGATGGAATGCAAAATGCAAGATGAAGCTATATGAGGATGCAAGATTAATCTATATGATGCAAGATGTAGGGGATTTGGGGAAGCTCCATGCTTTAGATCTTTTAGAGAGCACAACCTAGTTTGATATAGCAATGCTAGAGACATGCCAAGGATACTAGGATCACGAGGCCTTGTCACCAGTGTTGCATAGGACTGACGCTAAAAAGACACGTAGGGTTGCCCCAGCATCACACATGAAACCCGAAGGAGGCATGGTGGAAATGATGCTGAAGAAACCACAAACACACGACTGACTCACAGGCAGAAGCAAAAGATCAAAAGACCTTGCCCCAGATTATCCTCATTCGTAGCACACCATGATATAAAGGATCGTGGTGACGTTGAGTAGAGAACAATGAGAAGCTGTAAAAGATTAACAAGACCCAAAGGAGAAAATTCAAGGTCAAAATGATAACTCCAAAAAGACATCCTTTGCCAAGGAGAGAGATTTGATTTGACTGATTTGATGGGGGGAAGATTAGATCGGACAGGAGGAAGGATACATCCTCAAGAACCCGCTAATTGATGAGAGAATGAGTGTGGTTGTTCGCTGGCAAATGATGAAGTCAAAGAATAATCACGGTGACCAAGAATAGTTGACAATTGATGTTGTTGAAGTACAAGGCTGGGTAGGATAGAGTGTTCTAATCAAAATGCTGCTGCAGGACTGACAAGGATGGATGTACAACGGACGGGAAAAAGATATGCAATGGATATGTACAAAATATCAGGATTGGGGATAGGAAGATCTCGCTAGACAGGATAGAGTACAAGATATACAGGATATGATACAAGATATGGTACAAGATATGTGCAAGATATGGGAAAAAGGGATTGTGGTGTTGCGGAAGGTTTATGGCTGGGGGATGGTGGATGGGGATGGGGATGGGAGAAAAAGGACTGAGATGGTGGGATGGGGGATGGGAGTTTGATAGATAATGACTCGGTCCACTATGTATGGTGCCTGTTTGCCAGGTTTTCACCAACATACTTGTCCAAGGCACTTGAATTGCCAAGTTTTCACCATTGGACGATTATTTTCTTTTCTTTTTTCTTTTTTTTTATTTTTTTTATTTTTTTTATTTTTTGATTTTTTTTTTCTTTTTTTTCTTTTTTGTATTTTCTGAATATGTAGGATCTGGTTCAGGCACAGAACCTCTTCAGATGTATGATGTTGATTGGATCATTCAAAGGCTCTCCTTCTGGTGTAGATAGCTGATAAGCTCCAGAGCCAAAACATGCTGTGATAACATAGGGGCCCAGCCAAGTAGGCTCAAACTTGCCTTTCTTTTCACGATTTGCTTGGACCTTCTGATTTTCTTTGAGAACCATGTCACCGACCTGGAACTGTCTAGGATGGACCTTCTTGTTATAACTCCTTTTGAGTCGATTCTGGTATGCAACCAGGTGATCATATGCTTGCTGTCTCTTTTCATCTAACAGGTCTAGCTGTGTGAGATGGGCTCCACGATAATCTTCATCAGTGGTGTAGTTCTTCATGGAGACTCGCAATGATGGGAGCTCGACCTCGATCGGCAGAACGGCTTCAGCACCATATACAAGGGAATATGGGGTGGTGCCTGTGGGAGTACGATAAGAAGTGCGATAGGCCCAGAGGGTAGGATTGATTTGGAGGTGCCAATCATGACCAGAATCATTGACAACCTTCTTGAGGATTTTCAAGATAGTTTTATTGGTTTCTTCAGCTTGGCCATTTCCTTGGGGGAAATATGGACTGGAGAAACGGTGATGGATGTGGAGTCTGGCACACAGATCATCCACATGCTAGTTTTCAAAAGGTGTGCCATGGTCTGTGAAAATGGTAGATGGTATGCTGAAGCGGTAGATGATGTGGTAAAGGATGAACTTTGATATTTGGATGCCAGTAGTTAGGGTGAGCGAAATCGCTTCAACCCATTTGGTGAAGTACTCTGTGGTAGTTATTATGTACTTGTGTCCATCCGAGGAAAGGGGAGTGATTAAGTTGACAAGGTCAAAGCCCCAACATGAAAATGGCCAAGGTGGCGCAATGGGCTGCAAGTCTTGTGCTGGTGCATGAATCAGATTTGCATGTTGCTGACATGGTAAACATCTTCTGACAAATTCACAAGCATCATGTTCTATGGTTGGCCAATAATACCTAACTCTAAGAAACTACTTAGCTAGAACCATGCCACTCGTGTGGGCACCACAAATTCTAGCATGAACCTCTTGTAAAGCCAGGACGGCCTCGTTTGAATCTAAACACCTAGAGAGGATATTGTGATACTCGCGATGATAAAGGGTGTTGGCTACAAGAGTGCAGCGGGAAGCTCCGTGAATAAGGTTTTGGCGTTGGTTATTGGTGAGATGAGGAGATATGATACCATTCTTTAGATATGCATGGATGTCATGGTACCATGGGGACTGAGGACCAACCAAGACACACACCATTTCTGCATCGACGTTCTCATAAGCTGGCGTATGTAGCTGCTCGACTAGGAATTCATACTGTGATGCATTGTGTAGGATTTCTAACAAGGATCCGATGGTTGCCATTGCGTCTGCTGCTTTGTTCTAAAGTCTTGGGATCTGTGTGAATTGTAGATTTAGGAAATGCTCTTTTAGTTTGTCCACCAACTCTTTGTAAGGTAGCAACTTGTCATCCTTTGTCTGATATTCATCTAGTACTTGTTTGATAATCAGTTGTGAATCTCCAAACACTTGTAATTCTATGATATTCCACTAAATGGCTATTCTGAGACCTGAGAGGAGTGCCTCATATTCTGCAATGTTGTTGGTACATGGGAATCCCAATTTGAATGATTTTGGGATGTAGTCACCTTGAGGTGTGACGAATAGGATTCCTACCCCTGATCCATGTGATGTGTAGGAGCCATCAAAGTATAGTTTCCACATGGGTTGTTCTTCGATCATACATAAGTGTTCATCAGGGAATTCCATGATTAGTGGATAGGTATCCACCAGTGGTGCTTCTGCTAGCTGATCGGCAATGACTTGCCCTTTGATTGCTTTGCGATCAATATACTGGATGTCGAACTCACTGAGTAACATGACCCATTTTTCCATACAGCCTATGAGGGTTGTCCTTGATAAGAGGTACTTGAGGGGATCCACTTTTGAAATGAGCCTGATTGTGTGACTGAGCATGTAGTGTCTAAGCTTTTGAGTGGCAAAGACCACTGCAAGGCATGTTTTTTCCATAGGTGAATAATTAAGCTCATATCCGACAAGAGTTCGACTGATGTAATAGATGGCTCTCTCCTTGTTGTCATCATCATGCTAAGCTAAGAGTGCCCCCAGTGCTGTAGTGGTTGCCGAGATGTAGAGTATGAGAGGGCATCCTGGAATTGGTGGTACTAGGATTGGAGAATTGGCAAGATACTCCTTGAGCTTATCAAAGCTTCTCTGACATATGGGATCCCACTTGAAGCTTGTGTCTTTGCATAGGAGATGCGTAAAAGGTTGGCACTTGTCTACTAACTGAGAAATGAACCGATGCACTGATTGAAGCTTTCCTTGTAGGCTTCTGAGCTGTTTAAGTGTTCTTGGTGGAGGCATCTCTATTATTGCTTTGACCTTCTTGGGGTCTATCTCTATGCCTCATCGTGATACAATGAAACCTAGGAGCTTTCCGGATGTAACACCAAAGACACATTTCTTTGGATTGAGCCGTAACCCATAGTGCTGCAGGTGATCAAACACACTCTCAAGAATGTCAAGGTGTCCATGGCGTGTCTTTGATTTTTCAATAATATCATCCACATAGTCCTCTAGGATCTTGTGGATCATGTCATGGAAGATTGCTGTCATCGCTCTTTGATATGTGGCTCCTGCATTCTTTAACCCGAATGGCATCATGTTGTAGCAGAAGGTACCCCATGGAGTAGTGAATGCTGTTTTATGTTGATCTACTTCTGCTATATGAATCTGATTGTAGCCTGCGAATCCATCCATTAGTGACAACATCTCATGACCTGCTGTAAGATCTACAATCATGTCTATATTTGGTAGCGGGAAATCATCTTTTGGACATGCCTTGTTCAAATCCCTAAAATCTGTGCATATTCTGATGTCTCCTGAAGGCTTTGTGACGGGTACCATGTTGGAGATCCAATCTGAGTAATCTATAGCTCTGATAATCTTTGCATCCAGGAGCTTTTCTAGTTCTGATTTTACCAATAGAGCTACTTTGGGATGCATTTTGCATAGCTTTTGCTTTACTAGCTTTTAGGATCCACTGCTAGATGATGAACGACAAGATTAGGATCAAGCCCAGGCATGTGCACATATGACCATGCAAAGTTCATAGTAGCTTCTTGAAGTAGTGCAGTGAAAGCCATTTCTTCACCTTCTGTCATGTTGGCTGCAATGTAGGTGATCCTCGGACATTCCTCTGTACCTAAGTTGACCGGCCTGGTTTCTTCTATGATGATAGGTGACTACTTAGGTCTGTAATCCTGGATGGGAGGAAGAGGCAAGTCTTCATCTTCTAGTGCTTGAATTGCCAAGTTTTCACTAGAAGATACGCTCTTTATTTTTACTTTTTTGGAATCAGAATGTGCCCCAGAAGGGTTTTCACATAAGGACTCATGTTTTACTCTTTCTATTTCTCTTTTGCAGCTAAAGCTTGCCTCCTCTCCAAAGTATCCTTCTGGGTCAAGCTTATAGATGTGAGTTGACTCTGAATTGTGAATTGATTGTGGGCCTGATGCCCCCATGAATTCTAGGAGTGCTTCCATGCTTTGGAACTCATCGATGTGTGTAATGCTTGGTTGGTCCCAGTCTATGAGTTTAGGGTGGGTGAGGGGAAGTTCTATGAGATTGATGGAAAGTTGTCGGAGGATAGAAGTCCCCAGGAGGGTGTCATCATCAAAGATATCATCGTAGGATCTGATTTCTTTCTCTTCAGGGATGTCTTCGATCTCTATGAGGTCATCCTGGCTATTTAAGAGGGGAATGCTAGTCATGTTGGTGCCCCCAGTTGCGGTATTGGGCCCTTGTATATGCAGGTGAGGGGTATTAAAACCAAGATCCTGATGTTCAGGATTCTTTGATGGTGTGATGGGATATTGGTTGCTGCCTTCTTGTGGCCCTAGACCACTGCCTTGATAATGCCATTGTTTAGTGGTATACTTATATTGTTTTGGATATTTATCTTTGAAATAGCCAAGAAGTTGAGTGTCAGGTGATGGGGGATCTTTATATAACCACCTATTTATGCCAGGATCCATCTCTTGACTATTTATGTTGCCATGGGATTCAAAAGTCATAGATCTGATTTTCTTGATTTCACGATGCTCTTCAATAGGCTTGCTTTGGTGATCTGGGTGCCCTTGAGTATGTGGATCAAGCGGAAGGGCCCCTATGGCAAATACATCATGTAGGCTATATTCACCACAACCCTGGTTATTGATCTTGATGAAAGAGAGGGTGGAGGTGAGAATGGTTTCTGGATCGCAATGGGATCGAGATGAGCTGGCAATAGAAGTACCAATGTCAGTTCCAGGATAATCAGTGGAGTGAGGGAATGATGCTTCCATCGCACGACAGTATGTGAAGGGTTGGGGGTCAGCATGGATGGTAACCTCAGTGCCTTGATGTGGAAATTTGATGCACTGATGGTAAGTAGATGGTACAACCTTAATGGAATGAATCCATGGTCAGCCTAGGAGGATATTAAATGGTAGGTCAAGATTGACAACATGGCAAATAGTATCTTGTGTTGCTGGGCCCAGTTGAATGGGAAAAGTAATGGTACCTTCAGAGGTACGCTCCAAGTTGTCATAGGCTTTGATAGTGATTACTTCATGTGCTATATCAGCCTGTGTGAATCCAATCTGCTGAATGAATTTTAAAGTACACAAGTTTAGGGCTGAGCCATTATCTATTAAGACCCGTTTGATGGCAAAGTCTCTGACCATGATGGCAATGCGGAGAGGAAGAGTATGGTTAGGTGCAATGACTGGCATGTCAGATGGTTTGAAGGATAAAGCACAAGCTGTGGATAGATGTCCCACAAGGGTCTCAAACTGGGTGGTGTTAATGTCTGTGGGGACATGTCCTTCTTTGAGAGCTCAGTCGAGAATCTCCTGATGGAGAGGTGAAGTGCGAAGAAGGTCCAAGATGGATATTTGGGCTGGTGTATTCCCAAGATGTTCTATGAGGTTGTACTGTGCATTGTGTGCATTTTGTACTGGCCTTGGACGGGCACCAACAATAGTTATCCAACCCCTAGGGGTGGTAACATGACATTGACTGTCTGCTCCTCTGACATGGATGGTATTGACTGTGGGCTCAACTTGGGTTATACATCCAACAAATTTATCATAATTGATGTAGGCAGTAGTGTGATCTTCTTGCTTTCCTTTACCATGATTCTGGGGATGATTGGTATTAGCTTGATTCTTCCCAGCATTGTGTTGTGGGAACACATTTTGATAGATTTGTAAATTGGCATTTGGTGAGGCTTGAGCAGGTGTATCTACTTGAATCTCTTTTTGATCAATGAGATCTTGGATATAGTTTTTGAGTCTCATACACTTCAGGGTAGTGTGTCCTTTGACATGATGATAATCACAGTACTCATGATCTTTGTACCACTCAGGCTTGGGGGTGGTATCATCAACTGGATGAATTGGTGGATATGTAATTAAGTTCGCCTTGGCCATCCGATGAAAGATAACATCCAGAGGTTCACCCAGTGGTGTGAAGGTCTTCTTTGGATAATTTTGAGCTCTGGGTTTGTTCTGCTTGGGAGCAATATTGACGGCATTGACTTGATTGTTTGGGTTACCTTGATAGGCTTGATGGGCTTGTTGTTGATAATTTTGCTGATTATTCTAAGAAGGATATTGCTGCATGGGTTGTTGATGGACTTGAGGAGGTTGCTGATGGATGGGCGCTTGTTGTTGTTGGTATGCAAGAGTTGACGGAGGACTAGCTACAACAAATTGGACATGCTTGGTATCAATGGCTCCATCAGTAACAACATTCTTGTTACGATTCCAGTAACGGGATTTATCATTGCTCAGTTTTTGGGCATCATTTTTGAAGTGTTGGATTGTGCCTTCATCTAGGAGGGCCTTTTCAATACCTATCCCCTTGCTCTTGATATCTTGATAGGTTTGGAGACAATTCATCCGCATGAAGTGGGATAGCTTGGGATGCAGGTTATCAATGAAGATTTTGGTCAAATGCTTTTCTGGCGGTTGGTATGATAATCTAGTGGTCAGGTTCTGCCATCGTTGCAAGTATTCTGCTAGGCTTTCCCCTTCTTTCTATTTTGAGTTGCAGAGATCTAACAAGGTCAACTCATTCTCAACATTGTGGGCATAGTGGTTGATGAACTTCTCAGAGAGTTTAGCAAAGGTTGCGATGGTCCCACTGGGTATTTTATAGAACCACTCAACAGCTATTCCTCCCAAGCTTTTGGGGAATAAACACAAGAGATAGTTATCACTGTAAGCCACTTCTTGGCACGCCATATAGAATTCCTTAACATGATTGACTGGATCTCCTTTCCCCTGATATTTATCAAACTTAGGTGTCTCAAAGTGCTTGGGGAAAGGTATAGCAGCAATGGATCGATCAAATGGGTAAGGACACAGCTCTTCAAACTTGTAGGTTTTTCTCTCAGTACTAGTTTGGAGCTCTTTAAGAGCATTCTTCATGGCTTCCCACTCAGCATTGATTGGTGTTTGAGCAAGTACTCCCATTTGAGGTGGATATTGTGGAGTGGGATATGGAGATGGCCCAGCGGGATAGGTATATTGGAGTGGATCTTGGAGTGATGCTTGCTGGGGAGGATACTGCTGATTTGGCATAGGGGGATTTTGTGGTGATGGATATGGGATTTCTTGCTGGTGTTGTGGGATGATGGGAATTTGTTGCTGCGCCTGGTAGGAGGAAGCTTGCTGTTGCTGGGGAATGATAGGGGTTTGTTGTGGGGAAGGTTGGTGGAATGACACCGCTTGTTGGTAAGGTGGTCCTTGCTGAACTTGGCTCTGTGGTTGACCAATGTAGGTCGGGTGCATTCCCGCATTGCTTAAGGGTGAATTTGATGTGGGGAAGCTTGAAGAAAATGGTGGTTGGGCAAGATAACTTGTGAAATGGGATGAACTTTGCTGCTAAGGTGGAGGAACTTGCTGAAAGGCATTAGGTGTTGTGAATGGATAGTTTGCAAAGGATGAAGCTGGTGGAAGTTGTGATGGTTGTTGTGCTGCTTGTGAGGAGGTGGCTTGTTGGTTTCCAAACATAGATGTAGGAGAATGGGATGGTATGCCCCAAGCTTTCATTTCTTCTTGAGTGAGGCCCCAACGAGAGCCAGTGTGTGGTGGGAATTATGTTGCAGTGGACGCCGGGAAGGTGGATGTGATGGGAGTTTGGGATATGAATGGTGGATTGGAAAAGCCCATGGAATGCATCCCTGTGGTGAAGGCATTTTGATGGGCTTGTGCCTGGGTAGATGCTTGTTGGGGGGGAAAGGAAGGGAACCTTTGCGCTCCCCATGAAAAGGGTGATGTTGATGCAGAAGCTTGCTGAGGAGGAAAGGGGAGTGATTGCGCTGCCCCCGGAATAGATGATGCTGGCATTTGTTGGGTGAAAGGGGGAAATGATTGTGTTGACCATGGGAAAGATGGTATGGATGTTGAAGCTTGTGGAGTAAGGGGGGAGGATGATTGCATCCCTCCTGAAAAGAATGGTGTGGAAGGAGATGGAGCTGCTTGTGTAAATGGATGTGTAAGAGGTGGGAATTGATTTTGTGACAAGCGTTGGATTTGTGCAAGAGCTTGGGAGGCCATGGTAGATGATGAAGTACCTGTGATAGGGAATGGAGCAGATGGTGTGATAGCTTGGGTTACGGGGCTCGCGAAGCTTCCTTGCAGAAGAAGGGGAATGGTGGAGGTTGCTTGAGATGTTTGCAAGGTGGGATCAGGGAATGGTTGGATGAATGGAGAGTATACTTGTGTTGGGATTTGGATAGTGCTTATGGGAATACGAGGATGGAGATATGGTGGAATGGGAATATGCCTTTGTGCAAAATTAGTGAACATGCTCTGCTGGTTTTGGGCTATGAGTGTATTGACTGCATTCTCTGGGTGATTCACAAATGTTTCTATTGCCAGAGGAGCTGAGGGGATACTGGGATCATCCCATGTATTTCCAGATTGTATTTGGGGATCATAGGATACCATTACACTGGTAAAAATGTTGGGATCAGATGAGCTGGTGATTGGATAAGGATTCATGTGCCTTCGCTTCCTAGATCCAGATCTTGTCTCGACAGGCATGGAGATGCATATGCTTAGATGGATGCAAGATGTTTCCTAAAGGACTCTAAAGGATGGTGGATGCAAGCTTAAGGAACTTCTAAGGATGATGAATTTCTAGGATGCGATGCAAGGATTGATGAACTGCTTAGATTTGGATTAAGGATGGTGGCAGATTGATGGGAGACGGTGGCAAATTTGGTAAAAAAGCTTGGTGATGATGGAGGCTTGGTGGGATGCTTTGATTTGGGTCAAGATTGGGTGGAGGATTGGTGGGATGCCGATGGAAGATTACTAAGTGTCAATAATGAGCTATTATTTTTCCCTGATGGAGGATCAGTGATAGGATTTGGGCCAACCTAGGATAGACTGATGATCTTCAGTTAACTGGATGCTTATCAATACAAGCCAATCTCTTGCTCGAGATGATGAGGCTATGCAAGGACAAGTTGGATTTCCTTTAGATAATGCTCTGTCATAAAGGGGATGATTTCTAATTTAGGATAAGGGATGGAAACAACTCAAAGGTTTTGAACACTAAGTATTTGTGGATTTGGATCTCTAGATTTGGTACAAAAGATGGTGGGTTCTGATTTAGATGATGGATGCTGGATTTCGATGAAGGATATGGGATTCTGATGGTGGATTGCTGATGAAAAGATGGTGGAGGATGATGGAACAATGCTCTTTCTAAAGGGATGATGCAGATGTGACTGGGATGGATGATCTATGATGCTGCTAGGAGGATGATGGTGCATGCAACTAAGAAGGACTCTAGGATGTAACTAAGGTTTGGTGAAGATGCAGGGATGAAACTAAGATGAAGCTAGGATGAGGGACTACCGAGATAGGATTTTGAGATCTGCAGGTAGAATGGACATGTGATGGATCTAGCTAATATTCTCTTTCAAGGTTGATGTAGCGATGGTTTACTCGAAAATGGTAGGCAAACTGTTTGACTCTTGCATTATAGCCAATATTATCAAGCTTTTCTTGATATTTTTCTTCTACTTGGGTTGCTTGGACAAAGGATTGATGGCTTTTAAGGTTCCTCTCTGCAACTTTCTTCTCTTGATAATCTTTGGATTTGGGCAACTTGGCTTTTGGATGTTTGATCAAATTGGGCATATCTTTGGAAAATTCTGATAGGTTTGGTTTGAGAACAAAAGGCTCTTTGGATATCTGATTTCTGCAAGATTTTCTGAGTATCAAGTTTGTTGATTGGTTTGATTTTCTCAAGTGGCAAAGGATAAATTAAAAAGACTTCTGACAAAGCAATCTCCGCAAAGGGCAAAGCAACCTTGCGAGATACAAACAAGATGACTGACTCTGATAAAGCTTTGAAAGTGTATGTTTCAACAAGTGTTTTCACGGAGTCTTTGACTGTCAAGCACTTCAAACAGATCTACCTAAGGAAGGTGAGTATCAAAATCACTTGCCCACAGCTTGGTATCCCGCAGAAGGGAATTCAAATGGTGAGTAATCTTGAGGCGACTCGGTAAACCCCTTGGAATCGGTCCTTGCACAAGGATTTTGATACTTTCGGATGTAGATAGGGTAGCCTCTATTTTATCAAGTTTCTAATAGTTCCGTGGAGTCTCCATACCTGGTTATGCTGACCGCCTGTGACTCACTTAAGAGCCTAGCCAACAACACTGGGGGAGGAATATTTACCTTTCCCTAGAAATTTGTATTTGGCACAAGACGCCCGGCGATTAGGAGATGTAAGTGAGTTCTTTTTGCCTTCACTTTATTTATATACCGGCCGGGGGTGATACCGGTTTGAGATCATTCTCTGAGGAGGAAGCGCTTTTCTCCCCAGACAGGCCTCGCTAAAAGTAGAACAAGTGAACTTGTCTTAGTTCAAATGTTCTACGTTGCTTACCGTAACAAGGATTATACAAAAAATGTAAAGCTCCTAGATGCACATTAAGCAAGTTGTTCTTTTTTTTTTTCAAATTGATTAAGTGATGTTTGAAAAAAAAAACCTTTGAAATTGAAGACACAAGTGCTTAAGGTTTGATTTGTTCTTTTCTCCAAAAGATAAACGATTTGAGCGATTGCAAGTTCTTTCCTTTGAGCATTCAAGATTGAGTGAGCGTGTTTGATTTAGAACTTTGAAAGTGCTTTGTTTTAACCTTAGATCATTCAAGATTGAGTTTGTTTGAACTGAAATACAACAAGGAAGGAATAGGGATGCTTTTCTTTCCAATTTAGATCATTCAAGATTGTGTTTGATTTTCAAAATGAAAATGACACTTTAGGACCTAAGTTCATTCCTTTAGTTTCATTCAAGATTTTGTTTTGACTTTTTTTATAGACCCCAAGGCAAAGTTCCTAGATTTAGTTTGATGCATGAATTGGAAAAACATTCAAGACTTTGCCACAAAAAGATGTTAGAATTTCTAGGACTGATTTTCGAAACCCATTTTAGATTTTAAGATGCAAATTTGAGATTCTTTTTAAGTACCCAAAGCTTTCAAGTGTTCCTAATTTTTGCATGAATGCATCTAAAACCTTGATGTTGCAAGGATGCAAATGCTTTGATTAATTTTTCTTGTTTATTAGAACAAATTTTGAAAATTGTAGTCTTTAATGCATTCAACAATGATTTGGAGATTCATTGTTGAATAGAAGAAGAAGAAGAAGATAGAATAGAAGAAGAATATAGACAAGAAGAGGAAGAAGAATTCGAAGTGCTTCGTCCACCTATAAGTTTGAAAAATCAGAATGTTTGCAAAGAACCCGTGAAGTGGGTCCCACCGGGCATGCCAGAATGTAGACTATGATTTTGAACCTGTTACCTGTCTTGAAAGGCTGAAACATTCAAACATTAGACTAATCTAACATGTTCATGAACTAAAAAATAGCATAAGACATGAAAACAAAACCAAAGCCACCTCAAAATTATTGCTAAAAACAAGTGCTATAGAGCAAATGTTTGATTCGCTTCAATTAGAGGGATGTGGGTGTGCTCTCAAATGCATGGAGAGGGATTTATGGTGATGCATAAATCATGAGAAAAGCTTGAAATATGAACTAAGATTAATCCATTAAGCTATTCTAAGATGTGTTAGAAAACATGAAAAACATGAAGAAATCTAACAATTAAGATGTATGCTAAGATGATCTAGCTAAAAATGCTCATGATAACAATGCATAAATGATAAAAACTAAGCTAATAATTTGCTCTTGGAAGGAGGAGTATTTATAGGATTTCCTAAGGGCTTGGGTTAGGAGGATAGGTTAGAGTTTGGGGTAAGGTTAGGGGTTGAGTCAAGGGGATAAGGATGAAGACTTTCTAGAAGAGTCTAGGCTTTGGATGAGGATGAAGACTTTCTAGAAGAGTCTAGGCTTTCTAAGGATAAATATGGAATTTAGGAGATAAATAAAGATTTATTTATCTCAAAAGCTTTAATGAGTTTGAGGCTCATTAGGGGAAGGGTTATCTCCTTGTGACAAGTGTCATAAGGGGATTGGGTTGAAAAATGGGAGGAAGGTGCACAATTTGGGAAATGTGCCTAAGGTCAAAGGGTGTAAGAAAGGGGTGAGGGGCTTCTTAAATGCACCATAAATTCATGTAAGAGGGATAAGGAGGCCTTAAATGCCTTCAATGCATGTAAGAGAAGCCTCTAGAAGTTTGTTGACTTTGGGTCAAGCTTAGGAGTTGGCTAACCTTGTTTAGGGAATGTGACAAGGTTAGGGGGAGGATTAGGATTAGGATTAGGGGATTTTAGGATTAGGATGGGTGAAGAGGTTGGGTTGAGAAGTTTCTAGAAGAGTCTAGAGTTTTCTTAGGTTTTATGGAATAAAAGTTTATTCATTCCAAAGGCTTTTGGTTTTGGGAATATTTATTAAAATATATTTAATAAATATGAAAATAAGTATTTAATCTTAATTAAATATTTTGAGTTGGGATTAGGGTTAGAAAAGATGGGATTAGCCTTTTAATCGAAATTAAGAAGGAATTAGAAGATTTTGGGAGAGGTTAGTGGTTTTAGGAAAAATGACCAACTTTTGGTCAAAAAATAATTAATTAATAAATAAGGAGATAATGTTTAAATAAGATTTAAAATTTTTTGGGAGGGATTCCTTAATTAAATGTTTTTAATTAAGATAGAGGGATTTAATGACATAAAAATAAATAAATAAATTAAATAAATAAATAATTAAAAAATGATGATCTCATCAGGAATTTTTCGGAAAATAAAAATACTTTATTTTCTAAAGGATTTTTAGGTGTCTACAATATATATGTACAAATCATATAAAGTAAGCAATCTAACTTGGGTTTGAACTCATTTTTTATGCAGGATCAATCAAAGCCCAACACTTCTTCAAAGAGGCTACATTTTGATGATCCCCCTACGACATAGGATGTATCTCAATTCAGAGTGATAGCCCGATTGTACATAGACTTTTACATATTATTATTTGTATTTTGTAACCAAGGTTGCTATGATGAAGTACATTTATATGTAATTGACAATCTTTCTACTCTCATAGGTTACTTCGAGTGTGAGGGAGGGCCCACGAGAATCTTTTGCATCTTTGTTGACCCAACCCACTATTCCAAAGGAGGGATCATTAGATGTAAGTTTTAATTTTAGTTCAATCAATTTATAATTTTATTATGCTATCATCCTATTTTGTAGATTTATTACTCTATGTTTCACCATTCTACTAATCTCATCAGTTGGTATTGTTGGCATGGTCCCTTCGCTACCCAGGACTTATGCTAGGACACCTGATCGTGGTAGGCGACCAAGAGACTAGGTACATATATTTGTATTCAATTATAATTTTAATTAAATTAGTGTTTGAATTATGAACTATATATGTATATATACATACATACATACATATATATATATATATATACATATAGATATACATATATATACATATGTATATATATATATATGTGTGTGTGTGTGTGTGTGTGTATATATATACACACACACACACACATATATATATATATACATACATATATATATGTGTGTGTGTGTGTGTGTGTGTGTGTGTGTGTGTATGGATATGTACAAGTCATATAAAGTAAGCAATCTAACTTGGGTTTGAACTCATTTTTTATGCAGGATCAATCAGAGCCCAACACTTCTTCAAAGAGGCTACATTTTGATGATCCCCCTACGGCATAGGATGTAGTTTTAGTTTTGTGGTCATTTAGAGATGCCACTTGGCACATTTTGAGATGGCATATATGCCACATTGTACACCTTAAAATATTGATTTTGTAGACATTTTGAAATGGCATGTGCCATATTTGTATATGGAGATACTTTTGATACATTTGAAACTTGGTATATATAGAACATGTTCATTTATATGTTATATTTGCGTCATCTTTTGTATATACATATTTATTATTTATGTTTATGGAATTGAATGGTGAAGTTATATCTTGACTATGATTATCATTATGATTTAAATTATATCTTGTTGAAGTTACATTTGTTTTTCTTTACTCTAGAATACCCTGTTCATGGAGCTTATTATGTTTGAGGTTTAACTTCTATAGATTTCCTATGTTCTTATGTTTCATACCTTTATATATACTCACTTGAGCCACTTAGTACTACATTGTTTTAATACTATGTATATACTCACTATGTATATAACTCATCATATTGGGGTCACTTGAGCTATAGAAGATCGCTACCCAATCGTGCTTAGTGCACCTTGGGGTCACTTGGATCGAGCGTGGTCGCGAGCGTTCTAATGACTCCGTGGGAAAAACAAGGTTGTCACTAGCATTTACCCAGCCAACCAAAGCTGATGGAGTAGATGGTTCAATGCAATGTCAAATGGTTTGAAAGATACGCTACTGAGCCACTTTCAACTAACCCTCACTGCAAGTTTTGGCATCGACTGAGATCGCCTTTCCAAATGCAAATGAAGTCAAATCACCCAAAACTGTGAGAGGTTATAGTAGACCTCAGAAACATGATCCCATAGCCCTTGATGGTTTGTTGATACCTCTCATGAGCTCTGAGATACGAACCCTAGAAGATCACTGCCTAATCGTGCTTAGTGCACCTTGGGGTCACTTGGGTCGAGCATGGTCGCAAGCTTTCCCGTGACTCCATGGGTGGAATGGGGTTGTCACTCATGTTTACCCGGCCAACCGGAGCTGATGGAGCAGACAGTTTGATGCTAGGTCAGATGGTTTGAAAGATACGCTGCTGAGCCACTTTCAATTGACCCTCACTGCAAGTTTTAGCATTGACTAAGATCGCCTTGCCAAATGAAAATGAAGTCGAATCACCCAAAATTGAGAGAGGGTATTGTAGACCTTGGAAACATGATCATGTAGCACTTGACGGTTTGTCAATACCTCTCATGAGCTCTGAGATACAAGCCATGGAAGATCACTGCCCAATCGTGCTTAGTGCACCTTGGGGTCACTTGGGTCGAGTGTGGTCGCGAGCATTCCCATGACTCCATGGGTAGAATGGGGTTTTTTGATGAAGGGTGCTCACCTTAATACCACAAACACATAACAGAAATAGAGAAATAACAACAATATGCAAGAACAAAAAATTGGCTACTTATTATCTCCACAAATGTGGAATTACAAACTTTCAGAATTACGATATGCAAAGCCACATGGGCATTCCCTTACAATATTATGTAGGACAAAGCCTCAAATGAATACCTAGATCTACTACCCAGAAATGTCCCAAACTACCTAAGACAACACTACAACCTTCCTTATATAGGAAATTTTCCACCACCTGGGAAGGTTCCATAATTTTTAGCCAACAAGGCGAACCAAACTTAGAATTATTTTATTTTTCATTTTATTACATCAAAGTCGGCTCAAAATAACTTTTGAAACCCAAACAGAAATTTTGAAGGAAAATCATTTTTCGCCATTTTAGGTGATCCAACTTCTCGAGACCATAAGTCATCACATGATGACCTGATTGACTATTATAACCCCATTTTGGAAAGGGCACAAGGAGCTCTACAACGTTTAAATTGAGCAAGCTTCATTAAGTCAAAAATTTGACCTCATCTGAGGCCTTTAAAGCCTTCAAAATTGAGTTCAAAGTTTCTGTACCTTGTTTCCAAAACCGAAAAGTTTCAATATCTTCAAAACCAGACTTGATTTAGCAATGAAACTTTATAGGCAGGCTGATATGACTAAGATGAACCTCCAACTATGAAATTAGAACATTCTGAGATTGTATGACCAACTTACTAAAAATTACAACTTTCCATAAATAGCAGCTCTACACAAGATAGCCCTTATTGAAAAGAAACCATAAATATTTTTGGGTGATGCAATATTTCTCTTACACCTAGGATACTTCTGCATCATTGTCACTGGCGCTTACCCAGCCAACCAGAGCTAATGGAGTAGATGGTTCGATACCAGGTCAGACGGTTTGAAAGATACGCTACTGAGCCACTTTCAACTGACCCTCACTGCAAGTTTTGGCATCAACTGAGATCACCTTGCCAAATGCAAATGAAGCTGAATCGCCCAAAATTGAGAGAGGTTATAGTAGACCTCAGAAACATGATCCCATAGCCCCTAACATTTTTTTGATACCTCTCACGAGCTCTGAGATACGAGCCTCAAAAGATCACTGCCCAATCATGCTTAGTGCACCTTGGGGTCACTTCAGTCAAGCATAGTCGCAAGCTTTCTCGTGACTCCATGAGTGGAATGGGGTTGTCACTAGCATTTACCTAGCCAACCAGAGCTGATGGAGTAGATGGTTTGATGCTAGGTCAGACGGTTTGAAAGATACGCTGCTGAGCCACTTTCAACTGACCCTCACTGCAAGTTTTGGCATCGACTGAGATCACCTTGCCAAATGCAAACGAAGTCGAATAGCCCAAAATTGAGAGAGGTTATTGTAGACTTCAGAAACATGAACTTGTAGCCCCTAATGGTTTGTAAATACCTCTCATGAGCTCCAAGATACAAGCCATGAAAGATCACTGCCCAATTGTGCTTAGTGCACCTTGGGGTCACTTGGGTTGAGCATGGTCGCAAGCTTTCCCTTGACTCCATCGGCGGAATGGGGTTTTCATTGGTGTTTACCCGGCCAATCAGAGCCAATGGAGTAGATGGTTCGATGTCAGGTCAGACGGTTTGAAAGATACGCTGCTGAGCCGCTTTCAACTGACCCTCACTGCAAGTTTTGGCATCGACTGAGATCACCTTGCCAAATGAAAACGAAGTCGAATCACCCAAATCTGAGAGAGGTTATTATAGAGATTGGAAACATGATCCCATAGCCCCTAAAATTTTATCAATACCTCTCACGAGCTCTGAGATATGAGCCATGAAAGATCGCTGCCCAATCATGCTTAGTGCACCCTGGGGTCACTTGGGTCAAGCATGGTCGCAAGCATTCCCATGACTTCATGGGTGGAATGGGGTTGTCACTATCATTTACCCAGCTAGCTAGAGCTGAAGGAGTAGACGGTTCAATGCCAGGTCTGACGGTTTGAAAGATACGCTACTGAGCCACTTTCAACTGACCCTCACTGCAAGTTTTGGCATTGATTGAGATCACCTTGCCAAATGCAAACAAAGTCAAATCGCCCAAAACTGAGAGAGGTTATTGTAGACCTCAAAAACATGATCCTGTAGCACCTAATAGTTTTTTGATACCACTCACGAGCTCCAAGATACGAGCCTTGGAAGATCGCTGCCCAATCGTGCTTAGTGCACCTTGGGGTCACTTGGGTCAAGCGTGGTTGAGAGCTTTCCCGTGACTCCGTGGGAAGAATGGGGTTGTCATTGGTGTTTAACCAGCCAACCAAAGCCAATGGAGTAGACGGTTTGATGCCAGGTCGAACGGTTTGAAAGATACGCTGCTGAGCCGCTTTCAACTGACCCTCATTGCAAGTTTTGGCATCGACTGAGATCACCTTGCCAAATGCAAACAAAGTCGAATCACCCAAAAATGAGAGAGGTTATTGTAGAACATGGAAACAAGATTATGTAGCACCTAATGGTTTTTTGATACCTCTCACGAGCTCCGAGATATGAGCCATGAAAGATCACTGCCCAATCATGCTTAGTGCACCTTGGGGTCACTTGGGTCGAGCATGGTCACGAGCGTTCCCATGACTCCGTGGGTGGAATGGGTTTGTCACTGGCATTTACCCAGCCAATCAAAGCTAATGGAGTAGACGGTTTGATGCCAGGTTAGATGGTTTGAAAGATATGCTGCTGAGCCGCTTTAAACTGACCCTCACTGCAAGTTTTGGCATCGACTGAGATCGCCTTGCCAAATGCAAATGAAGTTGACTCGCCCAAAAATGAGAGAGGTTATTGTAGACCTCAAAAACATGATCACATAGCCCCTGATGGTTTTTCAATACCTCTCATGAGCTCTAAGATACAAGCCCCAGAAGATCATTGCCCAATCGTGCTTAGTGCACCTTGGGGTCACTTTAGTTGAGCGTGGTTGCGAGCGTTCCAGTGACTCTGTGGGTAGAATAGGGTTGTCACTAGTGTTTACTTGGCTAATCAAAGCTGATGGAGCAGATGATTTGATGCCAGGTCGGACGGTTTGAAAGATATGCTACTAAGTCACTTTCAAGTAACCCTCACTACAAGTTTTGGCATCTACTGAGATTTCCCTACCAAATGCAAACGAAGTTGAATCACCCAAAATTGAGAGAGGTTATTATAGACCTCAAAAACATGATCTTGTAGCCCCTAATATTTTTTTGATACCTCTCATGAGATCTGAGATAGGAGTCCCAGAAGATTGTTGCCCAATCGTGCTTAGTGCACCTTGGGGTCACTTGGGTCGAGCGTGGTCGCGAGCGTTCCCGTGACTTTGTGGGTAGAATGGGGTTGTCATTGGTGTTTACCCGGCCAACTAGAGCTGATGGAGCATACATTTTGATGCCAAGTCAGACGGTTTGAAAGATATGCTGCTGAGCCGCTTTCAACTAACCCTCACTGCAAGATTTGGCATCAACTGAGATTGCCCTGCCAAATGCAAATGAAGTTGAATCGCCCAAAACTAAGAGAGGCTATTGTAGACCTTAGAAAGATGATCCTATAGCCCTTGAATTTTTTTCAATACCTCTCACGAGCTCTGAGATATGATCCCCTGAAGATCGCTACCCAATCGTGCTTAGTGCACCTTGGGGTCACTTCGGTTGAGCATGGTCGTGAGCATTCCTGTAACTCCATGGGTGGAATGGGGTTGTCACTAGAATTTACCCAGCCAACTAGAGCTGGTGGAGTAGATGGTTCAATGCCAAGTTGGACAGTTTGAAACATACGTTGTTGAGCCGCTTTCAACTGACCCTCACTGCAAGTTTTGGCATCGACTGAGATTGCCCTGCCAAATGCAAACGAAGTGGAAATAACCAAAAATTGAGAGAGGTTATTGTAGACCTTAGAAACATAATCTCGTAGCCCCTAATGGTTTTTCAATACCTCTCACAAGCTCTAAGATACAAGCCCTAGAAAATTGCTGCCCAATCGTGCTTAGTGCACCTAGGGGTCACTTCGGTCGAGCGTGGTCGCGAGCGTTCCCATGACTCTGTGGGTGGAAAAAGGTTGTCACTAGTGTTTACTTGACCAACTAGAGCCAATGGAGTAGATGGTTTGATGCCAGGTCAGACAGTTTAAAAAATACGCTGCTGAGCCGCTTTCAACTGACCCTCACTGCAAGTTTTGGCATTGACTGAGATTGAGCTGCCAAATGCAAATGAAGTCGAATCACCCAAAACTGAGAGAGGTTATTGTAGACCTCAGAAACATGATCCTGTATCCCCTAATGATTTGTTGATACCTCTCACGAGCTCTAACATACAAGCCCTGAAAGATCACTGCCCAATCGTGCTTAGTGCACCTTGGGGTCACTTCAGTCAAGCATGGTCGCGAGTGTTCCCGTGACTCCATGGGCCGAACAAGGTTTTCACTAGTGTTTACCCAGCCAATCGAAGCTGAAGGAGTAGACGGTTTGATGCCAGGTCAGACGGTTTGAAAGATATGCTGCTGAGCTACTTTCAACTGACTGTTAGCGGTATGTTTGAAATTTGAACTATGAAACTAATCATGATTAAGCTTGTGAAATTTGAGCTGTGAAGCTTATTATGTTTGAGGTTTAACTTTTATAGATTGTTTGAAATGATAAAAAATAATATCCTTAAAGTGTTATAAACAACAATCAAACATGTAAGAATTGAAACCATGCAAATGACATAAGTAAATGACATGTAAGATCCCTTCTTGGCACTATTGGCCACCCATACATGATTTTGGTCATAAGTCCTTATCAAGAGTTTTAGGACATTTAACTTTTAAATCAAATTGATTGTTACAAATTTCCATTATAGGCTTCAAAAGATCTCAATTAACCATTAAGGATCCTTTTGTCCTTCTATCTCTGATTGGATCCATGGTGATCATAGGCATCTTCATAGGTGCTCCTACACAAGTTACAATCCACATACAAAACCAAGTTTATTGACTCAAAATACAATCTAAGAAAGGTGAAATTAATGTATTTAAATTAAGCTTAACGAACTTAGAAAATAATGCACTAAGTTAACTTATTACCTAGTCAAGTGTTCCTGAAGGGTCATCTCTTTGCTTTAGGGTCTCCAATAGTGCTTCATGATCAGCAGTACTGATAGTCCAAAGTTCTTTTGTCTTTGGTCTTCCTTGATCCTTTGACAACTTGACATTTGTTGCTATAACAAGGTGTGAATACATGAGAATAGTTTTGTGCTTCTCATAGTCTTCGAATGCGAGAATTCCATTCTTTCTAATCATGTATGTTCGTAGCCATGTTCTTACAACAATAACTAAATCAGTAGGATATGTGAACCCATCACCATCTATCATCAATTGTACAAGCTTATGTTTACCTTGTACACAACGTGCTAACCAATAATCTAACCTCTCATCATTCCCCTATGGTGCAACCAATGCAAAAACATTTCCTGGATTCAAAAGATCTGAAAGATGGTCATAGTCAACTAAAGTGTCCATGTCATCATTTCTTATAGAGAGTGTCAAAGATAAAGAAGTTAGATACCGTGGAACCCATGTATCCACCCACTCACTTGACTCCCAATGATCCCAATCATACTGAAAACACATGGGGCAAAAACAAGCCAACTCTTGTGTCCAAATGGTCCATTTACTACTATTGGAGCTTCATAATGAATGCATTTTTGAAGAGTCTTTCACTATTTAACAATCCAATCTATCTATAAAACTTAACCTAAAAATTCAATTCTGCTAACAAAAATGTCTAATCATGTAGCAAGGTACAGAAGCTTGGGAAAGGTGTAACAAATTAATATGCAAATATTTTTGTTCGTAATAGTATTTTTCACATTTATTATGATATTGATCCGATTTGATGCACCTTCGCTATTTGATCGATCCCTTCCCTTGCATTTCACTTGGTTTTCTCATTTTGCACATCATAGGCCAGGATCTGACAATGGATATGACCTTGGTACTACCAGTGTTAATGATAAATTTTACCTTTTAGCTATTATTTTTTTGTCATTTTTCCTTTATGATGCTTTTCTATACGAATTGTGGATATTTTGTGGGAAACTTTTCATTTTTTACTGTAGGATGCCTTTGTATACAAATTTTGGAGAATCTCTTGTAGAAATATGGAAATTATAATCTTCCCCCTAGAGCATAGATTAATGAAGTTCTTTGTGCCTTAGTAGAGGAAATAGGCTGGATTGTTGAAGCTTATGGTACTACATACAAAAATGTGATATGTGTCAAAATGGGTCATGGGGACTCCCTAGGGAGTCCCCATGACCCCTTCTGACATATTTCAATGCTCAAGTGTGTCCAAAGGGGTCCTAAGACCCCTTAAGACACACTTGAGTGTTCAAATGTGTCAAAAGGGGTCATGGGGACTTCGTAGGGGTCCTAACAGATGATAAGGTGTACTAGGACCACTAGGGAGTCCTCATGACCACTTTTGACACATTTGAATGTTCAAGAGTGTCCAAAGGGGTCCTAAGACCCCTTAAGACACACTTGAGCATTCAAATGTGTCAAAAAGGGTCATGGGGACTTCCTAGGGGTCCTAACATGTGATAAGGCATACTAGGACCCCTAGGGAGTCCCCATGACCCATTTTGACACATTTGAAAGCTCAAGTGTGTCTTAAGGGGTCCTAGGACCCCTTAAGACACACTTGAGCTTTCAAATGTGTCAAAAGGGGTCATGGGGACTCCCTAGGGGTCCTAATGTGTTATAAGGTGTACTAGGACCCCTAGGGAGTCCCGATGACCCCTTTTGACACATTTGAATGCTCAAGTGTGTCCAAAGGGCTCCTAGGACCCCTTAAGACACACTTGAGCCTTCCAATGTGTCAAAAGGCATTGTAACATGTGATAAGGTGTACTAGGACCCCTAGGGAGTCCCCATGACCCCTTTTGACACATTTGAATGCTCAAGTGTGTCCGAAGGGGTCCTAAGACCCCCTAAGACACACTTGAGCATTCAAATGTGTTAAAAGGGGTCATGGGGACTGCCTAGGGGTCCTAATGCGTGATAAGGCATACTAGGACCCCTAGGGAGTCCTCATGGCCCCTTTTGACATATTTGAATGCTCAAGTGTGTCTGAAGGGGTCCTAGGACCCCTTAAGACACACTTGAGCCTTCCAATGTGTCAAAAGGGCTCATGGGGACTGCCTAAGGCTCCTAACACATGATAAGGCATACTAGGACCCCTAGGGAATCCCCATGACCCTTTTGACACATTTCAATGCTCAAGTGTATCCGAAGGGGTCCTAAGAACCCTTAAGACACACTTGAGCATTCAAATGTGTCAAAAGGGGTCATGGGGAATTCCTAGGCATCCTAACATGTGATAAGGCATACTAGGACCCCTAGGGAGTCCCCATGACCCCTTTTGACACATTTGAATGCTCAAGTGTGTCTTAAGGGGCCGTAGGGCCCCTTAAGACACACTTGAGCATTCAAATGTGTCAAAAGGGGTCATGGGGACTCCCTAGGGGTCCTAATGCATGATAAGGTGTACTAGGACCCCTAGAGAGTCCCCATGACCCCTTTTGACACATTTTAATACTCAAGTGTGTCAAAAGGGGTCCTAGGACCCCTTAAGACACACTTCAACCTTCCAATGTGTCAAAAGAGGTCATGGAGACTTCCTAGGGGTCCTAACACGTGATAAGGTGTACTAGGACCTCTAGGGAGTCCCCATGACCCCTTTTGACACATTTGCATGCTCAAGTGTGTTTGAAGGGGTCCTAGGACCCCTTAAAACACACTTGAGTGTTCTAATGTGTCAAAAGGGGTCATGAGGACTTCCTAGGGGTCTTAACAAGTGATAAGGCGTACTAGGACCCCTAGGGAGTCCCCATGACCCCTTTTGACACATTTGAATGCTCAAGTGTGTCCGCAGGGGTCCTAGGACCCCTTAAGACACACTTGAGCATTCCAATGTGTCAAAAGGGGTCATGGGGACTTCCTAGGGGTCCTAATGCATGATAAGACATACTAGGACCCCTAGGGAGTCCCGATGACCCCTTTTGACATATTTGAATGCTCAAGTGTGTCTGAAGGGGTCCTAGGACCTCTTAAGACACACTTGAGCATTCCAATGTGTCAAAAGGGGTCATGGGGACTTTCTAGGGGTCCTAACATGTGATAAGGTGTACTAGGACCGCTAGCGAGTCCCCATGACCCCTTTTGACACATTTGAATGCTCAAGTGTGTTTGAAGGGGTCCTAGTACCCCTTAAGACACACTTGAGCATTCCAATGTGTCAAAAGGGGTCATGAGGACTTCCTATGGGTCCTAACACATGATAAGGTGTACTAGGACTCCTAGGGAGTCCTGATGACCCCTTTTGACACATTTCAACACTCAAGTGTGTTTGAGTGTTCCAATGTGTCAAAAGTGGTCATGGGGACTTCCTAGGGGTCCTAACACGTGATAAGGTGTCCTAGGACCCCTAGTGAGTCCCGATGACCCCTTTTGACACATTTTAATGCTCAAGTGTGTCCGAAGGGGTCCTAGGACCCCTTAAGACACACTTGAGCATTCCAATGTGTCAAAAGGGGTCATTCTAGATTCTTTAATGCTTCTAGTGAATCCAAATTTAGTTCTTATAAAGATGAGATGTTAGTGAATGACTTCTTGCTAATACCACTCTTCCACTAGATCTAGATTTCAACCCTTTTATGGATCTATGGGCTCAATCGCAAGCCCATAGGATTGGCCAAGAGAAAAATGTGATTGTATGTCAACTGATTACAAATTTTTCAGTTGAGGAGAAAATATTGCAACGATCAAGAAGAAAATTGGCTATGGAAAATCTAGTTATGAATTCTGTGAAGAATGACACTATTAAGGAATTGCATGAATCACAAACCATGAAAATAACCTTCTGCAACAAAGAACATTCAAGCTATAGAATTTATTAACTCTAAATTTAAATGTCTTATCAGCATTCATGGAAGAGATTTCATTAGCATCCATGGAAAAAAATTCATTAACTTTAGACAAAATCATCTAAAAAAATTCATTAAATTCAGGCGAAATCATATAAGATGGACAAAAAAAAAATCGTATTACTCAGAAATGAAAGAGAAAGAAAATGAGATAAACCAAATTTATCAAATTCTTGCAATCCGTAGCTTCTCTCTGAGTGCAAAATGACAATCCATGGAGCCAAAATTACGGTGAAAATTAAATTCTTCAAGTCATTCAGAAATGCATAGAATACTCTAACGCATGATGATTTATAGAGAATTTATGATAGACTATGCTATGAAAAATCCCACAATCCTTGCCATATCTCAGACTACTGATGAGAAGCAATGGCAAAATTCTAAGACAGAGGCGGTGCCGGCATTGAAGTGGTAAGACATTCTTCATAATATTGAGGCAACGCCATTGAAACAGAAAGGATTTCCTCATAATGTCACGCCACCGCTGATCTCTTCTTTAAATTTATTAATGCAGTTAGTTCTATGGCACTTGCATAATTTCCAGTACAGCTGCTCATTTTACCAAACCCTTCCCCACTCTCCATAATCTTTGACCGATTCAAAGATCCATCCGATTGTTCTTGTTTAACCTCCCAATGACTCTCTTGAGTTTTCGAATTATCAATAGGTGTGGTACAATTATCCAGTGACCAGAATCTATTTTAAGAACCTTTGCAATTTAGCATTCTGGTTGAAAAAGTAGGGAAAGATACCATTTCACAGCCACAGGTGGTGGAAATAGAGTGATTCTCTTGCCCTCTGCTTCTGTAATCCACCTCCAGTGAACTATTCTTCAAAGCCTCCATTTCTGCATAGCTAGGGTTTATGGCGCCTGTAAAAGGCACAACTATGCCCCTGTAGGGACTCATGCTTGTGCTTAGAATCATATTATTTTCATGCATTCCCTAAATTTAATACAAAGATTTAGCTAGCCGCCTTTAAAGACCTAGAAGAAATGAAAAATAAAAATTAGGCCAAAAATACATACCGCATTTCTGTATGTAGTACCGTTAGCTTCAACAATCTAGTCGGCTTCCTCTGCTAAGGCATGAAGAACTTCATTAATGTCTACTATGGGAGGAAGATTATAATTTCCATATTTCCGCAAGCCCTAAAAAAATTTTTTGTTATCGCTCTTCGCCTCTGCTCTCTCAATTTAGTCATCTCCCTCTCCGCTGCACTCAGCTTAGCCATCCTTACCTACTCTTTAATAGAGATTCTCCAAAATTTGTATACAAAGACATCCTATAGGAAAAAATGAAAATTTTCCCAAAGAATATCCACAATTCATATACAAAAGCATCATACAGGAAAAATGACAAAAAATTAATAGCTAAAAGGTAAAATTTATCATTAATGACGGTAGTACCAAGGTCATACCTGCTTTCAAATCCTGGCCTATGACGTGCAAAAGGAGCAAAGAAAGTAAAATGAAAGGGAAGTATGGATCACATAGCGATGGTGCATCAAATCGGATCAATATCATAATAAATGTAGAAAATACTATTACGGACAAATATATTTGCATATTAATGGGAAAGAGTGGGAAGAGCTTCTTGGACCCATGATAGAAGTTATAGATAAGGAGAAAGAGCTAGTAAGGGGAAAGAAGCAAAGGAAAGAAGTAAGATATGTGTGTAAGCCTATGTCAGATGATGATGATGAGTACTCACCATTTGGTAGTAGCTCAAGTAGTGATAGAAGCTCTTCAGTGCACATGTACACTAACACAAAAAATTCAGATAGAGAAGTAACAAGTGTTGTGGAATTATCCATAGAGAAATGTGAAATGAAGCTTCAAATTGGTTCATTAGCACACAAAGAATTTGGTCATGCACTTCATTCTAGCACCATAAATATTTCTATTATAAATGCCTATTCATCAATGGCCTTGAATTTACAAGACTTGGGAAACCAGGTTACTCATGGTGGGCAATATCCCTCAAATGTAAGTTCATTGCTACCTTTGGCAAGCTAGTCTCACTCCTCATTTTACAAAAAAGGGCAGCCATCTATGGTCCAAGGTTTTAATTCAACTGAAAAATGGAGAGCTTCTCAAGGTACTGATCTCTTTCATAGAGAAGTTCCTGATTCATCTCAAGGTTCTCGTTTAGGTGACCAACTCCTTCGAGGTCCACAAATAGACCCATTGATTTCCCAAATTGGTAAAAGGGTAGATGCAATTTTTGAAAGAGTATCCCATTTGAAGAGAAATGGAAATTCCAGTGAGCATAAAGTTATTGCAGATCCAATGGGTGTATCTTCTCCACTGACAAATATAACTGCATTTCCAAAGACTTGAGTTTAAATGGAGATTGTTTGTTCCCAAACATGCCCCAGTCGAGCAGATGAACCAGATGTTGCTAGAGTAAAGAAGATAGTGGTTTATTAAAGCATCTGCATTATCCCACTTGCTATCAGTTACTACTTTTTGAGCGGCTTTCCAGCTACTTCTATGTGGGATTCTTGTAATATATAATGTCCTCATGCAAGTACATGCCAATTTTTGTAAACATTTTCAGTTCAAAAGTGTTAGTGAGCAATATCAAGGAAAAGGTTCTTGCATGTGTTATTTAGACATATATCAATAAATTAGGAAACCAATTTTCTCCCATTACATGGAAAAAATGCCTAGATTCACTTTGTCGGTATCAATAGGCAGCAAGATGAGGGAAGAAATATATATTTGTGAAGAGGAAGTACAAATGTTATTGTCCAAAACCATTCTCTCTCTCCTTCCCCTCTCTCTCTCTCTCTCTCTCTCTCTCTCTCTCTCTCTCTCTCTCTCTCTCTCTCTCTCTCCCCCCTTCCCCTTCTCTCTCTCAACTACTCTCTCCCCATCCCCTTCTCTCTCTCCTACTCTCTCCCCATCCCCATCCCTTCTCTCTCTCTCTCTCTCTCTCTCTCTCTCTCTCTCTCTCTCTCTCTCTCTCTCTCTCTCTCTCTCTCTCTCTCTCTCTCTCTCTCTCTCCCTCTCCCTCTCGCTCTCTCCTTCCCCTTCTCTCTCTATCCTACTCTCTCCCCTTCCCCCCCTCTGTCTCTATCTTTGTCCTCCCTCTCTCTCTCCCATTCTCTCTCTCTCTCTCATCACCCTCTCTCTCTATCTCAAGTTATCTCTCTCTCTCTCACCTTCTCACTCTCTCTCTTCCTCTCTTAGCCCCCACCACCTTATCACTCTCTCTCTTCCTCAATGGCCACCCATGAATTTTTTAAATGGCTGATTAATTTCCTTTGCTTCTTTCAATAGCCATCCATGATTTTTCTGCAATCTTCCAACCTTTCGTACATAGTCGTAAAATAAATATTAATATATTATACATAAAATAATATATAATATATAATGTAACATTTAATATTAATATATATTAAATAATATTTAAAATGTAAAATGTATATTATATAATATTATATATAATATATAATCTAATATATAATTCTAATATATAGTTTTTGATATTAATATATAATTAAATAATATTTAATGTAAAATGTATATTATATAATATTTAATATATAATTGATATTATATAATATTTAATATATCTAATATATATCTAATATATAGTTTTTTATATATAATATATCATATGAAGGATGGAGAAATGGGAGGGAGAAAGTAGAGGGAAGGGAAACTGAAAATATCGGGTACCCGATTAGGCTCGGTATTGCTTTGTGCACCAAACCTACATGGTCAACTATAAAAATGTCTCAAATACGTGTTTTTCCCCTGTTTCTCTGAGTTCCAAACTTTGACAATGTAGCTAACGACTTTTTTTTCACCCGAATTCGATAAAATGGAAAGGGTATCTTAAGGAGATTATCAGCTTTCTATCGATATAATCACTGTCAAATTTTGAATTCGGTAAGTAATTATTAGTTATTTTCTAATTGAGCTACCTCTAAAGTGTTGATTTATATATTGATTGAAAAATGACTATAACTTTCAGACTGTATAACATTTTTCAAATCCAAAAAATGCATCACATTCTATGCTTCGCCTACTATAAGGAAAAAAAAAATTGAATTTTGTAAAGTTTTGAATGAGTTAAGGTGGTCAGACACGGGAGTTTTTTTATTTTGAAAATGTTGTAGCAGAAAATTCATAATTAATTTTTTTTTTGGAATAAAATTATAAAAAAATATGTGTCACATCCGGGCATGAGTCTACTACTTATATATTAAATCTTATAAAAAAATATTATCATTTGATCATGATTAAGGTGGTCAAACATACACCTACTTCTTCTTTTTTTCCTGAAATTTTTGTACTGCTGTATTGAAATCTATACTTTTCACCAATTATATTAATTTTTTTTTAGAAAAGGCCTAGTAGTTTAGAAACTGCATTCAATTTCCTACATATTCTATTCTTACAACTTTTTGGTATTAGGTTGATAGCTAGTTCAAATTTTCACGTCAAGTTGACTAACCCTAATTTGCTGATTTTTCATTGCCACTTTTGGGCATAGTTTGGCCCCTCATGATCTTGCACATACCCTTATCTTCTTAACAAGGACATTTTCTAGCTCACTGACTCTAAGAAAGGTCACTTGTGGAATCAAAGATTACTAGTTCAAGAGGTCAAAATGCAAGAATCCAAGGTGCAAACAAGCTTCTAACAATGGGGTAAGTGACTTGATCTGACCCAGATCGACCGAGGAAGACTAGAAAGGATAGGATAGAAAATCAAGCAAGTTGTAAAAAGTTGGTTTTTCGACTCGAGAACTCAATTATTGTTTTTTTTAATTGACCAATCAGATGCATTAAAATATTCTTATCATTAATCAGGCACACAAGATAGCAATCAAAGAGTTGAAAAAAATAGTTGTCTTCAAATAATGAGCAAGGGACAAAGTAACCTTGTGCATAAACAAGAATAGTGATGTAGTATTCTACTCCCTAAGGACTCTACTTGTGTATGTTCTCAAAGTGTTTTCAGTCACGCACATAGTTCTAGAAAAGAAAATTTTGGTTACACTATGGTTCGTAGTAATGGTCAACTCTACAACTCTTGCAATCTCAAGTGGGTGAACTCCAATCCAGGCGCACCTAGGTTTTGACACATTTTGAGAATTTAATCAATCGAAGATGTTGAGGAGATCTGACAGCCCAACAAGAGACCACACCTGTGGAGATTTCTTCCACAAGGACATTTATATGGTGGTTGTTGCTACCACGGAAAGAATGGCTAATACCACTTAAGGTTCCATCCACGTGGTTTATCCAATAAAGGGAGTGTCCACTACAGTTAACCCTCTCTAACAAGGAAGACTCACAATATGGACCACATGGGAACTTAGCTCGGATTCAAGGGTTCTAAGTTTCTGATGTGCCCAAAAGGGAATAGAGCATAATCCTCTAACCTCTTCACCTCACCCAGACATAGCAAGAAAATTAATTGACATGATAAGTTGCAATCACCTCACCAATATTTGTATACCAACAACAATGACTATCGATCTCTCTAAATGGGACCAAGAGAAAACATACCATCAAAGATTGAAGACTAAACCAAGGTTTGTATGTCAACAACAATGACTACCAATCTCTCTAAGTGGGACCAAGAGAGAACGTACCATCAAAGATTGAAGACTAACCAAGGTTTGTATGCCCACAACAATGACCACTGATCTCTCTAAGTGGGACCAAGAGAGAATGTACCATCAAATGTTGAAGACTAAACCAAGTAAGACCATGAGATGATAACAAGTCCTTCCCTACCTACAAGGGGATCTATCTTTGAGAAGAGCTTCACATGTAAAACAAGTGAATGAAGACCACTCTCTAAAGAATGCCACAAATAGTGTTCATAGGGCCGAATTACTATGTGAGACAAGAAAGCAAATCTAGATTCATTGTTTCCTTTAGAGCAAAATTGAAGTGTGATCTATGAAAGCAAGAAATCACTCAAGTAAGACACATGAGAGGTTCATTTTAATTTCCAAAATCTAAATGTTATAGAGATGAAAAAAAATAACTCAAGTCCAAAGCAACGCGCTTAGTATATTTTACATTATTTTTATTTTTGTTGAGCTTTTTCGTGCAAGCAAGCCATGAACTCTCCAACAAGAAAACAAGCAAACAAGATATGCAATGTATATTCAACTTATGCAAACCCTAGGGTTAGATCTAAAAATTGATTGTTAGGAGAAATAATAACTAGAAACTAATCCAAATGACAACTCATATCATGCATTGAACCATGTGAAAAATAAGTGCAAGCTAATCATTAAATGCCCCTTTTTTTAATTTTTCAATTTTGATTTTTGACCTAGTCAACAAGATTGGACCTATACAACATGAATTTGTATCACAAAACCTAAATGCAGAAAAGAGACCCCTATTAAAATATAGAGAGATTTCCAAAAATGTAAAATTTTTAGAAAAATCTCTTCATTTGTGCCATAGGGACCCATTTTACCAAAATAGACCAGTTTTTGTAAATTGACTATTTGAGCTATGATATTGCATCCAAATTTAAAACATAAAGAATGGACCCCCTGTAGAATTTAAATAAATTACCAAAAATGTAAAAATTTCAAAAAAATATGCTGATTTGCATTGAAAATTAATTTTTTATTAAAAATAAACAAAAAAATATAAAACATTCAAAATAGCTCAGAAAATTCTAAATTTTCTACTGAAGCTTCTCTGATATGTCAGTAATTTGCAAAACAAATTTCAAACTAAAAATCCAATCCATTTAGGAGATATGATTACATCTTTAAAAATCTAGGGTTTTGGTCTCCAAGCAAATCTGCACAAGCGGGTTAGCTCCAAAAATAACCAAAACCATCATGTAAAGGTGGTTTTCCCCATAGTGAGCACCAGAAATGTGTAATAACATGTTGACACACTTCTATGAGTCATTATATCCAAGATTACTCAAGAATGAGGTCTCAAATGGTGACTCATAGCTCTCTATTCATGGAGTGCAAGGGTTTATAATGGAGGCCCTCAGTTTAGACCTAGTTTGTGGCCATGCAAGTGTTAGGAATAGTCTCAAGAGATAACTAAGAGGGGGGGTGAATCAGTTATCTACCAGTTTCAATTCTTTATCCAATTAAGTAAACTTAAATATTAAGCATAAACACAATGAAAGAACACTTGAACACAACACCAATATTTTGGTTACGGGGAAACCCAAATAGGTAAAAACCCCAGTGGGAATTGACAGCCACTAATGAATTGTACTAGTGTATAATGATCCTTTTTAGAAGATCTTACAACCCTGTTAGGAGTTTATCTTTAAAATGCAATAAGTACAAAAACCTCGTCAAAGGTCAGACCCTGTTAGGAGTCTTTTATGATTGACCCTATTAGGGGTGAGGATGCACTATCTAAGAACTCATTGCTCAAAGGGGTGAAGGCTGCAACCTTCTGGATAATAGATACACACTATATCTGGATCTTGGTGAACTATGCTTTGACCTACTATCTGGATCAGTTACAATGTATAGTATATATTATTTACTTGGTCACATAGACCTTTTATTGATGGCTTAACACTTCGCACTCTCTGCTCTACTCTTCACATTTAACTCTGAACCATATCTTAGCAATCACAAATGACTGCCTATAAATATCTTCTCTCTAAATGATATAATCAAGTTGTCCTGTTAGAACCACCATGAAATCATATTAGAGAAACTTTAACACTCTCCAATCATATCTCAGTCGGCTCTACTAAGCACACAACACAACCTGGGACATGTTCAAATCAATAAGTGTAGATGCATGCTAGACACTGTCGACTCTACCAAATTAACTGATACTTTCTCCTCAAGTTGAATTACATAGTGTGCTCTTAGCCAAAAATTATTAACTCTTCTTTGATCACTAATCCAAGTGTGCATACCAAAATGATATGTGCAAAACCTGTACCAATATAATCTTTGTCAGCTCTTCTAGATAAACACAGGAAACTGCAACTAGTGAATGGTGACTGTATAACTTTACTTCTACTGCACATCAGACTCTTCATCCATGAATGGAGCAACACTAACATGTCTCCATCACATATCCAAAGGTGCAAGGCTCCATGATAACTGTACGGACAATCACACACAGAACACTACCTATAACTCTGTCAAGAACATTGCTGACACAAGATGCTACATAACTATCTATATAAACAATTAACCACTCCATCCATGATATCATTCTGATAACATGTCCATGCTACATATATTCAATTCTTATTGTATAAGTCTTCCATGCATGCTACTTCTTATATGTTGTCATCAATGACAAACATACAATCATCACTAGCTTGCTGGCAAATCTCCAACAATCTCCCCCTTTGGCATTGATAGCAACATATGGAATGAAAAACACCACCAATCCAAATGAATAATTATTTTATAACATTCTCCATTTCCTAATCAAAACTCCCCCAAGGATGAATCCTCCATCTGCTGCATTAATCTTTAATATTCTCCATTTTGTCAACTAAACTGCTTCCATGACTGAATACTACTCCCTCTTTCTGCTATATATTACTCTTTATTAATTCTATATGTACTCCCCCTTTAATGTTGTTTTTAATGACTATATACTACTCCCCCTTTGACATTAATGGAAAAGGGCGTGAAACATTTAAGCTATGGTACTACTCATGAAGTAGAGTAGTCAACCATCCATCAGTCACTAAGGATTGATGCATTTTCCACTTGCTCTAAGCAGAATCAGGGAAGGGAATTACTCCCAACTTCTCCCTGAGATACTCAAAAGTATCCTTTGGTAAGGTCTTTGTGAATATATCTGCTAGTTGTTCCCTTGTACTCACATAATCCAATTTAACTTCTTTCTCTGCCATTTTTTCTCTTAGGAAGTGATACTTAATCTCTATGTTTTTTATTTTTTCATGCATCACAAGATTCTTTGACATGTTGATAGTGCTAGTGTTATCACAATGAATAACAATAGGATAACCAATCTGAATTCCAAAATCCTTTATCATCTATTTGATCAAAATAATTGTAGAATAATTCAACGCTGCTACAACATACTCTGCTTCTGCTGTTGACTGAGAAATACAATTCTACTTCTTTCTTGTCCAAGTGACAAGTCTATCACCAAGAAATACTTCTCTTGAAGTACTCTTTCTATCATCCATGCATCCTTGCCAATCTGCATCTATATATACATGAAGCTCAACATTCTCTGAATTAGGATACCATAGACCATAATCTATAGTGCCCTGTAAATATCTGAATATTCTCTTTACTGCCATGAGGTGACTTTGTTTAGGCTCTGTTGCAAATCTCTCAACTATGCCAACTGCATTAGAAATATCAAGTCTAGTTTGAGTAAGATATATGAGTTTACCAATCATAGACTTGTACAATGTTATATCTACTGCTAGATAATCATCTTCTTTTGTAAGCTTGCATCCTATTATCATAGGTGTACCCACTGGCTTGCAATCATCCATCTTGAACTTCTTCAATATCTCTTTCACATATTTAGACTGATTAATGAAAATACCTTTCCTTGTCTATTGCACATTTAATCCCAAAAATTATTTAATAGGTCCAATCATGCTCATCTCAAACTCGCTCTGCATCTCCTCGGAAAATTCTGCACTAAGTTTGTCATTACCCCCAAAGATAATGTCATCAACAAATACATCTACAAGTAGTAAACCTTTAGATGTCTCTATGATAAATAGATTACAATCTGCTGCTCCTTTCTTGAATCCAATTTTTGTTAGATATCCATCAAGTCTCTCATACCAAGCTCTAGGGGCTTGCTTAAATCCATAGAGGGATTTCTTCAATTTGCATACCATATCAGGTATGTCTAATATGGTGAATCCTTCTAGCTACTCAATGTATACTTCTTCTTTTAACTCTACATTTAAGAATGCTGACTAAACATCCATTTGATAAACTTTGAGGTTTTTAAATGTTTCATAAGCTAGAATAAACTTAATAGCTTCTAATTTTCTCACAGGTGCAAATGTCTCTGAATAATCAATACCTTCTCTTTGTGCATATCCCTTACATACTAACCTTGCTTTATTCCTTACTACTCTACCATCTTCATTCATCTTATTTCTGAATATCCACTTTGTTCCAAACACATTCTTATCACTAGGTCTTGGGACCAGTTCCCAAGTACCATTCTTAATAATGTCATCTAGTTCTTGTTTCATAGCATCATGCCAATCTGAATCATTACATGCATCTTCAACACTTAAAGGTTCAATCTGAGATAGTAAACATACCGCTTCATTTCTTGTTGAACTCTTTTCTTTTGATCTTGTAGTGACTTTTTTGCTCTGATCTCCAATGATGTCATCCTTAGAGTGATATCTAGATGTATACTTTGGAACTTTAGGTAATAATGACTCATCTTACTTATGAGTTTCTTCTTCATTTGTTCCAGGGTCATTAAACATTACATTAATACCATCAAACATCTCTTCAACAACTATCTCACTAGTCGAAGGAATGGGTTCTTCTTCAATCATAGGTGCATAATCATGATATCTTTCTTGAACCATAAACTTTTCATCAATCTTAACATGAGCACTTTCAATGATCTTCTTCAATCTCAAGTTAAAAAATCTATAAGCTTTACTTTTAGTAGAGTAACCAAGAAAAATACCTTCATCACTTCTTGCATCAAACTTACCTATTGCTTCATCTCTCTTGATGTAGCCCTTGCTTCCAAAGATTCTAAAGTATTTTACTATGGGAACATTACCAAACCACAACTCATAAGGTTTTGTGTCCATGCCAGACCTCAATTGTATTCTATTGATGGCATAGACTACTGTATTGACCGTATCTCTCCAATAGGTGTGTGCAAGATTTCCTTCAATCATGATGGTGCGCATTGTATCAAGGATGATCCTATTCCTTCTCTCTGCAATCCTATTCTACTAAGGGGTTCTAGGTGCACTCAACTATCTCTTTATGCCATGTTCTTCATAGTACTTATAGAATCTGTCAGAGGTGAATTCTCCTCATCTATTCAATCTTAGACACTTAATCTTTAGTCTAGATTCATTCTCAACCTTAGCTTTGAATATTTTGAACTTCTCAAATGCTTCTAAATTATCTTTCAAGAACACAACCCACATCATTCTAGAATAATCATCAACAAAAAAAATGAAATACCTTTCACCATAGTATGATCTTGTTTGATTTGGTCCACATAGGTTTGTATGAATCAGATCCAACTTTTTCTCTGCTAAATTATTCTTTCTTCTGAATGAATTCCTTACGTGTTTTCCCATCACACATTCCCTACAAATAGTATCAACTGGCTTTTCTATGCTAGGTAGATCTCTTACTACCTTTACATTTATGATCTTTACTATGTTATCAAAATTGATATGACATAGTCTTTTATGCCATAGTCAATTGTCATCTACTTTAGCAACAAAACAACTTGCTTCAGAATTAAGCTGAAAAACATTACCTTTAGTCTTTGAACCTGATGCAATCATTACACCATCCTTGTTGTTAATGATGCACTTGTTATCTTTGAACTCCAATCTATAACCTTTTTTCAAGAAATTGTCCAACACTAAGAAGGTTATGTTGCAAACCATCTACATAAAGAACATCATCAATGTTGTTCTTTCCATCCAATGTAATAGCTCCTCTACCAATGATAGGTTGAGTGTTATCTACAAATCTAACCATACCACCATTATATTTGTCTAGATGAACAAATCTATCTTTATCACATGTCATGTGATGTGAACAACCGCTATCTATAATCCAATTTGTCCTTATGTCTGCTTGTGAAATCAATGCTAGCTCTCATTCCCTTTTCTCATCTTCATGATCGATCTCATCATAAATCTTTTCCATAATAGCAATGAATCCAATTTCATCTTCAACTGAATCATCATCAGAAACTCTATCACCAGCATAGTAACATTGTTTTGTATACTTAGGCTTGTAGTTAGTTCTGAATTTCTTAACTCTTGTACGACACTTAGATGAAGAGTGACCAATCTTATTACAATGCAATAAGTATAGAGACCTATTCAAAGGTCAGACCCTATTAGGATTCTTTTATGATTGACCCTATTAGGGGTGAGGACACACTGTTTGAGAACTCATTGCTCAAAGGGGTGAAGGATGCAACCTTCTAAATAATAGATACACACTATATCTAGATCTTGGTGAACTGTGCTTTGACCTGCTATCTGGATCAGTTCCAATGTATAGTATATATTATTTACTTGGTCACATAGACCTTCTATTGATGGCTCAACACTTCGTGCTCTCTGCTCTTCTCTTCACATTTAACTTTGAACCATATCTTAGCAATCACAAATGACTACCTATAAATATCTTCTCTCTAAATGATATAATCAAGTCAGCCTATTAGAACCACCTTGAAATGATATTAGACAAACAATAACACTCTCCAGTCATATCTCAGTCAGCTCTACTAAGCATGCAACACAAATTGGGACCTATCCAAATCAATAAGTGTAGACGCATGCTACACACTGTCGGCTCTACCAAATTAATTGATACTTTCTCCTCAAGCTGAATTACATCATGTGCTCTTAGCCAAACATTCTTAACTCTTCTTTGATCACTAATCCAATCGCACATACTAAAATGATAGGCGCAACTCCTATACCAATATAATCTCTATCGGCTCTTCTAGATAAACATAGGAAACTACAACTGGTGAATTGTGACTGCATAACTTCACTTCTACTACACATCAGACTCTATGTCCATGAATGGAGAAACACTAACATGTCTCCATCACATATCCAAAGGCACAAGACTCCATGATAACTATATAGACAATCACACATAGAATACTACCTGTAACTCTGTTAGGAACATTGCTGACACAAGCTGCTACATAACTGTCTGTATAAAAAATTAACCTTTGCGTCCATGATATCATGTTGATAACATGTCTATGCTAAATATACTCAATGCTTACTGTATAAGTCTTCCATGCATACTACTTCTCATATGTTTTCATCAATGACAAACATACAATTAGCACTGGCTTGCTAGCAAATCTCCAACAGCAAGTACACCATAAAATGAGGGATTCAAAGAGGAAAAGAAAGAGTGATAGTCTCCAAGATCATCAAATATGCATGCAAATGAAAATGGAATCTATTCTATATGATAACAATGCATGAAAGCAAACTAATCTATGAAAGGAAATATGCATGCAAGATTATTCTATGAAATGAAATATGAATCTAATCTAACATGCAAGTGCAAGAGTAATCTAAATGGATTTCCATGGAGGTATGAGAGAAGAAGACAATAAAAGAGAAGTTGCAATGTTCAAGCTCAAGTGCTTAAATTCTCTTCCAAAATCGCTCTCCAAACCTGCAGCATAACAATAGCATAAAATATTGATCTCTAAAATGAGAAGGAGAGGATTTCTTATAAAAGATCTTTTGAAATGAATGGATGGTCAATATTAAGAGGCAAAATAATGAGTGGTTGAGATAAAGAGGCAAAAACCTTTTTCAAAAAGTCAAAAGATTCTATCTCATTGGAAAGTGCACTTTTTCTTTTTATTTTTATTTTATTATTTTTAGCAAAGTGATTTCCATTATTTAATTAAAAGATATTTTATTTATTTAAAAGGGAGCATATCCTTTTAATTAAATGTGGCCTTGGATAAAGTGATCAAACCTTAGGAAATATTGAAAAAATTAAATTAATTATGATTTGATCAAGGAAATTGATTTGAATTGAAAATATTTCAAGACATTGATTCAGGAAATTAAAAATTGATTCCATCATTTGATAAATTGAAGAATGGGGGCCCATAGTCTAGGTGACCATTTTAGGGTGCATATAGTGATAACCTCTTTGAGGAACTAGAAGATGAATACTTGCCTCTTCCTCCCATCCAGGACTACAAACTAGAGTAGTCTTCTATCCTCATTGAAGATAGAAAACCAGACAACTTGGGAATTCCCAAGGATCACATATATTGCAACATCCCTGACTGGAGGTGAAGAGCTACCTTTCACAATACTTCTCCAAGAAGCTACAACCAATTTTACATGGTTATATGCACACATGCTTGGGCTTGATCCAAATTTAGTTTTCTATCATCTTGTGGTAGATCCAAATGCAAAGCCAATCAAGCGAAAACTTTGCAAGATGCATCCAAAGGTAGCCCTACTAGTCAATGTAGAACTTGAGAAGCTCTTACCAAAAAAATCATCAAAGCTATTGACTACTCAGAGTGGATCTCGAACATGGTATCAGTCATTAATCCATAAGGAGAAATTAGGATCTGCACAGACTTTAGAGATCTAAAAAAAGCATGTCCAAAGGATGATTTCCCCTTACCAAACATTGACATGATCATTGAACTCACAATAGGACATGAAATGTTATCACTTATGGATGGATTCTTAGGATACAATTAGATCTATATAGTAGAAGAAGACCAACATAAAATTTCCTTCATAACGCCATGGGGCACCTTGTGCTACAACATGATGCCATTCATATTAAAGAATGTAGGGGCTACATATCAGCGGACAACGACAACAATCTTCCATAATATGATACATAAAATCATTGAGGACTATGTGGATGATATCCTTGAAAAATCAAAGACATTATTGGAACACCTCAACATCCTTGAGTGTGTGTGTTCGATCACCTACATCACTATGGCTTAAAGCTAAATCCCAAGAAATGTGTCTTTGGTGTTACATCAGGCAAACTATTGGGGTTTATCATATCGAGGCGAGACATAAAGATTGACCCTAAGAAATTCAAAGCCATAATAGAAATGCCTCCTCCCCAAATACTCAAACAGCTCATAAGCCTTCAAGGAAAATTGCAATCAGTTTAGAGATTCATATCACAACTGGCAGACAAGTGTCAACCCTTCACGCATCTACTTCAAAAAGACACAAGCTTTAAGTGGGATCCAATCTTTCAAAGAAGTTTTGAGAAACTAAAATAATATCTAGCTCACTCACATATTCTTGTACCACTAGTACTAGGATACCCTTTAATCTTATACATCTCTACAACTACTATAACACTGGGGGCACTCTAAGCATAGCTCGATGACAATAGTAAAGAAAGGGCCATCTACTACATCAGTCAAACACTTTCCAGCTATGAGCTCAACAATTCACTAATAGAAAAGGCATGCCTCATAGTGGTCTTCTCTACTCAAAAGATATGCCATTACATGCTTAGCTACACCATCAAGCTCATCTCCAAGGCGGACCCACTCAAATACCTACTATCAAAGACCACACTTACAGGACAAATGAAAAAATGGGTTACGCTCCTAAGTGATTTTGACATCCAATATGTTGATAGGAAAGCAGTCAAGGGGAAAGTGATTTCAAATCAACTAGTTGAAGCACCCCTGGTAGATGCATATCCTTCGATTATGGAATTTATTGATGGACATCTTTGCATGATCGATGAACAACCAATATGGAAGCTATACTTTGATGGCTCCTACACATCACATGGATCATGGGTAGGAATCCTTTTTGTCACTCCTTAGGGTGACTACATCCCTAAATCATCCAAATTAGGATTCCCTTGCTCTAACAACATTGCAGAATATGAGGTACTCATCTCAGGCCTCAAAGCAGCTATCCATTGGAACATCACAAAACTACAAGTGTTTGGAGATTCACAAATGATCGTCAAGAAGGTCCTAGATGAATTTCAAACTAAGGATGACAAGCTTCTACCCTACAAGGAATTAGTGGATAGACTAAAAGAGTACTTCCTAAGCCTACAATTCATGCAAATACCTAGGCTACAGAAAAAAGTGTCGATTCAATGGAAACTATCATATCGTTATTGGAGATCCCTTGAGATTTACCATAGTGTGAATTCTTAGTTGAGCAACTACACACACCTTCTTATGAGAAATCTAATTCTGAAATGGTGTGTGTCTTTATTGGTCTTTAGTCCCCATGGTACCATGAAATCCATGCTTATCTTAAAAATGGTATCATATTCCCTCACCTCACAAACACCCAACACTAGGACCATATTCATAGAGCTTCTCCCTACACTCTTGTAGAAAACACCCAATATCATCGAGGATATCACAACATCCTCTCTAGGTGTTTAGATTTGAACAAGTTCATCCTTGCTTTACAAGAGGTCCACGCTGGAATTTGAGGTGCCCACACTAGTGGCACGGTCCTAGAATAGTAGCTTCTCAGAGTTGAGTATTATTGACCAAAAATAGAACATGATGCATGTGAATTTGTAAATAAGTTCCTACCATGTTAGCATCATACTAATATGATCCATGCTCTAGCACAAGACTTGCAACCCATTGCGCCACCATGGCCCATCTCATGTTGGCACTTCAACCTCATTGGTTTGATCACTCCCCTTTCCTCAGATGGACATAAATATATCATAACAACCACTAAATATTTCACAAAGTGGGTTGAAGCAATTCCGCTCATCCTAACTACAAGCATTCAGATATCCAAGTTCATCCTCTACCATATTATCTGTCACTTCGGCATCCCTTCCACCATCTTCACATATCATGGCATACCCTTTGAAAACTAGCATGTGGATGGTCTATGTGCCAGACTCCACATCCACCATCATTTTTCTAGCCCATACTTCCCTCAAGGAAACGAGCAAGCTAAGGAAACCAATAAAACCATCCTCAAAATCTTCAAAAAGGTTGTCAATGATTCTGGTCGTGACTGGCATCTTCAAATTAATCTTTCCCTCTGGGCCTATTGCACTTCCTTCTACACTCCCATAGCCACTACCCATACTCCCTTGTATACAGTGCCAAAGTCATTTTACCAATTGAGGTTGATCTACCTTCATTACGCCTATCCATGAAGAACTATACCACTAATGAAGAGTATCACGTGGCATGCCTCACACAGATGGACCTGCTAGATGAAAACAGGTAGAAAGCATATGATCACTTAGTTATCTATCAAAATCAACTCAAAAGGAGCTATAACAAAAAGGTCCATCTGAGATAGTTTCAAGTGTGGGATATGGTCCTGAAAGAAAATCAAAAAGTACAAGAAAATAGAGAAAAGAAAGGCAAGTTTGAACCTACTTGGTTGGGTCCCTATATTGTCATAGCATGCTCTAGCTCAAGAGCCTACCAGTTATCAAAACCGTAAGGGGATCCCCTAAATGATCCTATCAACATCATACATTTGAAGTTGTTCTATGCTTGAACCATATCCTATAAATCTAAAAAATTTATAAATATTAGAAAAATATAAAAAATGAAAAAATGAAAAAAGAAAAGAAAAATAATCATCCAATTGTGAAAACTTGGCAATTCAAGCACCTTGGACAAGTATGTTGGTGGAAACCTAGAAAAAGGTACCATACATAGTGGACTGGTCCATTATCTATCAAAATCCCATCCACCCATCCCCTTCACCCACTCATCATGCAATCCTAGTCCCCATCCCAATCCTTCACATCCCCACTACCACCCCACATTCAAGGTCCTCTATTATCCAGCATATGAACCACAACACTGAGTTACTATCCCCAATCCTGAGCTTCATGTATATTTCTTGTATAGCATGATCCTCCTTCCTGCATACTAAGCTTTGCATATATCATTGTCATCTCGTTTCCCCCTCCCACTCCCTGAGCTTCTATAAATATCCATTGTAAATATCTCACCATCCTTTGTACTATATTGTAGCATCCCATTGTATATATCCTCATCAGTCCTGAAGAACCTATGATCATTTAAACTTATCTAACCCAACCTTTTACTTCAACAACATCTTTTGTCAACTATCCTTGATTCATCACTTGCCACCAACAAAACAACATTCTCCTCATCCAACGGGTTCTTGCGGGATGTATGCTTCCTCATGTCTAACCTAATCTCCCCCCATCAATCAAACAATCAATATCTCTCCTTGGAAAAGGATGTCTTTTGGATTTCTCACTTGACTCTTAGATTTGGTCCTTTAGATATTTTTTATCTTTTGTAGCTTCTTGTTTTTCCTCTCCTCATGGTTTCCACGGTCCTTTATATCCTAGTGCTCTATGAATGAGGGAAATATAGAGAAAGGTCTTTTGATCATTTCTTTATGTATGTGATTCAGTCGAATATGACCCTTGCACATTCCACTTGTGATCTTTTGGGTTACATGGTGCACTTGGGCAATATTGTTTGTTTGTGGGTTCTCCAACATCGTTTCCACCCTGATTCCATTTGGATTCATGTGTGATGTTGGGGAAACCCTTATGTTTCCTTTTGTGTTAGTCCTTTGTAATGCTAGTGACAAGGCCTTTAGTTCCTAAGTAACCTTGGCAGGTCTCTAATGTTTCTATATCAAACTAGGTTGTGCTCTCCACATTTATACAATGAAATCCTCAAGTCTCGTTAGCTACATATAGCTTTATCCTACATCATGCATCTCAAATCATATTGCATTCATGCCTCTTTCTCTCATTGTCAGACTCTTGTTTATCCTCTTCCCCCTCTCCTTCCTACATTTCCTTCCAGCTTGCATCCTTTTCGAGAAAAATCCCCAAAGTTTCTTCTTTGTGTTATTTTCTCGAGGGGGCACAAGCCCTTACCATCTAATTCTTGTTAGGGGCATCTAATTTTCTTGTCTTTAATGCAACGCCACTTCTAGTGTTGCATCAAAGAGGGGAACAATGTAGACACCCAAAAATCCAACTTGTTAATTAAATTTATTTTAATTAATAAAATTCATGATGACATCATAATTATTTAATTAATTAATTAATTAATTATTATTATTATCCCCTCCAATTTTAATTAAATTCATTTATTTGAAAAATCACTCCCAAAAATATTTAAATCAAGTTTAAATATTTGTCTCTCCTAATTTATTAAATTATTTAATAAATTATCTCAACCAAATCCTATTTAAATAAATTAATTATTTATTTAAAATTCCCAAATCCTAGATATCTTCTAGAATCCCCTAAACCTATCCTGATATCATCCCTAATCACTCCCTAACCCTGCTTAAGGGGTGATTCCTAACCCTCTTAGCCTAACTGTCTCCCTTTGACCCAAAGTCAACACCCTCATTAATGAGCCTTACAAACTCATTAATGACCCCTTACACCCTCATTAAAGGATCTTAAAACCTTATTAATGGGATCCCATCTCCCCTCTTCCACTCTTGTCCTCCTATCACACTTCCCTAGTGTTTCTCACACATGTGTAAGAAACCCTTGATCCCTTCAACCATAAATGCCCATCCTTATCCCTTTAACCCTAAGCCCTAACCCTTGGGCCTAAACCCCAAACATTGATCCTAAACCCTAACCATCCTTCCTAAACCAAGCCCTTCCTCAAAATCTATAAATATCCCTCCTTCCATGAGAAAAAAAATGAATCACTCTTTCATTTCTAAGTATTGTTATCATGTTCATTTATATGTAGAATCTAATAGCATATATTAGGATTGTTAGTTTCCTTCCATGTTTTTAGTTTTATAACTCAACCTAGCATAGCTTAATGGATTAACCTTATTTTATTTTGAGAATTTCAAATCATTTTCAATTCATGACATATCCCTACTTAAGGTAAAATGAACCATGCATTCCATCTATAGCTTAGAATATCATTTTCATCCATTTCATCCCTTCGAACCCAAGGGGCAAAATAGGTTCCTTATACCAGGTTTTGTACCATTTTTGGTGTTTCCATGGCTTGTATATGGTCCTAATACACCATCATCTACATTGGGGGTACCCTCATTATTCTTGGAGAGCACATCCACATCCCTCTCAAATGAGAAAATCAAACGGGGCTCAGGTGCTCCTGTTTCTGCTCAATCTGAGGTGGTTTTCGTGAATAGTTTTACTATATGTCTTGTATGCTATATTTGGACTAATTTTTTTAATTTCTTAGTATGCTCCTGATAGGTTAGTGATGCAAGGGCATCCAAGGTTAAGGCAGGGGCATTCTTTGTCCTCGGTGAAATTGCACAGGGTGTTTGTATTTTGGTCGGTGTTACTCAGTTGCAGGCTTGACCGACGGTCTCGGTCATTGAAGGAAGCTCGGTCACTGAAGGAACTCAGTAGTCTCTAGCACTCGGTGAAAGTGTTACTCAGTCATTCCTATGATACTTGGTCAACACTAGTGTTCAGCGATGCCTAGCTTGCTCAGTTAATTCATTGTTGCTCGGTAGTTTTGGCTTATCGACTAGAGTTTTGTGTGATTTATTGAGCCGACTTGGTGCATTTATTGTTGGTAGCTATTGTTATGGGTCGACTTGCTGAATTGAATGTTTGTATACATTTGTAAGCTGACTTGTATGGTATTTAATTATTTTTTGGGCAAGTTAATGGTTTCATCTAGCCGACTTGTGGCTAATGATTAGTATTTATAGGATGTTTGGGTAGATGTTTAGGGCAGATCATTAGGAGAGTAGAGAATTTCATGACTTGAAGACTTAGTGAGTCAGATATGAGGTTCTGAAGCTGAAGTTGGTGAAGTTGTGGAAAAGTTATTGCATGTTATTGCAGATCAAATTGATATCTGATAGTTCTTTGTAGTAGAGCTAGGGGTTTCATACTTGGAGACAAGGAGATTACTTGGAGGCTTGCGAGCTCAAGTTTAGATCTTCTTTATGGTTTCCATCAGCTTTTGATTATCTTCAGAGTTGAACTAGCTGAGATTGTATTGGATCTATTGTCGATCTTGCAAAATTGTTTCATTTTGTAATGGCCCTAACCCAGAAGGCCTTACAGCCAAGCATGTTAATGCAAATTACTTGAAACATTTGTGGTGTTATCTATTGTGTTGAGTATTCCACTATGTAATTTTGTTGGTTGCAAGGTTTAGATTGTCCTTCATTGGATCCACCATCCTTTACTGCATCAGGTGGTATTAGAGCTGAAGTTTGTTCCTGTTGGAGTTGATAGTTGATCTTGAAGATAAACCTAGCAAGGCTGATCTTGTGAAGTTGATCCTATTGGAGCAGAGATTGTGCACAATCTAAATTGTAGATCTAAAGCACTAAACTTGTGAAATCTTGCCCTAGTTGTTTTTTCAAGGTAGCAGGTTGAGATCTAACTTGCACACAACTTGGAGATTGTCATAAGGTGGCCGGTGAGGGTTTGTTGCAGAGGGTTATTTTGCATATCTTTAAGGATGCCTCTGAGAATATTGGACCCTAGAGCTATTGTAGATCTTTGTGATGTGTGGAATCAAAGATTTCTAATAAATTCAGATCGAATGTCAGATATGAGATAGAATTTATGAAGAATGACATGGTCACTGAGATCATGAGAGTTGTTGCTAGTATACCTTGGAATGTTGGTACTAAAGATGGCTATGAAGAAGCTGCTGAAGAATTTTAAACTGCTAGATCTAGTGGTGATGACTGGAGGAACATATCTGGTGAAGACAGAACTTCTTGATTACATAGATCTGGAGCTCAATTTAGTAATGGTTACCAAATGGAAGTTTCTACTTTCTCTGGTACTTTGAAGCCTGACAATCTAATTGATTGGATTGGTGAACTTGAAGATTTCTTTAATCTTGAAGAAATTGAAGATCCCCTTCAGGTGAGACTAGCACAAACAAAGTTGAAAGTACATGCTGCTCTTTGGTGGAAGGAACTAAAAAGAGACCAAGAAGATGAAGGTGAAACAAAGATCAATCAGTGGAGGTTGATGGTGACTAAGTTGAAAGCTAAGTTCATACCTTCTGACTATGAACTTGACTTGTTTAAGAAGTTGCAGAATCTGAAACAGAAGGATTTGTCTATTGAAGATTATACTGAGGAGTTCTACAAACTTACTATTTGGTCTAGACACCAAGAGCTTGGTAAGGAAAAGGTAGCTCAGTATATGAATGGTCTAAGATTCAATATTCAGGATGAGCTTGGTATGCTGAAGATTGATTCTATTGAAGATGCTTATCAATATGCTCTGAAGGTAGAAGATAAGTTAAAGAAGAAACAACCTAGTAACTCCTGATGGAAGGAGAAGATTGATCACTCGGTGAAGGATAAGACAACTGATGCAGAAGATGAACAGAAACCTATAGAATCGAAGAAGAAGATAGGTAGAGTTATCTTTAAGGGTACTTGCTATAACTGTGGAGAGGAAGGACACCATTCTTTTGAGTGTACACAGAAGAAGGTTGGCCAATGAACTATTGTGATGAATGAGAACATTCAGAATGAACCTAAATCAAAGAACTTGCTGCTTCGGTGAACATTGCTCGGTACAAAGGATGAACCTTGTTAGATGAGTAACTTGTTTAGGACCTGATGCAAAAATGAAGGTAAACTCTATGATGTTATTGTTGATAGTGGTAGTACTAATAACCTTATTGTTGAGGACCTAGTTCAGAAACTTAGTTTGAATAGAATGAAGCATCCTTGTCCTTATAGGATTGGCTAGTTACAAGATGTTCATGCTTTGGAAGTAAGAGAAAAATGCTTCATTTATGTTCAAATTGGCCAGTACAAGGATCTTGTGTTATGTCACATTGTGAAGATGAATAGTTGTGATATATTGCTCGGAAGACCTTGGAAATATGATTGCAGAGCTATTTATGACTGTGTTCAGAATGTGTTTACTGTTGAGAAGGATAACAGGAAGTTTTCACTGATACCTTTGATGGATACAATGCTCGGTAGGAGAATCCTGAGTATTGGTAGCCAAGTCGAGATTGTGGAACCAGAGAAAATGAATGATCAGTATGGAGAACTAACCTATACATTGTCAAGAAAAGACTTGAAGAAACAGAGGAAATTGAAGTGGAAGAATTTGCAAGTAGAAAAGGTGGAGGACTTATATGTGAAGAACTAGTTTGGGATTTATGTGTTGAATCCTGAAAGATGTTCTTCTCACATATGAACATCTTTTGGAACCTAGGGTGTCTGCTGCAGGGGCATCCAAGGTTAAGGTAGGGGCATTCTTTGTCCTTGGTGAAACTTCATAGGGTGTTTGTATTTTGGCCAGTGTTTCTTGGTTGCATCCTTGACCTACAGTCTCAGTCATTAAAGGAAGCTCGATCACTGAAGGAACTCGGTAGTCTCTGTTAGAAAGTAAAGATCCCCAAGGTAACTAAGAGGGGGGGGGTGAATTAGTTATCTAATAATTTAACCATTCAACTACTTTAAACAATATAATTAATGTACTAATCAACCATAGAAAGATAACCATACACAATTGCACAATAACACAAGATATGTTGACTAGGGAACCTCTTGAAAAGAGTAAACCCCAATGGGAATGATGCCCACAAAATGATGCACTAATATGAAAGTTCCTTGTTAGAGGATGGACCCTGTTAGGAGTCTTATGAAATACATTCAGTACATATAAATCCCTGTTAGGAGATTTTGAATCCATGTTAAAAGATTCTAACCCGGTTAAGAGTTTATGGAAGACAGAAGGACCCTCTGCCCAAACAGCTTCAAGGCAAGATCTCTGAACCCACTATCCAAAAGATCTTAGAATTATTCAATAAAATAATATGAAATATATTACCTCCTTCACACTGTGCCAAAACCGCACTCTCTGCTACACAAGATCACAATTCCAGATCTCTGTACTCACAAGTCTTCCTTCATCATTGAATTAGCTCTTTTCTTCACTTCATGCATATATTCGCATCTCAACCTTCACAGTATATATTGAAACAAGGAAAAAATTCCTTCTTATATACCAAACTCAAATAATTACAAATGAGTTGGTCCTCAATTACAAAATAATAAATTCTACATGCTACACACAAAATTTCACATAAAACTGTCAGCTTCCAGATACTGTAACTTTCTCCAAACATATCTTCAAAGTTTGCGCTATGAACCATGTCATCATTAATGAGTCTCCAACATCCATTTAGCTATGCAAAATTAGATTCCATCATAGCTAAGAGATATCCTTTGATTTCCAAAAATCACTTCACAGAAACACTGTCTAAACACTGCTTTCACCAAAATGCTCATAACTCTCATGAATGAATGAATTTATTTTTACATTGTTAACCATAGGTTAATAACACACCAAAGAACATACCATCAATTGTGCAAAATCCAATCTACAATACAACATGTGTGCAAAACAAAATTGTACCTACTTTCCTGCTAATATCCAGAATATCACTGTGTTGACATCAATGACAATCCAAGTCATGAATGCAACAACAACTGCTACAGAATGACTGCCAAAATACTTTTCATTCATTCCTAACAATCTCCCCCATTGGCATTGATGGCAACATAGATGAAAAACATCCAATGTTCCAAAAATCCAATACTGCAACATCACTGCAAAATATCAAATTAAATCTTGCTTCATTTTCCTATTCAGCTCTCTCATACAATCCACAATGTTTTTCATGTATATCTCTCACCCATTGACATCAATGACAGAAATTCTATCACTAAGTCAACAACAACTTAATGTCAAAAGACACTTTTCAGAAAAATACAATAACAAGAGTCCTCATGACTCAGCTCATAAACTCCCTCATAGAGGAAGTTCCAACATCCAATCCAGAAGAAAGATAGGGCTCATATACCACTGGACGGATGCAATCATCTGCATCAATTCTCAAAAATAGGTTGGGGCATAACCCCAAGCATACCTCTTAGATACACAAATGTATCCTTAGGTAAAGGTTTTGTAAATATATCTGCTATCTGTTCCTTTGTGCTTATGTACTCCAATCTTACTTATTTTTCTGCAACTTTCTCTCTTACAACATGATACTTGATCTCAATATGTTTAGTCTTAGAATGTAAAACAGGATTTTTTGACATATTCACTGTACTGGTGTTATCACAATGTATAACAATAGGCTCATCAAACTTTATTCCAATATCCTTCAACATCTGCTTCATCCAAATAATCTGATTACAATTATTTGCTGCTGCAACATATTCTGCTTTTGCTGTACTTTGTGAAGTACAATTCTGCTTCTTACTTAACCAAGAGACCACTTTTCTTCCAAGAAAAAAGGCTCCACCACTAGTGCTTTTCTTGTCATCAATGCTGCCTCCCCAATCTACATCAGTATACGCACATAAATTAAAATCATTAGAATTCTCATACCATAATCCATAATCCATTGTTCCTTTCAGATATCTCAGTATCCTCTTTACTGCTGCATAATGTGATTCTCTAGGTTCTGCTTGAAATCTTGCTACAATCCCAACTAACTGTGCTATATCAGGTCTTGTATGTGTCAAGTACTACAATCCTCCAATCATAGATCTGTATTTTTTCTGCTCAACTGCTGGTGTCTCATCTTTGCTAGATAACTTATGTCCAGTTACCATAGGTGTTCCAACAAGTTTAGAATCTTTCATTCCAAATCTTTTCAATAAGTCATTCAAATACTTAGTCTGACTTACAAATATACCTTCCTTGCTTTGTGTTATCTGTAATCCCAAAAAATATTTCATTTCTCCAATCATGCTCATCTCAAATTCGATCTTCATTTCATCTGCAAATTTGTCACTAGCTTCATCTTCTCCTCCAAAGATAATATCATCAACAAATATAACTATAACCAACAGACCATTCTCAATTTCTTTTGTGTATAAGTTACTATCTGTTGTTCCTTTTATAAATCCCAATTTCAATAAATACTTATCCAATCTTGCATACCAGGTTCTAGGTGCTTGTTTTAATCCATATAAAGCTTTCTTTAACTTACATACCATATCTCCTTCTTGTGTCAAAGGAAAACCTTCAGGCTTCTCAATGTAGACTTCTTCTTCCAATTCACCATTCAAAAATGCTAATTTCACATCCATCTGATACACTTTGAATTTCTTGTAAGCTGCATATGCTAGAAACATTCTCACTGCTTCAAGTCTGGCCACAGGTGCAAAAGTTTCTTCATAGTCAATTCCTTCTTGTTGTGAATATCCTTTACATACCAATCTTGCTTTGTTTCTCATCACTTCTCCTTGTTCATTCATCTTGTTTTTGAATACCCACTTTGTTCCAATCACATTCTTGTCTTCAGGTCTAGGGACCAATTCCCATGTCTTGTTTTTTTCAATCTGCTCCAGTTCTTCTTTCATAGCATTAATCCAATGTTCATCTTCACAAGCTTCATTAGTAGTCTTAGGTTCAATTTGAGAAATCAAACATAAATGTACCTTATTTCGAGTAAAAAATCCTCTGTCTAAACTTACAATAACTTTCTCAACAAGGTGATGTCTCAAAATATACCTGTTAGGTGTCATAGTTACTAATCTAGTTCCAGCTATAGATTCTTCTCTGCTTTCTTCTCTGTTTTCTTCTCTATTTTCTTCTCTATTTTCTTCAGTATGACTTTCATTCAACAAATCACTGTTAGTTTCAAAAAATAATTATGTGTTTTCAATGTTAGGCTGAGGTTGTGCTTCTCCATTAGATTCATAATCAAGCATTCTTTCCTAAATTTTAAACTTCTCATCAACTTTTACATTTTCACTTTCAACAATAGTCTTAGTTCTTTTTTTATAACATCTATATGCTTTACTTTTTAAAGAATATCCAAGAAATATTCCTTCATCACTTCTAGGATCAAATTTTCCTATATCATCATCTCTTTTTATATAACATTTACTTCCAAAAATTCTAAAATACTTAACTGAGGGTGCATGTCCAAACCATAATTCATAAGGTGTCTTGTTTGTATCTACTCTGATTTGTACTCTGTTCATAGTGTATACTGTTGTGTTCACTGCTTCTCTCCAAAAAGTCTTAGCCAAATCATTTTCAAACAACATAGCTCTTGCTGCTTCAGTTATTGACCTGTTCCTTCTTTCTGCAACACCATTTTGTTCTGGTGTTCTAGGGGCTAAAAGTTGTCTCTTAATACCATTCATTTCACAAAAGGTGTTAAACTCTCTAGATGTAAATTCACCACCTCTATCAGATCTTAGACACTTAATCTTCATTCTAGATTCATTCTCAATTTTGCTTTTCATGATCTTAAATTTATCAAATGCTTCAGATTTTTCTTTCAAAAATGCAATCCACATCATCCTTGTAAAATCATCAACAAGAATCATAAAATACCTTTCTCCATAGAATCCTCTAGTCCTAGTAGGACCACTCAAGTCTGTATGAACAATCTCTAGCTTCTTTGTCGATGTGAACTTCTTGTTGGGAAATGAACTCCTTTTCTACTTTGCCATCATACATTCTTTGCAAATCATGTTAGTAGGTTTCATAATTCTAGGTAAATCTCTTACCACAAGTGTAGTGCTCACCTTGACAATATTATCAAAGTTTATATGACAAAACCTTTTATGCCATAACCAACTATCATCAATCTTAGTTATCAAACATGTCATCTCAGTAGGATTCAACTAAAATACATTACCTCTGGTCCTAGATCCTTTTCCAATCAGATTTCCATCTTTATCTTTTATCACACAAGTTTTCTCAGCAAACCAAACTTGATAACCCTTATCAGCCAATTGTCCAACGCTTAGTAGATTATGTCTCAATCCATCAACAAAGTAAACATCATCAGTGTTAGTCTTTCCATCAAGAGTAATAGATCCTATACCCTTAATCAAACAAGGTGCATTATTACCAACCCTAACAATTCCTCCATCATAATTATCTAACTTAACAAACTTTCTTTTATCTCCAGTCATATGATGTGAACAACCACTATCTATAATCCAATCAGATTTCTTTTCAACTTGAGAAACTAATGCTTTTTCTTCCCTTTTATTAGATTCAAAACTTTCTTCTTTAATTGCTACAAATCCTATTTCCTCAAAGTTATCATTATCACTGTCACTTAATTGTCTTTCAATTCCTACTTCAAGATCTTCATCATTTGCATAATAACATTCTTTAGATCTCCTAGGTTTAAAGTTGCTTCTATACTTCTTAACTCTTTTAGGACATTTAGATGCAAAATGACCATATTATTGACAAGTCCAACATTTAAATATTTTCTTACCATTTGGTTCTCTTTTTACAAGTAATGCAATACCTTCTTCAATCTTCTTATCTTCCTCAGATTTAGATCTGCTACTGCTGGCATAATCTCCATTCACACTAGTACTTATTGTAGGTCTAATGTTAAGAGCACTGAATGCTATTTCCATTCTAGGTAGCTCTCCTGATAATCTCAAGTTCATCTCTGCTATTTCTAATCTTCCAAGAAGAGTCTCTCTTGAAAAGTTTGATGTACAAGGTATCACTTGTTCAATCATCTGTGTTGTTTGCTTGAATACTGGTGTCAAAGTTCTCAGAATTTTCCATATCACTTCATTCTCTATCTTATCACCTCCACAAGACTTTATTCCTGTTACAATCTCAGACATCCTACCAATATAGCTTCTAATAGATTCATCTTCCATCATTCTGATATCTTCAAATGCACAAATCCAATTATGTAATCTAGCCTTCTTTGCATGTTCATCACCTTCAAACGTAGAATGTAAAGCTTTCCAAATTGCATGAGATGTTTTCAAACATCTTACCTGACTATATTCATTCTCCGGTAGTGCTGACATAAGTGCTTCTCTTGCAAGTATGTTACACATGAATAGATCTAGTTCATCTTTAGTTCCTGCCTCTAGATTGTCTTCCTCAATGATAGTCTTCTCATTCTTTGTAATCAACCAATAACTTGTTCCTAAACACAATAGATGAGTCTTCATCTTTTCTTTCTAGCTATCAAAATTTACTCCATCAAACTTAGGGCTTTCTTTTCTGAAATTCGCCATGGATCTCCTTAAGTTGTTAAACTTTTCTTTCAAGGACCTGCTGCTCTAATACCAATTGTTAGAAAGTAAAGATCCCCAAGATAACTGAGAGGGGGGGGTGAATTAGTTATCTGATAATTTAACCATTCAACTACTTTAAAAAATATAATTAATGTACTAATCAACCATAGAAAGATAACCATACACAATTGCACAATAACACAAGATATGTTGACTAGGGAACCTCTTGAAAAGAGTAAACCCCGGTGGGAATGATGCCCACAAAATGATGCACTAATATGAAAGTTCCTTGTTAGAGGATGGACCCTATTAGGAGTCTTATGAAATACATTCAGTACATATAAATCCCTGTTAGGAGATTTTGAATCCCTGTTAAAAGATTCTAACCCGGTTAAGAGTTTATGGAAGACAAAGGGACCCACTGCCCAAATAGCTTCAAGGCAAGATCTCTGAACCCACTGTCCAAAAGATCTTAGAATTATTTAATAGAATAATATGAAATATATTACCTCCTTCACACTATGCCAAAACCGTACTCTCTGCTACACAAGATCACAATTCTAGATCTCTGTACTCACAAGTCTTCCTTCATCATTGAATTAGCTCTTTTCTTCACTTCATGCATATATTCGCATCTCAACCTTCACAGTACATATTGAAACAAGGAAAAAATTCCTTCTTATATACCAAACTCAAATAATTACAAATGAGTTAGTCCTCAATTACAAAATAATAAATTCTACACGCTACACATAAAATTTCACATAAAAAGTTCGGCTTCCAGAGACTGTAACTTTCTCCAAACATATCTTCAAAGTTTGCGCTATGAACCATGTCATCATTAATGAGTCTCCAATATCCCTTTAACTTCATAAAATTAGATTCCATCCCAGCTAAGAGATATCCTCCGATTTCCAAAAATCGCTTCACAGAAACACTGTCTAAACATTGCTTTCACCAAAATGCTCATAACTCTCATGAATGAATGAATTTATTTTTGTGTTGTTAACCATAGGTTAATAACACACGAAAGAAAATACCATCAACTACACAAAAGCCAATCTACAATACAACATGTGCGCAAAACAAAATTGTACCTACTTTCCTGCTGATATCCAGAATATCACTGTGTTGACATCAATGACAATCCAAGTCATGAATGCAACAATGACTGCTATAGAATGACTACCAAAATACTTTGCATTCATTCCTAATAGTCTCTGGCACTTGGTGAAAGTGTTACTCAGTCATGCCTATGGTGCTTGGTCCACACTGGTTCTTGGTGATGCCTAGTTTTCTTGGTTAATTCACTGTCACTCAGTAGTTCTGGCTTACCGACTAGAGTTCTGTGTGATTTTTTGAGCCGACTTGGTGCATTTATTTTTGGTATCTATTTTTATGGGCCGACATGCTGAATTAAATGTTTGTATACATTTGTAAGCTGACTTTTATGGCATTTAATTATTTGTTTTGGGAGTTAATGGTTTCATCCAACCAACTTGTGGCTAATGATTAGTATTTATAGGATGTTTGGGTAGATGTTTAGGGAACATCATTAGGAGAGCAGAGAAGTTCATGACTTGAACACTTAGTGAGTCAGATCTGAGGTTCTGAAGCTGAAGTTGGTGAAGTTGTGGAAAAGTTCTTGCATGTTCTTGTAGATTAGATGTATATCTGATAGTTATTTGTTGCAAAGCTAGAGGTTGCATACTTTGAGACAATGAGATTACTTGAAGGCTTGCAAGCTCAAGTTTAGATCTTCCTTAGGGTTTCCATCAGCTTTTGATTGTCTTCAAAGCTAAACTAGCTAAGATTTTATTGGATCTATTGTGGATCTTGCAAAATTGTTTCATTTTGTAATTGGCCTTAACCCAGAAGGCCTTACAGTCGGGCATGTTAATGAAAATTACTTGAAACATTTGTGGTTTCATCTATTGTGTTGATTATTTTGCTATGTAATTATGTTGGTTGCAAGGTTTAGACTGCCCTTAATTGGATCCACCATCCTTGACTACATCAGTTAGGTTGACATCATCCACACCCCCTCTTTGTCAAGTTTTTAAATGGTGCTCCTAGCTATGAAAACCCTTTCACAAATATTCTGTAATAACTACACAGTCTGAAGAACCCACACAACTTCATGAGTAATCTTAGTAGACCAATCAAGAATTGCCTAATTTTTTTCCTGATGCACCTAAACCCCTCAAAAAATGATGACGTAAATCAAGTACAAGACTTAAATCATACCAAATTCACATTTGGACCTCTTTGCAAACAATGAACTTGTCACTCTAAGATTCCTAATACTTCATCCAAATATCTTAGATATTCCTCCCACATATTTTTGTAAATAAGCATGTTGTGAAAGAGCACCAGAGAAAACTTACATAACTACTTGTTCAAGATGTGGTTCATGTAGGACTGGAAGGTGGCTAGAGAATTGGTCAACGCAAATGGCATGACCAACAAATCATAGTGTCTGTAGTGGAAACGTAATGCTATCTTCTCAACATCTTTCTCCCTCATCTGGATCTAATGGTAGCCGAAGTGAAGATCAATCTTTGAGAACTATACTAATATGTGTATTTCATCCAACAACTCATCAATCCTAGGAATAGAGTATCTATTCCTAATGGTCTTCTTGTTCAACACACGGTAGTTGATACACATTTTGAGGGTCACATCCTTCTCCTTTGCCAATACTATAGAGGATGTAAAGGGACTTGAGTTGGGTCTTATCCATCCTTTATCAAGGAGTTCCTGGAGCATCTTCTCTATCTCTTCTTTGGACTTCTTAGGAGGACAATAGGGTGTGGTGATAACATGCTTGGCTCCTTCCTATAACTCAATGGTGTTCTAAAAACCTATATATGGGGGGATACTAGGAGGAATATCTACAAATACCAAACTGTGCTTTCCCAACACCACTTGAATATTATCATCATAGTTGTAGGCTTGTTTTCCACTCAAGGGTTTGGTTGAGACCATACAATGTTCTATCCAAAGAATGTCATCATGTCTTAAAATTTCTTCTATCCATTTTCTTGAAATCTCCCTCACACCACCATTTGACAATCTTCTTAGTACCACCTTCTTTTCATTCACTTTGAATGAGAACTCCATCCTCTTGAAGCTATGTGTGTACTGGTCTAGGTTATCCATCCAATGAATTCCCAATATGAAATTCCTAACATCCAAATCTACCACAAAGAAGTCATATGTCACTATGTAGTTCCCAACTATGATTCTCAGTGTCAGAACTAGATGACTACATGACAAGAGATTTCCACCATCCACCTTGACTTTAAAGCCTTCATGTTCCTCCATACACAAACCCCTCCTTGTGACAATTGATGAATTGATGAAGTTGAGTGTGGCTCCACTATCGAGCATGACTACAACCCACTACCCCTGGAGTGTACCGTGAACACAAAACATACTACACCTTGGAGTGTCAGCTTGTACCACAGTGGAACCTCCCCTCTGCACTAGTGTAGCAATTTTTTCCAAAATATTTATGTCTTCTTTACCCTCCTCTTTTCCCTGTAACTTAAATTATTCATTCTCCTCCTCACTGTCAAACACCACCTCAATAGTGAATCTTTCCCTTTCCTAATCATCATTTCCCTAGTTACCATGGCTCCTTGCAGGTTTGGAAAATCTTTCTCCATCTCAACTCCTGTCATGTGGCCTCGTCCAATGATGTATTCTTTAGGTAGGGTTTTTTTTCTTTCTCCTTAGGTCTGAGGGGTGGTTTGACATGTGTGTAACTCCTGGAAGAATAAGATGATTTTTTCATGTCATGTGCCTTCTTGATCATCATCATGAGTGTTTTGGGGTTGAAACATTTGACCCAACCCTTGAGAGGTTCCATCAATGCATCCATGAACAACACAACCAATCTCCTCTATGAGATTTCTATAACCAATACTGACAGTCTCTAAAATTCTATGATGTAATTATCCAGTGGTCTTGTTTTCCTTAGTTGTGCTCACTCCTTAAAGTTGAGCTTTAGATCCTTCCTGTTAAAGTGGTCTATGAGTCTCTCTATGAAATCGTCATATGAAATGACTTGATCATGATCGAGAGTGACCATCCCATGGTTCCACCATTCATGAAAGTGAAGTGCTTCAAACTTTATTGCCTCTTCTTCAAGCATTGGGTTGAGCTGGAAGTAAGTATCTTCTTTCTTTACCCATGCTTGTACTGGTCTTTTTCTAGACCCCGCAATAGATGAAAAATTTATCTTGCGAATATTTCATCTATTTTCATTTTTGTAATGGTCATGTCACTTAGAATATCTGATCCACAAATACACATAATTCTTAAAGGGTAGTTCTTCTCCAAATCCAACATCAAACTAGTCTTGCCTAAACTAATCTTGCATCTCCAAGAAGGTAGGCTATTGTTCTCCATGTTATTCAGTCCTTTGAGGAAATATCAACATCATTGGGCATGTGTGGGAATATTAAGTACGAGATCTCTCATTTACAAAATTATCATCATGCCCATTATGATATCCATTTGTCCTTCCTTTTTCCAAAATCCATAGTGTTTTTCTAATTTTTTGTTATCAATTTTTAAAGGTCTCACCGAGTTATTGTTGTCTATTCACCAAGGTCTCATTGAGTTGTTATTTTCCTCTTGTTACCTCACATATTAGTGTCATCATCTTGTATCATCTTAACATGGAAGCACTTCCATGATAAGAGCATTTAGCCCTCTCAGTAAGTGGTATGGGGTCATGTTAAGTGCCTTGATGGGTTCTTTGCATGTATCTGGTGTTTCCCCTATTCTACTTCCCACTACACCCATTTTTCACTTCATATCTACATTTCCTAGCATTCTAGGCTAGAGTCCTGAGGTTTTTGACCTCAAGGTCAAATTTGACCTTGACCCTAACCTAGGTCAAGTTCGACCTCAACCCTGACCTAGGGCAGAGTCGACTTCGTCCCTAACCCCCAGTTCAAATTTCAAGTTTTTCTGATTTCTGGGCATTGGGTTTCGAAAAGATTCTTTTCCCACCTCTGAGTCGGCCATTTTGGGTTTTGGAATGGTAAATCCTTAAATTGCATTTAATATGGGTCCATTTCTAGGGGTTAAGGTTAATTGGGATTTAATTCCCCAATGTTGGCCTTCTCTAGAGGTTTGTGCCCTAGTTCACTATAAAAGGAGGCCTTCCTCTCTCATTTTCTCATCCATTATTCACATCTCTCCATCAAGTTTTGTGAGAAGATCTCTCAATCAAGCATTCAAGTGTTCAAGCATTCATCCATCAAGGAGATCCATTGTTAGCCATTGAAGGATTCAATCTCTTTGGAGCCCCCTTGAAGATCCATCCTTCTACATTCATCCCAGCCTCCTCATATGTAAAGATCTATTCAAGATTGGTGTTGAAGATCAAATGCCATTGATTTGAGACATCCTATATTCATTCTACATCCATTGGAGCATCCCTACTTGTGGATTTGAGGATTTGAATCCTCTACAAGGACTTCAACATAAGCAAGGTGAATTGTTTCATTTTTTTTGTTTATGCACATTACAATTCAATTCAATTTCAAGATTAATTCCTAAATTTGGGTTTGACCAAGGCAAACCCCCCATACAAACAACAAAACCCCATTTTTCTTGTAGGTGTAGGTGCGAAATTTTGGATCTAAGATCGGATTTGGATACCCTTTTTGGTGAACTTCTAAGATTTGTGAACAAATTCAAAATTGACCTTTAGAATAAGAATGTAGCCTTTGACCTTTTATGAGGGTCAAAGACTACCTACTGTCATAAAGATAAAATATTTCTGGGTTTTCTTTGTCTCGGCATTTCCAGTCTAAAACAAGTTGCAGAATTTCCTGAAAGTACACATAGACATTAGAAATTGACATTTTCCAGATTTGCCCTATTTTGAGGTTAGTATTTGTATTTCAATTATTTCAAATTTCAAGCACAATTCCTTTATAGGGAAATATAAGGTTTTCTTCCTTTTTCATATTCTCCATAGATTGATTCGATTGTGCATTAACCTTTTGGTTGATCAAATTGGATCTCTCCCTTGGGAATTTGGATTTAGAAGTGGATCTCATATTTCCTCCATATATTACATTCAATAGTTGTGATTCCATTTTACAACTATTCATTTTGGTGAACCCAACACGCTTACCCTCCTTTCTTTTGTGGATTTAGATGCTTTAATGTGTTAGATCTTCCTTTGTATTCCCTTGTGTGTTCACCTTCACTATTCATTTTGGTGAACCCGAAACGCTTACCCTCCTTTCTTTTGTGGATTTAGATGCTTTATTGTGTGAGATCTTCCTTTGTATTCCCTTGTGTGTTCACCTTCACTATTCATTTTGGTGAACCCGACATACTTACTCTCCTTTCTTTTTTGGAATTGGATGCCCTATTGTGTTTTGTGGTGTTATATTTCCTTTTATCTTGTTAGTATTCAATTTCTCTTTGTGTTAAATCTTGCATGCTAATTAGATTTCAAAAATACAAAAATATTCATGCTTTATGTGTTCTTAGTTTAGTTCATTTGCGTTGCATTGGTTTATGAGCTTTACTACTACTAGTCCTACTTATAACATTCTAGTTAGAAGAATTCATAGACTCATGGGTGCCTTCGATCTTGAATCTTCCTCTCCTTTCCTTAGGATCCCGAATGATAATTTGATTCTTCATGATTCCAGTCCTACTATGGAGCAAAACTCTTCTCACTCATCTCATGATGAGGATGAAACTTTAAGAGTTCCTCCTGAACAAGTCCAAAAACTTTAAACTGATATTGATAAAATGGGTAATTGGCTTATTCAAGAGAACCATAATCAAGATTCTATTCAAGCTATAAAGGCTCTTAAGAAATTTCTTCATGGTAGTGATCAAGGTGTTAACCTCTTGCGTGGTATTACTCACCTTGTGCATTCAAATGTTAAACCTTTAGCTCAAGAAGCTCAAGATTTAGGGTTGCTCCTCCTATCACTAGTGTTGAACCTCCTTCTAATCCTTTACCTAGTATTTCTACCTACACTCCTTCTTTGGTGACTGTGACGGTTCCCTCTGTTCCTATGAGTGTTCCTTCTTTGTCCCTTCCTACATCACAACCTTCATATCATAATGGTCCTTTTACTTATTCCAATCCACTTCCAATTGTAGTTCTTAGTGTTTCTCCAGTTGTGTCTTCTATTCCTTGAGCTTCTTACACTCTACCTAGTGTGTCTAATTTTTCTATTCCTCCTATTTCCTCTAATGATTCAACAATCATCAGTTTGGCTCAAACTATGCCATCCTTACAACAACAACTTGCTTCCTTAACTCAAAACAAATTTAGTATTCCTACATGTGACATGGGAAGTCCTTTGTCCTTAGATATTATTCATACTTCTATTCCTCAGCAAGTCAATATGCCTCGTCTTGAGAATTATAATGGAAAAGGAGATCCCGTTCATCATGTTAAAACATTCCAAATCCTTTTTAGTGATTATGCTCATGACCATAGGATTTTAGCCAAGTTGTTTGCTAGAACCTTCCATGACAAGGCCTTACAATGGTATTATTCCTTGCCTCCTTATTCTATTGATTCCTTTCCAAAACTTTCCAATGCCTATATTCAACAATTTCAAAACAACATTGGCCCACAAGTGTCTTTGACTGATTTGATGCATTGTAAACAAAGTGCTAAAGAAAAATTAACTGAATTTATTGGTAGATTTAAGCATTTGTATGCTCATATTTCCTATCATGTTCCTGATATTGATACTCAACGTATGTTTATTTCAAATTTGCAAAAGGATATTAGAGATAAGATTCTTCTTACTGAATTTACCTCTTTTCAACAACTTTGTGCAGCGCTTCATCATTATCAATTACAAGTGAGTCAATTTGAGAGAAACACTTCAATGGCTCCTGTTCCAGTTGATAAGATTGATGCTACTCCTAATCCAAACAAATTTAAAAAATTCAATAATTATGTCAAGATAAACAAACAAGCGAATGCAGTTGTTGATCAAGTTGTTGTTGCATCTCACAATGCCACTTCTTCATCCACTGCACATTTATTCCTCTTTCTGAATCATTACATGCTATTATGAATAGGTTGTTAATTGCTAATATGATTACTTTACCTCCTATTCAACCTCTTTTACTTGCTATGATTGCATCTAAATCTTTTGATCAAAATGTTTTTTGTCAATATCATTGTCAAAATGGTCATGATACTAATAAGTGTTATTCTTTAAAACATAAGGTTCAAGACTTAATTGACTCTAATGCCTTATCTATCGATAATCTTGATGGTAGTGGAAACAAATCTCTCTCCTCCTAATCAAAACCTTCAAATCTATATGAATCTTTTACCTACGCATGATACTAATACCATTGCTCATCCATCTGCTATGGAAATTGTGTATGATTCAAAGATGGATGATCTCAATCATGTTGTTAATCAAGTGGAGCATGTTGGTATACTACCTCAGATTCAACCTCAAGTTCAATCTCAACCTCGACCAAAACCTAAGCCTAAATTAAAAACTCAACCTAAGCCTTGACAACAACCTAAGACTAAAAGACCACGGGAACTTTTGGTTACGTTTGATGACTCTGAGACTATTAAGGCTCCTGATGGTCCCCTTTACATTTATGCTAGGATTTCTCAAAAACCTACTTTTGGTTGTCTTGTTGATCCTACATCCTTAGTCAATGTTATTACAAAAGAAAATCTTTTTATGAAAAGCTTACAATGTGATTCTTATGATACATCGGATGTGTGGATTCAAACTTGCAATGGTTTTCTTTATCCATCATTTGGTTCTATTACTTTACTGGTTGAACTCTGTGGAAAAATTGTGAACACTACCTTTGTTGTTGTTCCTACTTCTGATCAATTTCAAGTTAAGCTAGGTTTTCCTTGGTTGAATGTCATGCATGTTGTTTCTTCACCTATCCATAAGTGTCTTAAATTAATTCATGATGAAGAAGTGAAGATGGTTAATCATAGTTTATATCAACCTTCTAGGCATAGAGATTGTGCTGCTCTTGTTTATTTTGGCCTTCATTACCTAATTCATGTCCTCCACTGATAATATTTTCTGTTCATATCAAGCTTATAAACATCATAAGATTCTTGAATTAATCATACCTCCTATGGATCTTAATCGTGGTCTTTTTCCTACACCTTCTATACCTCCTTTAACTATGGCTTCTAGTTCTATTAATCAAGTTCCTTCTATCGATCTTCCTAAAGAACCTATGAAGGATCCTATGATGGTTCCTCCTATTGATCTTCCTAAAGAACCTGTGAAGGATCCCATGATTGTTCCTCCTAGTTCTCAACCTATTTCAAATAAATCAAAACATAATTGATCTGCTAATGAACATCGTAAAAAGCATTGTGCTCATGCTAAAGCTCATAATTATGTTCTTCAAAGATGTCCACCTTCTTTGGATAAATCTATGCATGATGTGTTAGAAGAAGTTGTTCCTAATAATGATGTTAAGATGCATGATTATGATGACTCTATTTGTATCTTAGATCCTATTTTGATTAATTTGGATGAAGAAGATACTCTTGATGATACTGATGATGTTAATGATGAATATGAGACTATTAACATTGACATTGATTTACCTAATATGCTTTCATCACAATTAACTCTTACACCTAGTGTCGAACATTGTGATTATCAAGAGGATCCTTGTTTGGAACTGGCTATCATTCCTACTGTGTTGGATATAGTCCCTCTTGCGAGTTACCTGTGTTCCCTAAATGATAAACAATGAGATGGGGAGAGTAGGCGGCATGCTTGATTGGCTTGTCCTTCATGGTAGCTTTGTTTTGTGTTTGCCTGTTGTATTGTGTTTCTCTTGTAATGTGTTTGCTAAATGTTGTTAGATTCTTTTATATGATCCTTGTTACTTGGTACAAGGTGATAAAGGAATTGAAACTGTTGTTCCAATTCCTCTATATGTATCTCTATTCTTTTACGCATTGCTCAATGTTATGTTGTAACTATGCTATTGTTTGTAAATGTTTCCTTGTGTAATCTTCTTTAATTTGAGATGTGGTAGCACTAATTCTTTTTGGTCTCCATGTCATGGTCCGAAAAGATTCTCCTTCGTATATCTTATGTGATCTTTCCTCCTTTGTGATCGTAGTTCTACTTTCTTTAGGGAATGATGTCAATTCATTTGCAATAATATCATATATATATTATCTTATGATCATACTGACCCCACAGTAGGTAGATCCCTTCTGTGTTCTCTATATGTTTCTGTGATATTTCCCTTGATTTTTCTTTGTCTAGAGGCATCTCGACATGGAAAAGTAATCAGTGGAGTTGTTTATGTTTCCATCAAAGCCATTGCTCCTGTTAAAGTGTCAGTAATGACTTTAACATGGGGGCATATGCTCTTCTCGCCTATTGCACACACACACTTTTTGATACGCACATATTTTTTAAGATACCTTTTCTCCCTTTTTGGATTAGTAACTAATCCTTAAAGCATGGATTTATATTTTAGGATCTCTTGATCCCTCCAGTTTCAAATATACATATATTTTGATCCCTTAAGGTTGGAGGTGTCCTTAAGATTGGATCTCTTTTGTTTTTGTTTTTATTCTTATGGAATAGAATATTCCTAAGGGTAAATCCTTGATGAGTTGACTAGTGAGTAGCCACATTCACTAGGGGGTTCAATTCCATCTTTCCAGTTGTGTTGTTTCCTTGTGTGGTTCACAATGGGACATAAGTTCTCATTGGGCGAGGTAATCACACCTTCTTTATCTCTCTAGAGATGTCTCTTTTATTGTGATATGGGAGTCGACAAAGACTTGAATCCCTGGGGGCTTAAGGTTTCTCTTTGTCCCTTTGATTATGATAAGATTATCTTTTCATTTTGATCTCCTTTACCAAGAGTTTGCATTGAGTCCATACTCTTGCTAAAGTGGGGGCTTAATGTATCATCTTAAAATGGAAGCACTTCCATGATAAGAGTGTTTAGCCCTCCGAGTAAGTGGTATGGGGTCATGTTAAGCACCTTGATTGGGTCTTTGCATGTATCTGGCTTTTCCCCTGTTCTGCTTCCCTCTGCACCCATTTTTCACTTCATATTTGTATTTCCTGGCATTCTAGGCTGGGCTCCTGAGGTTTTTGACCTCAAGGTCAAAGTCAACCTTGACCTTGACCTAGGTCAGGGTCAACCTCGACCCTGACCTAGCGCATAGTCGACCTCATCCCTGACCCCCAATTTAAATTTCAAGTTTTTCTGATTTTCGGGCATCGGGTTTTAGAAAGATTCTTTTCCCACCTCCAGGTTGGCCATTTTAGGTTTCGGAATGGTAAATCCTTAAATTGTATTTAATATGGGTCCATTTCTAGGGGTTAAGACTAATTGGGATTTAATTCCCCAATGTCAACCTTCTCTAGAGGTTTGTGCCCTAGTTCACTATAAAAGGAGGCCTTCCTCTCTCATTTTCTCATCCATTATTCACATCTCTCCATCAAGTTTTGTGAGAAGATCTCTCAATCAAGCATTCAAGTGTTCAAGCATTCATCCATCAAGGAGATCCATTGTTAGCCATTGAAGGATTCAATCTCTTTGGAGACCCCTTGAAGATCCATCCTTCTACATTCATCCAAGCCTCCTCGTATGCAAAGATCTATTCAAGATTGGTGTTGAAGATCAAATGCCATTGATTTGAGACATCCTATATTCATTCTACATCCATTGGAGCATCCCTACTTGTGGATTTGAGGATTTGAATCCTCTACAAGGACTTCAACATAAGAAAGGTGAATTGTTTCATTTGCTTTGTTTATGCACATTACAATTCAATTCAATTTCAAGGTTAATTCCTAAATTGGGGTTTGACCAAGGTAAACCCCCCATACAAACAACAAAACCCCCTTTTTCTTGCAGGTGCAGGTGCGGAATTTCAGATTTGAGATCAGATTTGGATACCTTTTCAGTGAACTTCTAAGATCTGCAAACAAATTCAAAATCAACCTTCAGAATAAGAATGTAGCCTTTGACCTTTTATGAGGGTCAAAGACTACCTGCTATCAGAAAGATAAAAGATTTTTGGGTTTTCTTCGTCTCGGCATTTCCAGTCTGAAACAAGTTGCAGAATTGCCTGAAAGTACACACAGACATCAGAAATTGACATTTTCCATCTTTGCCCTATTTTGAGGTTAGTATTTTTATTTCAATTATTTTAGATTTCAAGCACAATTCCTTTATAGGAAAATCTAAGGTTTTCTTCCTTTTTCATATTCTCCATAGATTGATTTAATTGTGCATTAACCTTTTGGTTGATCAAATTGGATCTCTCCCTTGGGAATTTGGATTTAGAAATGGATCTCATATTTCACCCATATATTACATTCAATAGTGGTGATTCTATTTTACAACTATTCACATCTCAATTCTTGATTCCCCCATCTTGTTTGGTGATTGGGATCTTGTTGGCATCCAACATTGTTTAATAGGATGGAAAGATCACCAACTCTAATACCACTATAATATATTGATGGTACACTCATCTGCACGGTACCCTCTTCTACACATCTTCATTGTACTACCATGTAGTCTCCTAATAACTTGAATTGTATGTCAACACCTTACACCCTCTAGGCACAATCTACAAACATACGAATCATGTCATATGACTCCACTCACACACATACAAATTACACCATATAGCCTTCACCTGGACATGTGTGAATCACACCATACAGCCTTCACCCACACATGTAAGGTTCACATCATACATGCACTATGACCCCTTCCTCCGATGACACTATTTACCTGTGAGGCCTCACCCTGACCCGTCATAGCATCTTTCTTTTTCTGCATTTTGATACAGTGATACATTTGTTGATCTATTTTGGATTGAGACTCGAGATATGATATTTTGATGGTGATTATTATATTATGTAGGTGTGGATGTGAATCTAGAGTACATCATGATTTTTATTATGCATCGTTGATTAAGTGAATTATTCATGATTAGATTTGATTACTGCACATGATGATTATGTACTTATGATGTTCGAATATTATTGAATGGAAAATTGTGATTTGAATTGAGCTATACATATTGAGTTATGATACTAAATAGGAAATTGAATATGTATATTTCATGTAATGTTATCATCTTGAACTACTGATGCTCGAAGTGAAGTGTGCAGGTACGAGAACCATGGGAATTATCGGAGAACCTAGGTTAAACACATGTGTACTGAGTAAACCAAGGCTTAGTCCAATGTGGGATTACAAAGCCTCATTGTAATGTGAACTTGTCGTAAAAGTGAATTTTCTTGTGCATTAGTAGTTAGCTTCGTGTTGTCTTTCTTGGCATTTGTATGTAATGTGCAATTGTTAGTGTCACTTGACACTTGTAATGTACTCATTAAATTTATTTAATTCCAGCCACTTCTAGAGGCCAATAAGGAGTTCTAGGGGTCATTTTTGGCATAATTTATGTATCTTAACGTTAGGGGTATGGGTTAGGAAGGTTTTGAGCATACCCTAAACCCCCTAGAGACTTTGGCAACCTTTTTTTTGACCCATTTACCCTTACCTACGAGATTGGATGGATCTTGACCCTTACCCAACTTCACCTTTCCTTCCAATCAAGCATTAATCATGGGGGGACAAGGGAAATCAAGGAGACCTTAGAGTCAAATCTGCAATTATGATTGGTGGGTGGGTAGAATTTGGAGCCCTTTTTAGAGGCCTTGGATAGAATTAGAGGGTGTTCACCCACTCTCTAATTTTAGAGACTTTAGGGTTTTGGAGGAGGAAGAAAAAGTGGATAAGCTCTTCTCAAATTTCCATTTCCATCACACTTGTGGAGGTTGGTTACTCTTCTCATGGAGTCTTTCTACTTGTGCATTAGATTAGCTTGTATCTTTCCCTCTCATGTATATGAATCTTGATTCTTGTTGTGGCTATGTGTTGTAAGGGAGGGATTTTGGGTTTGATTTCATGGTTTGATCTTGTTCTTTTTGCTTGATTGAGGGAGTTCTTGTTTATGGGTGTGAGGCATTACTCACCCTTTGGGAAGGGAAGAAGTGGCCTATGGGTGGAGGGGTTAGTTGGGCTCTCCATGAGGTGAGAGTCTCTTCTCTTGGAGAAGAGGGATAAGTCCATGGTGTATGGGCACCATGGAAGCCATTGCATTCTTGTATGTTGAAGAGGATGTTAAGAAAAGTATGTGTATGAAGAGGCCTTTGGATATGCATGGATATGTAGCCTTGAAGAGGCATTTGGATATGTAGCCTTGAAGAGGCATTTGAATACTCATGGTGAGAAAATTTGTATGTAATGGCATTCTCCCCTTGGAAAAGCCCACCTCCACCCTCTCAATGAGCTTGTAAGACTCATTTGTGTAACCTTGGAAGGGAGTAATTTGTTGTATGTGCATTGTGTAAATTGTTTGTGAGCATCTTGTTGATCTTGTTGCATACCCGTTTAGCCCTTGGTTCTCCAAGCTTGGGGGTGGTCTCATAAGAGACCTTGGTTGGGTGGTGAGCACCCATGGTTCTCTCCTTTTATTGCAGGTATAGAAGTCAAAGGCCCATGAAGAAAAAGCTTGATGAAATCCCTTCTTTAATGTGCTTGTATCAATCTCTCATGTGCTGTTGTATTGTAGATCTTGAAAGAAAGATCCTCTTTTATATATAATTGTAATGGAGCAAGCCTCTCCTTGTAGTAGGAGTATTTGTTTTGGTGGATTTGTATGGTGTTCAGCTTGTTCATGTTGGAGCACCATGAAAATTTATATTGCAATAGAATGAAGAAAAGCATGTTTCATTTTCTTGATATTATCATGCATGTATGGTTATCAAAGTATGTTTCAATGATTCAATTTGTATATAAGGAATGCTTGCTGTTATGCTGATGCATTCTCCTTAATTGAAATGGAGGTATAAATATCTCATGGTTAATGTTTATCTAAGTTGATAAGGGAGAGATAATGTATTGTTTAAAGAAAGAAATTTCATTGATATGATCTTTGTGAAGCTCTCAATGTGTTGACTTAACTTGTTATGATCATTCTATTTTACCTTAACTTGGACAAGCTTCAAACTAAATAGAAACTACTTGAGTTGATAAGAATGTTACACCCTCTAAAATTCTTCTAAAATGAAGTATGACACTATTGAATTAATGGATAATTAAGACACTAATATTCTATCCATTATTCCCTAGTCTAATTCATCAGATAATCAAGTAACTTTGTAGCTCAAATGAAAGATCAAACAAAAAATGTAGGAGAAACCATATACTGCATAAAAGACACTTCCAGAATTTTATTTAGAGCATTTAGCTCTCTGGAATTTGAATGGAGAAGAAAAATATTCTCTTGCCACAGAGAATATTCTTCTTCCCCTCTTAACATAAACAACTAATTAAGCTTTGTAGCCTAAACTACCTCTTAACCATGTTATTTACCACTAACTCTTGAATGATTGAATCCAACTAAACTTTATTAATAAAGTATCTCTTAAAAATATTTCCACTTGCTAGTGGTCCCCACTAAGGCTCTCTTCCTAGGCGCAGGTGATGGGCTTTGGAAAAGCTTTATGCTTTATTCATGGTCAAACACCTACGTGGGTACAATGGGGGTCTTAAAGAGTTGCCCTTGTCAGCAAACAAATTTAATATACTTGCCAACTTTTCAAATAACCCCCACTTTGCATGCGTACCTAGCTGTGAATGCTAATTCTGACATTTTCCTTTTGTCATAAAGGTACTCCCTTCCTTGTCCTGCGTACCATCTTTCTTGGGATCTCCTTGGAAAGAGCAGTGCACCTTTAAATGTTTATGATCACTTGTAAACCCAACCTTTCCCTTTTCAAGCCTTGGGGAGTGCGAAATTTTGCCATGTTATGAGTGGGACCCACTAGATCTCTTGTCCCCTTGTACTCTCCTTTGGGATGCGCCCCACCCTATGAGCTTGGGTCTTAGAGAATAGGTGGAGTAGGATAGATAGGGTGTTCTTTTTTAAATAGATGGTAAGGTTGGTTTTTTTTAAAATTTGTTTATCATAATGTTATTTTATATTTATATATTGGATTTTTGCATAATTGTTTAAGAGAGGAGTCTTTAATTATTTAATTGATCATATGTTCTTTTGACACCTCTTTGCCTTAATTTAGTAATTGTTAAATTAAAGGGGGGATGGGGTTATGAATGTGGGAGACATAGGTTAGTAGGTGTTAGTATAGGTTGGGATATTGTTAGGTTCAATTTTAGTATTCTATGTTGTATTGTTTGGTAGTATTATTCATGTGTTTAAAATTTCTAAGTCATATTAGTATCTTTGATTTGCAATTAGATAGGGTGGACTTAATTTTATTTTGATTAATCGTTATTTTAATATTGATTAAGAAAATCATGGATCTTAGTATAGGATCATTACATTATAATGCTAAATAACAATCTAGTGTTCTAGAATTGGGATTGCGGATCCTTATTGGCATCCTCGTATTGCATGGGTCTTCTTATGGAAGACTTTATATATATACATTTGGCTATGTTTGAAAACACGATTGTCAGATCAAAAGATTTAACCCTTGATGGATTAATATACCTAGTTAATCGGGAAATGGCCCTTAAGACGATTATCTTCTTTTAAGTATTAATCAAACCAACTAGCTAAAAAAAAAAAAAATGTTACGTTTTTTGGTTGTTTATTTTTGGGCATGACATTACCATTGGGGAAAATGTTGGGTTTCTTCTATTCATCATCCTTGCATAGGCTCTCCTTTCATACGATGATCTTTACAAGACTCTACTCTGCACAATGATCCTCTAAATGTATTTCCAACTACAATTTATATTAGCCTAATTGAATGAATACATGGATCCACCAAATAGTTCAACAATAGATAAATATCCAAATGGAATGCATAGTATACTCTTCAATGCCCAACATAGGGACTTCAATGCATATGATGAAAACTCTGGTAATATATATTTAATCTGGAACCCGATTACAATTTTTTCTTCAAGAAAGACTTTACAAATTTAGACCATGAGAAGAACAGGGTGAGGAGTGACTCCCACCAAAGTTGTGGATGCCATAAAAGGGAGGATCTCCCGCCTTCAAAATAGAAAACAATGTAGAATTCCAACTAGAATAACAAATACAAGGAAACATAAAACACAATGACTACCTGTAATGCCAAACACGACCTTATAAAGGGCCCCAAGAAGATTCCTAAAGGGTTACAAATAGGTCGATAATAGTTTATTAATTCTTATTTTATTATTAAATTAATTAATTAATAGGGGTCTATTGGATATTATTATTAAATTCAGGACCACTCAATCAATTAATATAATTGAGTCATTCAATTATTTCTAGAACATTAAAGAAACAACAATTTAAACTACAAAAAAATTATTTGGAATCTCAAATTCACCAAGTATATATGTATGTGTGTGTATTATTAGAATTTTTGTAGTCTATAATGTTGGAATTCATTGCTTTTTCATTGATGTCAACATATGTTTCAGTAAGGGAATCCAGAAGTTACAAACAGACTGGATAGACAAGTTCCAGAGAATTATACGGATAGTGTACAATAAATTAGCTCCTGTGACCTGAGATTTGTGTAGCTTAAAATGTTTACTATTGGCTGTTACATTCACATATGTTTACATGCTCATTTTCTCAAGTTATGGATGAATTGGCGAAACTGGTTAGAGGGCCAGTGACTGAGAAACTCACAGAGTTGGTCTCAGTATTTGTAGTATAACTTTAGTGCAAAAATAAATTAAACCTTGCGAGCTTGAGGGATGGCAGAGGACACATGGAGAGTATATTGTGTGATTGCAGAGTACTAGTGTGATTGGTGATGTCATATGTGGCATTTACTCTAGTGAATATTTATTTGGAAGCTAACCCAGTAGTGGTAGCGTGTTCATGAATAATTAAGCATGGATTAATGTTGTGGCCGACTATTTCATGCTTTTTAATTGTTGTAATAATGTTAAGGATGTCATGTGTATCCTCACATGGGTCTATGTAATATTTTGTTTATAGGAGAGGTCCTATAATGGCTGGCCTAGTAATCATGTTTGTAACTTGTATATGAGGAAGTATTTCCTTATAGTTCTGAAGATACAAAGTGTGTGGGTTATTGTGTGATATTTTGGGTTGTGAGGAATATTGATGTAGAGTAGAGAGTTGTGCATTAAGGCACAAGGCTGTGACTATCTTGATAATACATGTATTGGAAGCCAGTTCAAGTATTAATGATGATATTTCTTTAGATCTAGGATAGTGAGTCCTGAAGGTGGGTGTAACCTTCTCTTGTATTTCAGTCGGTGACTAGTTTTAATACCTTTAACAGATTTTTGACTTCTAATAGGGTATGTCCTTTAACAGGGACTATACTATTGTAATAATCAGCTCTTAATAGGGATATAAATCATTACCGAGTTACTATATTCATAGTAGTGATTTGTGGGCATCATTCCCACCGGGATTTTCCCTTAATAGGGTTTTTGTCAAATACAAATATTGGTATTATTATGAGTTATGGTTGTCTTGAAATCAATTGAGAAAAAGGTTATAATTATAATTAATATTAATAAGTTTGGCATCAACTGATTCATCCCCCCCTCTTAGTTGATTGGGACATTGTTATTCTAACAATTGGTATCAGAGTTGTTGGTCCTCAGAGAGAAAGCTTGACCTCTTGAGGGGAAATATCCAATATGTCTTACTTCAAGAAAGAGAGTCCAAGTTTTATGTAGAAAAATTTGATGCATCGAAGGACAAGATGAAGATGCATTTCTTCTGTTTGGGATTGGATTACTGGCTAACAACAAAGAAAGATGTCACAATCAAGGTTGAAGATGAGTTGGAAGACCCTAAGACAACTGATGAAGAAAAAAAAACTTTTTCAGTAGAACATGATAGCTAGAGAAGCATTAATGAGTGCATTATCAGAATGTGAATTCATTGAGATCGGAGATCTGGAAAGACCACGTGACATATGGGAAATATTGATAGAATTGTATAAAGGAGATACATATACTAAAGGAGCCAAACTACACAATTAGAGAGTGGGGATGGAATCACTTCAGATGAAAGAAGATGAGATAGTAAGGATGTTTTTTCAGAGGGTTAATGAATGTGTGATAGGAATCAGGAACAATGAAGGAACCTATACTAAAGAAGAAGTCATTGCAAAGATACTTAGATCTTTTACACCATCTTACAAAACTAAAGTGTATGCTATAGAAAATATCATTTCATTAACAAAGAACTTCATAAGAGAGATGTTAGTGTCCAAGTTAACAATATTTGAGACTGTGGAGATTAAGGAGGCCTTACCAAAGGTAGAGACAACATTCAAGGCAACTGTACACGGAAACAGAGATGTAAGATCTATTGGACTACAACTAATTTGGAATCTGATTGAAGAATCTGTGATTGCAAGATCACTGAGGAGTTGATGATTAGATATGTAATATGATTAAATCAGTATTATGTTGTCATTGATGTCAACTAGTTTGACAGCACTTATCTTGTAAGTTACTATACCAAGACATCTGAAGAAAGGTGAAAGAGATGAAGAATGGAGAAATCTAAATGAGGAAAGATGTATATGACAGATGAGGTTAAGGAACACATTGAGTAACTTGTTGATGAGTCTATGACTTGATGATATTGAATTTATTATGTTGCATTCATCTATAATGAAGTATAGAGCTGAAAGACACAAAGCAGTGTTGTCGGTAAATGAAGCATTTCTAGTATACACCAACGGAGTGGAGTGTATACTGATCGCAGTATTAACCGAGCAGTGTTCATCAATGCATTTCTTTGTTAACCGAGCAAAACAGAATGTATTAACTGATTAGTTTAGCCGATAAGATTGATGACCTAGCAAGAGTATAACATTGAGGTAACAGATAATGTTTGTTACACAGATCGACGGCTGACAAAATTTAGAGGAAATCTAACGGAAAATATTGAAACATATTATTGACACAAGTACCGAGAAAGGTTGAAGTGGCAAAATCTATGAATGAGATTAAGTGGCAAAATCTGATGGTGGAGAAGAAAATGATTTACTCATCTATATAAGAGAATAGATTTTCTTTATGAAAATGCCGAAAAGAAGAATAAGTTGCAAGAATATCGCATGAACAAGGTTTTCATGTATTCTGATCATACTGGTTAGTAAGAATCAAGCTGCAGAACAATTACCGAGCTACAAAGAGCAATTACTGACGGACAGTAAGTTGATACAGTATTGAATCTGAAGTGAATTATTGATCAGAAGGATTTGTATGGACTAAATATTGATCTATAATCTGCAATTGAAGTTGTATTAGGGTAGGTCATTTACTGTTACATATTTAACCATTGTATATAGTCAAAATCTCTTAATCGAGTGGACTCTGAAAGTCTTATGATGTATCATTCATAGAATGAACATTGTTATCGTGTCAACCCCATAGTGAATGTTGGTTGGATGATAACTTCTAGTCTAAAATCCTCTAACAAGGTCACACCTGACAGTGTCTTTGTAACCTTTAATAGGGTTGGGTCTTAACCGACCTCACTTCAGAAGAGTGAACAATTTTGGGTTGTCAGTCCCAGGTGGTTTTTCCCTTTACAAGGTTTCCACGTTAAATCTCTTGTGTTATGTGTTTATTCTGATATTTGTTTGTTATCATTCTTTACATGTTACATGTTAGATTTGATCGATAAACTATTTTAGCATTAGACTGGTAATCAGTAAAAGCATAGATAGTGAGAGTTATTATTGTTTACCAATGAGCAAAAATTGAAGAAATTGTTTTGAATTATACATTTTGATTTGGGACATTGGATAATTGATTCACCCCCTCTCAGTTATTCTAACAAAGATCAATTCTTGTAGGTTCTAGCAAGACAAGCAAATACAATGAAGAACTAGGACAATATGCTAAGCAGTGGGAGAAGATTGAAAAAATAGAAAATAGTGTAGATGAAAAGATCTTATCCATGATCACAAGAAGATAAAGGAAAGTTCAAGGTAAGTTTGAAGGAAAATTACCTCTGAAGTGCTTTAATTTTAATAAGGTTGGTCATTTTTATTCTAGATGTCCAACTAGGGTTCCTAAGCATAAACCTAAGTATGGAAAATACATGAAGGATACAAAATGCTACTATGTTAATGATGGTGTATCTAATGATGATGGTGATGATATAAATGATATACTTGGATTTTTGGAAATCAAAGAGGAAGAACCTATCCACAAAGAAAAATCATTGGTATCTCATGTTGAGAAGAGATTTGATTGGATCATAGATAGTGGGTGCTCACAGCACATGACAGGGGATAAGGACAGATTTATTAAACTAAAGAAGTATGATGGTGGTGTTGTCAATATTAATGACAATACTCCTTAGATGATTACTGTAAAATGATCTATCACTTTGGATGGTAAAACTAATACTGATGATATTTTGTTTGTTGATGGTTTCAAACATAATCTATTGAGTGTTGGTCAATTGGTAGACAAGGATTATCATCTACAATTCAAGGATGGACATTGTACAATTAGAAGTGCTAAAGGAGATCTGATTACATCTGGTACAAAGACAAAAGGTAATGTCTTTTAGGTGAACCTTACTAAGGTAAGTTGTTTTGTTGCTAAGTTTGATGATAGTTGGTTGTGGCACAGAAGGTTTTGTCACATAAACTTTGATAATATTGTAAAGGCAAGTAACAATAATACGATCAGAGATCTACCTAAGATTGTGAAGCCAACTAACACAACATGCAAAGAATGTGTAATGGGAAAAAATAAGGGGTAGCTTTCATAGAAAGGATTTTTTAGCCAAAAATAGGTTGGGTTTGATTCATATAAACCTATAGTAACCTACTTAGACCAGGTCATACTTTGGAGACTGGTATTTCATACTCTTTATTGATGATTATTCTAAGATAATATCGGTAGGATTTGTTAGAGAGAAATCAAATACTTTTGATAAATTCAACTTCTTCAAGGAAAAAGTAGAAAAGAAGATAGGTTTAAGGATCAAATGCTTGAGATCGGATAGAGGCAGTGAATTCACATCAGGTGAATTTAATGATTTCTATGAAGAACATGGTATATTGAGGCATACATCTGCACCTAGGAAACCACAATAGAATGGTGTAGCTGAGAGAAGAAACATGTCAGCTCTTGATGTTGCGAGGACTATGTTAATTAAGGGAAGAGTTGACCACATGCATTGGAGAGAGGTAGTCAATACTGTAGTGTATACAATGAATAGAGTTTAGATCAAAGATGGTACTAGTAAGATACCCTATGAGTTATGGTATGGTCATACTCCTTCTGTTAATTGTTTCAAAAAATTTGGTAGTAAATGTTACATCAGAAGGGATGATAGCATAGAGAAGTTTGATGCAAGGAGTGATGAATGTATATTCCTTGGATATTTCACAAAAATCAAAGCCTATAGATGTTATAATTTGAGAAAAAGGAAGATGATTGAAGTACAAATGTTAGGGTTGATGAAAAGTTTCAAGTACAAGAGAGAACTGGCAAGTTCAATCCCAATGACTCAGATTGATTTAGGTGTGAAGAAATACTAATTTAGAATAATCAAAGTTCGAATCAAGAAGAGAAAGGTCAGAAAGAAGATCATGATCAATCACAAGAATTTTGATGATAGATAATGATATAAATATGAATCTTTATGAGAAAACAAAAGTGCCTAGGACACCTAAATATGTTGCGAGGGATCATCCATAAGATCAGATCATTGCAGACAAAAGAAGAGGCACCACAACAAGGTCATAGATCAGAGATGTAGTTTGTTTGATTTCATAGGTTAAACCAAACACCCCTTATGAAGCATGTAGAGATGAGTCATAGATCAAAGAAATGCGAGAAGAATTGGATCAGATATAGAAGAACAACACTTTGGAATTGGTTCCTAGACCTAAAGACAAGAATGTTATTGGCACAAAATGGGTATTCAGAAATAAGATGAATGAATATGGTGTTGTGACCAGAAACAAAGCCAGATTGGTATGCAAGGAATATTCACAACAAGAAGGAATTGACTTTGAGGAAACTTTTGCATGAGTTGCAAGGTTGGAGGCAGGTAGGTTACTCTTATCCTATGCTGCATATAAGGATTTCAAGGTCTGTCAAATGGATGTCAAGTAATTTTTTCTTAATGGTGAATTAGAAGAAGAGGTTAACATTTAGAAACCTAATGGTTTTCCTCTATCGGGTAATCAAGGCATGGTTTTCAGATTGAAGAAGACACTATATGGTCTAAAAAAAGCACCTAGATCTTGGTATGATAGATTGGACAGGTATTTACTACATCTTGGTTTCAAAATTGGTAATGCAGATAGCAATTTATACTTGAAATGTAATGATGAAGGCATTCTGGTAGTAGAGGATTTTTTTTATGACAATATCTTTTGAAGTAATGATGCTATGAGTAACATGTTTGCAGAAGAAATGAATAGTGAATTTGAGATGCCTGTGATAGGGGATATAAAATTCTTCCTAGGGCTACAAATAAATCAAAGAAAGAATGGAATTTCCATATCTCAGACCAAGAATCTCAAGGAGATGCTAAAGAAATTTGGCATGGATGACAGTAAACCAATTAGAACTCTTATGGTAATAGGGGAATAAGTTGTCTACTTTAGATGAGACAAAAAGTGTACCTCAAACATAATAAAAATCTATGGTAGGAGGTCTTCAATATTTGACACATTATAGACCTAATATTACAAGTGCAGATGGAATTATTTCTAGATTCCAGGAAGATCCAAAGGAAACACATTTTGTTGCAGTCAAAAGGATATTTAGATATGTAAAAGGCATAGTTGATTTTGACCCATGGTATGATAGGTCAAAAGACTTCACATTAGAAGCATACATTGATGCAAATTGGGAAAGTAGTGTTGATAATAGGAAGAACACAAGTGGGGGATCCTTGTTCCTTGGGAAGAGGTTAGTTTCTTGGTTAAGCAAGAAGTAGGATAGTATAGCTCAGTCAACAATTGAATCAAAGTATCTTGTTGTTGGAATTAATTGCACACAAATTGTTTGGATGAAACAGATGTTGAAGAATATTGGTGTGAACCTTGGGGAACTAGTTATCATACATTGTGATAACATAAGTACATTGAATATGTCAAAGAACTTGATAATGCACTAAAAATAAACATATTTCAATCAAGTATCATTTTCTAAGGGATAAAGTGAAAGAGAAAGAGGTGAATCTTGAATATGTAAGAACAAAGGAGTAGACTGTAGACATCTTCACCTAACCACTAAAAAATATACCTTTGAATATCTCAGAGGTAAACTTGGGATTATAACCCTACCTAAAGGTGTAGTGCACAAGTCCATTACATTCAGAGCTATATCATTTGTGGACTTGATGCAGATGCCTATTCTTTGGGGGGAGTAATGGTTTGAGCATATCTTATCAAATCAAGGTGATCTTGCACCTAGTAGTTGAAGGTATTGGAGATTTGAAAAATTTACACCCAGCAAAGAAGGCATACAAGGATGTTTGTAATGGAACCCTTTTCCATTGATTTCAAGGGGGGAGATATTGGTGAAAAACCCTTATTGGTTTAGGGGGAGATTTGTAGAGGATATTTTGAAGGTTGTTGTAAAAGGACACTTTTAGATTGGTGGATTTTCACATATGTTGCCATCAATGTCAAAGGGGGAGATCATTGGAATTGTTGTCTTCTATGATGTTGGAATTTATGGAATCCAAAAGTTGTAGACAAGCTGGATAGACAAGTTGTAGATAATTGTATGAACAGTGTACAATGAATTAGCTCCTGCAAGCTAAGATTTGTGTAGCATAACATGTTTACTATTTTTTTGTTTTGTTTCCATATTCTTATATTCTCATTTTCTCAAGTTATGGATGAATTGGAAAAGACTAGTTATAGGGCCAGTGACTGGGAAACTCACAGAGTTGGTCGAGCAATATTTGCAGTATAACATTAGTGTGAAAATGGATTAAACCTTGCAAGCTTGGGGAATGTCAAAGGACACATAGGAGAGTCTATTGCATGATCACAAAGTACTAGTGTGATTGGTGATGTCATATGTGGTGTGTACTCCAACAAAGATTCATTTGGAAGATGACCCAAGAGTGGTAGCATGTTCTTGAATAATTAAGTATGGATTAATGTTGTGGTCGACTATTTCATGATTTGTAATTGTTGTAATATTCTTAAGGATGTTGATGCAATTTTTTTATAGGAGAGCTCTTATTGATGCAGTGGCATTCTTGGATATTCAGAAAATCTACATGGTGGTGTGTTGAAGTGGTTCTATGTTGCTCAATTGTAGCTTTAACCGAGGATCTCAGTCATTAAAGGAGGCTCGGTCACTGAAGGAACTCAGTAAACACTGGGGTTCGACAGAGCTTGTACTCGGCCATGCTTTTGATGCTCAGTCGACATGCTTTCTTAGTGATTCTTGGCGTGCTTGGCTATTTTACTGGTGCTTGGTAGTTCTGGTTTATTGACTGGAGTTTTTGGAGTTTTGGTTGGCCGACTTAGTGTATTTAATGTTTGTAGCTTGTGTTGTATTCTCCTATGTGGATCTAGAGGTTGATGTGGAGAATTAATTGTTTGTAAGGCTATTTGAGAGCCAACTACTGTTGCATTTAATATTTGTTTGTAATAGAAGCCGACTTGGCTTAGGAGTTAATTGTTGCTTCTAGCCGGCTTGTGGTTGAAGAAATGTATTTAAGGAGTGTTTGGGCAGTTGTTTACAGACTGATTCAGTGGAAGTAGATTGGAGGGCAGTAGATTGAGAAGGATAATAATTGGATCCTGTGAGATCTTGAAGATCAAATTATTTATCTGATATTGTAATAGCAAAGCTAGTGGTTTGCATGCTTGGAGACAAGGAGATTTCTTGGTGGCTTGAGGCTCAAGTTTAGATCTGCCTTAGTGTTTCCACTAGTTTTTGGTGTGCTTTAGAGCTAGACTAGCTAGGAGATTGCAAAAATACTTTTTTAAGTGATTCTATTTGGCCCTAACCTAGAAGGCCTTATAGCTGGGCATGTTGAATGAAATCCTATTTGAAGAATTAGCTTGTTGTGTTCCATTGTTGTTGTTGTTGTTGCTAGTGTAGGTTTGGAGTATCCATTTCTTGGATTTTTCTATCCTGCCCTACGTCAGGTGGTATTAGAGCTTGAAGTTCTTGAGTGTACCAATCTCCGAGTTGAGGCAGTTTGCACCAGGACCTTGAGTTGGTGATTTGTTGCCTTGGGTTTTCGAAGATCTTGAAGATGCCTCTGAGAAGATTGGACCCTAGGGCAATTTTAGATCTTTATGATGTTGTGGAATCAAAGATTATAGAGAAGGTTAAAGTCGATTTCAGATCTGAGATGGAATTGATGAAGAATGGTATGATTGCTGATATCATGAGGACTATTGATGGTATGTCGAGGAATCTTGGTACTGAAGATGGTTATGAGGAAGTTGTTGAAGACTTTGAAACTATTAGATCTAGTGGAGATGACTGGAGAGACAGATCTGGTGAAGATAGAACTGGTCGGTTCCATAGATCTGGAGCTCAGTTAAGTACTAGTTACCAAATGGAAGTTTCTACTTTCTCTGGTACTTTGAGACCTGAGGATTTGATTGATTGGATTGGTGAGTTAGAAGATTTCTTTGAGCTTGAAGAAACTGTAGATCCTCTTAGAGTAAGATTGGCACAGACCAAGTTGAAAGGACATGCTTCTCTTTGGTGGAAATAATTGTAAAGAGATAGAGACGATGAAGGTGAAATGAAGATCAATTGGTGGAGGTTGATGGTGACTAAATTGAAAGCTAAGTTCATACCTATCGACTATGAGCTTGACTTGTTTAAGAAATTGTAGAATCTAAAGCAAAAAGATTCGACTATGGAATACTATACCGAGGAGTTCTATAAGTTGACTATTCGGTCTAGACACAGAGAACTTGGTAAGGAAAAGGTAGCTCAGTATGTGAATGGTTTGAGATTCAATATTCAGGATGAGCTTGATATGCTGGAGATTGATTCGGTTGAGGATGCTTATCAGTATGATCTGAAGGTAGAAGATAAGTTGAAGAGGAGACAATATGGTAATTCCCAACGGAAGCAGAAGCTAGATCACTCGGTGAAGGAAAAACTGATTGTTGAAGATGAACTGAAACCTATGGAATCAAAAAAGAAGACAAGTAGGGTTATCTTTAAGGGTACTTGTTATAATTGTTGTGAAGAATGACATAGATCTTTTGAGTGCACACAGAAGAAGATTGGTGATCAAAGGAATGTTGTGGTGAATGAGAACATTCTGAATGAACCTGAATCAGAGAACTTGTTGGTTCAAAGAACATTGCTTGGTACTAAGGTAGAACCTTGTCAGAGGAGTAATTTGTTCAGAACTTGGTTTAAGTTAGGAGGTAAACTTTGTAATGTGATTGTGGATAGTGGTAGTACTGATAACCTTGTAGTTGAGGAGATGGTTCAGAAACTTGGCTTGAAAAGAATGAGACATCCTTATCCTTATAAGATTGGCTAGTTACAAGATGTTCATGCTCTGGAAGTGAGGAGAAATGTCTTGTTGATTTTCAGATTTGCCAATATAAGGATCAAGTGTTGTGTGATATTGTGGATATGAGTAGTTGTCACATATTGCTCGGTAGACCTTAGCAGTATGATTGCAGATTTATGCATGACTATGTCAAGAATGTGTTTACTATGGAGAATAATGACAGGAAGTTTTCTCTGATGCCTTTTTTGGATACAACACTCAGTAGGAGAAACCTGAGCTTTGGTAGCTGAGATGAGTTGAAGAATTTTGAAAGGATTGATCAGTATGGAGAATAGACCTGTGTGTCGTCAAGGAAAGACTTGAAAAGATAGAGGAAGCAAAAGTGGAAGAGTATGCAAGGTGAAGACTCGAAGGGCTTGTATGTGAAGAACCGGTTTGGGTTTTATGTGTTGAATCCCAGAAGATGTTCTTCCATCCTGTGAGAATGTCTTTTCGAACCTGGGGTGTCTGATGCAGTGGCATTCTTGGGTATTCGACAAATCTGCATGGTGGTGTGTTGAAGTGGTTCTGTGTTGCTCAGTTGCAACTTTAACCAAGGATCTCGGTCATTGAAGGAGGCTCGGTCACCAAAGGAACTCGGTAAACACTGGTGCTTGGAAAAACTTGTACTCGGCGATGCTTGTGATGCTCAGTCGACATGCTTTCTCGGTGATGTCTGGCATGCTTGGTTTTTTTACTAGTGCTCAGTAGTTCTGGTTTACCGACTGGAGTTCTTGGAGTTTTGGTTGGCTGACTTAGTGTATTTAATGTTGGTAGCTTGTGTTGCATTCTCCTATGTGGATCTAGAGGCCGACATGGATAATTAATTATTTGTAAGGCAAATTTGAGAGCCGACTACTGTTGCATTTAATATTTGTTTGTAATAGAATCTGACTTGGCTTAGGAGTTAATTGTTTCTTCCAGCCGACTTGTGGTTGAAGAAATGTATTTAAGGAGCGTCTGGGTAGTTGTTTACAGAGTGATTCAATGGAAGTAGATTGGAGGGCAGTAGATTGAGAAGGATAATAATTGGATCTTACGAGATCTTGAAGAGCGGATTATTTATCTGATATTGTAATATCAGAACTAGTGGTTTGCATGCTTGGAGACAAGGAGATTTCTTGGTGGCTTGCAAGCTCAAGTTTAGATCTTCCTTAGTGTTTCCACCAGTTGTTGGTGTGCTTCAAAGCTGGACTAGCTAGGAGATTACAAAAATACTTTTGTAAGTGATTGTATTTGGCCCTAACCCAGAAGGCCTTACAACCGGGCATGTTGAATTAAATCCTATTTGAAGAATTATCTTGTTGTGTTCCGTTGTTGTTGTTGTTGTTGTTGCAAGTGTAGGTTTAGACTATCCATTTCTTGGATTTTCTTGGCTTGCCCTGCGTCACCTATAATGGACTACCCAGAAATCATGTTTGTAACTTGTATATAAGGAATTCTTTCCTTGTAGTTGTGAGGATGTGAAGTGTGTGGATTATTGCGCGATATTTTGGGTTGTGAGAACTTTTGATGTAGAGCAGAGGATTGCGCATGAAAGTACAAGGTTGGAATTGTCTTGGTAGTGGATGTACTAGAAGCCAATTCAGGTATTCATGAAGATATTTCTTCAGATCTAGTACATCGAGTCCTGAAGGTTGATGTAACCTTCTATTTTATTTCGATCAGTGACCAGTTGTAATACCTTTAACAGGGTTTTGATTCCTAACAGGGTCTATCCTTTAATAGGGACTGTACTATTGTAATAACTAGCTCCTAACATGGTTAGAACTCTTTACCGGGTTACTATATTCATAATACTAATTCACGGGCATCATCCCCACTGGGGTTTTTCCCTTAACAGGGTTTTCCTCGAAAACAAATACTGGTGTTATTGTGTTCTTATGTGTTATGATTGTCTTACATTCAATTGAGCACAAGGTTATAATTAGAATTAAGATTAATAAGTTTGGCATCAACTGATTCAATCAATGAATGACACAACTATAAATTATATAGATATTTAGTAAGTGTATAAATGTTTACCACTCTAAAGAAATGACTTCTAATGACAACTATGAACCAAATGACACAACACGAGAAGTTTAACCCTACGAAAAAAACTTTAGAATTATATATAGGAGAATGATTGCACTAGCTTGTCCCTCCTTGTGAAGAATGGAAAACTAAGGCATGCTCATACAATTGCAATTTAATAAGGTATAAAGTAGAAAGCATTAAACTTCAATTTCTTATAGTCAAACAATCTCAATGGTTCTTAGCTTTTGACAAGTGGTTTATGCAAAATACTTTTTGTGACTCAGTAAGGCCCAATATATTGTAGAAATAATACAAATTTATCCTCAATGAGTCTTTCTCCTATGCCTTCACCAATTTAAGTACAAGCACAAAAAATTAGCCATCCAACAAAGCATGTTGTGTATATTATAGAAAAACAATACGCAAAATGAAACATATTTAATACACATTATTATTCTTCAAAATTATTTAGCATTCAAATAATAATTTATGAGATCACCCACTTGAAGAAGGAATTGAACATGATGATATGTCATTCCTTCCTTCAATTGAAACTAGGGGTGCTTATGTATTTATTATAGTTGTTGTTTGGTTATCAAGGTTTGAGATAAATATATATGTCTACACTCAAATATTTTGTAAATTTATTACAATAATTTAAGTTGTTATGTTGATTCAAAGTTGAATTGCTATCCTTACTTATGAACTTTAAACATCATACTAATTATTTTACAACAATCACCTAACCTTCATTTTTCTTAGATGCAAAAAATAACATCAATAATTTATTTAAGTATAAGATATGCTAAAATTAAACAATTTTAATTTATTTATTAGAAAATCAGAAAGAAAACACATTTTAAATAAATTAATACAAAATATATTATTGAAAAAGAGTTGGCACCCACCTTAAATATCAATCAATTTCTTAAACATCTTATAATGTCAAACTCAACACAAATGTATAATTTGACATCAAATAAAATTTATCAAGCTCGTGACAAACAAGATGGCCTAATCATTTGACAATTTCATTTGATGGATGACCATATAGATGCATTAAGATATTCACATTAACCAAGACAAAATTTAACTAAGGATATCAACTTTCCACAATCTACATAGTTTCTTGCTTTTATTTTTATATTAGAATGTGAGTATTTTTTACATGAACTTTTTAGATCACATCCTGAAATTCAACAACAATTTAATTTTCAACTCCTTAAACTCCCCACATCCCCATGATAGATCATAAAATATAATCTAAAATGATGATGCAAACAAAAGAAAAAATGTCTCAACATATTGGCAGAACAAAATGTAAAATAGACTAATATGAAACCCTGCAAAATTAAAATTACTGTGATAACAAAATTATTTATGTTAATAATTTCAGTTTTTCACTTATTTAATGATTTCAGATTTTCACCATACTGCTGATGCCTGCAATCATCAGAATCATCCATATAATCACTCCCCATGAAAGTAGCAATGCCCTTAAAATTAATGGCATTCCTTGAAGAAATAAAACTGCTCTTAAAATTCATGGCGTTCCTTGAGGTAATAAAACTGACCAGAAGATCCACCAGGTGGCAACAGAGCTACCATCACGCAACTTTCTGCTCCTTGTGAGGCAGTTAAGCTTCCCCTGTTCCCACTCATGTCGGTTTGAACTCTTCCTGGATGAACACAATTCACATAAATCCTTTTCCCCTCTTCACTGTTTGAGATTTTTTCAGCGAGGAGGCGAGCATAGGCATTTAAAGCAATCTTTGACAGAGAATATGGAGCTGAAAAAATGGGCCAACCCTTCCCTTCCACTTCCCCCTTTTTCATATCCTCCAAAAACATTTCAAGCATGTTATCGATTAATTCCTCTGATATATTCGAGACATCAGAAAACTGCCTTCGAAGAGAGTCGTTCTTCAGATACTGTAAAATCCCAATAGTTAAACACCCCCCTTCCAAGAAAATTTACACGGTAATCTTGAAAGCAGAAAATTGATTGATAGTCAACATACCTGTAGCAATCCGAGTTCTGAGGACACATTCACAATTCGACCTTCTGATCTAAGCAGCCGCAGTAATTCTTCTGTGATTCTCTTCGTTCCATAATAATTGATTTCTATGCAATTCTTTGACAACTCGTAGTTTGTTATGAGTGTTTTGGCCACCATTGGATTGTTCTGGGAAAAAAAAAGGGCTAGCGCATATGAATCGGCTACTGAAAGGTATATAAAAACCCTTCCCGCACAAACCATCCACAAATTTACTAGAAACCCTAACGAAAAACACTCAGCAATTAAAACAATTGAGACATTCTTACAAATAGATCATACACCCCTGAAACTTGAAAAACATGCTTCATAGCTTCATAATCTGGAATCATCCCATAAATAGCAGCATTATTAACCTGCCAAAATTTATAAATTAGGGTTATTCCAAGAAATTTTGTCTCTGCGCATATGACTTCTGTATTCATGGCAAAAATAATCAAATTTCAATTGAAATTAAGGAGCTGTGCTTTTACCAGTATGTCGAGGCCGCCATAGTTATCCTTGATCCAGCTTCCAAAATCTGAAATACTGGAGGGTTTCTGAACATCCAGCTCACGGAACACAACATTGTGGAAACCCTGATCATGGAGGATTTTTACGGCATTCAATCCTCTATGAGCATCTCTTGCAGTGAGAATAACAGTGAGATCATTTTCTGCGAATTGACGGACAATCTCAAAACCTATGCCTTTGTTCGCCCCTGTTACCACCGCCACCGTTTCCTTGGTCCACCACCTGCAAACATTCATCACACTGTAAGTAACAAAATTTCACTGTAAAAATGGCAGGGAGATCTTCAGCCTAATCTGACAACATACCTGCTACTGACCGCCATTAATTTGACAGGGAAATACAATACCAGTATAATTCTGATGGTGGATTTTAACAGAGAGCTAACCCCCAAAATAATTCAATTTAACAGTTAAAATGTAATTTTAATTAACAAAAATGGATCAAATATTTACCAGTTTCAGACAAGATTGGGTCCCTTAGATGCTTCTCTGGTTTACTTCTGTTTGTCTTTAATGGCGGAATGAAATAAAACAACGAGAATGAACATTCACATCCGCCAATTTATATCTCGTTTTGACCGTAACGTTGTCCTCCTTTCACTAAGCAGATTTGAAATCTCCGGGATGCGTTTTCAAGTAAGAAAACAAAAACTCTCTTCATGCACTTCTAAAATAATATAATAAATTGAGTTTGAGCTTATCTACAATATGGACTGTCATTTCACCAAATGTCTTTCTCAAATTATTTGTGATAGGTATTGATCTAATTTGGTTGATGTAATTTGGAGGAAATCAGAACTTTAATATCAAAACTTTTTTATCACCAACATGGACTTTGCCATTTCACCAAATGTCTATGGTATTGATGTAATTTGGAGGAAACCAGAACTTCAATATCAAAACTATGATTGTAATTTATGTTTGTTTGAACCTAGTATTTTAATTGCTAACTAATTTAAATGACAAATACAATGGTTTTATGATATTAGTTATGATATTTAAGCAATTACACTTATAGGTTATATAATCAGACTAACTCAGTATAGATGATTGTGCATGTAAATATGGAACAGTTTTGCAAGTTCTTAGGGTACAACAAAATGTGGACCTGGTAACCTATCTATGATACAAATCTCACATCTTGTTACCTAATATGGCTACCTAGTAATCGAGTCCTCCAACTCTAGCTAAATAGTAAGCCTCACTCTTCCCCTTCTCCATAAACTCTTACACTACAAATTGCTCCATAAATTTCTTAGGTTGAGGAATGAATGCAAAAGGGAGAGAAAGGAAAACAAGGGAAGTGAACAAAAATGTAGGAGACAACCCACATTAAATATGAGAGGTGCAGACTTGGAGACCACGTTGTACCGTTAATACAACATGTCATCCCTACTCATAGAAGGCATGGCTTGAAATTGAATGGATGAAACAAGGAGCTTAGAGGTCACTAAAAAATCCACAACCTCCCCTTTGATTTCATTCACAATCTTGCTCAGCAAAATGCGAGAAGTGTGTGGAGAAAATTTAAAGAGAAGAGAGTTGGGAGGAGTTTGGAAGTGGGGACAACACATTAATACCTCAATTTGGGAGATTGGTGTGACTAGAGTGGGAAAAAACCATGGAGTTCCTCATATAAAGTTTAGGTGTTTCCCTTAAAACATTCCTTTACTAATTAGTTTTATTTATTTCACTTTATGGTGCCAAAAGTAGCATTTACACTGAGTATTGCTCAATTTCCTAAATGATAGTTAGAGTTTACACATTCGTAGAGATAAGAGTAAGGGTAGTAAATAGTTTACTAAGGCAATTTGTTAACATTAGAGAACATGTTGTAAGACCCTACATCTACTAGTTACATGATCATCCCTAGCATTAATACATGTAGGAAATAATGAAATTATTACCAATAGTTGTAACACCTTATAGAACTCTACTTAATCTATATATTCATCTATAATAGCATATAGCTAGGGTAGTGTTAGGCTTCTACCACATTTTTAAACTACTAAGATTAATGGTTAGAAATGTCACTATCTTAAAAATATAGAGCCTCATTATTAAGAGAAATCTACCTTGGATATAGGGAATAAAATAAAATAGTTCAATCTTTCTTCAAAGATAATAGATGATGCTCATTTCTAAGTTCAACAAGGTTTTAATTAACAATAGGTTGGTTGAAATATCGATCATTAACAGAGATTTGATTATAGTCATTCACAAATTGATATTGAAGAGGTTCTTGCAAAGGTTTGTGAAAATTTGAGCATACAGAAACCCTGATAGGTCTATCTATTTATTTATAAAGAAATTAATCTTCTATATAATTGCTAGCTTTAGCTAGCTACAAAAAATTTCTTCTATATTTGCAAGGTATTATAAGAGCCTCCCTCAACTTATGAGCATAGACGGTGTTCAATGTGTACTTATGCATTTTTACCATAAGAACAAACTGCCTCCTCACTTAAAAATCATTCTTGTTGGTCTAGTTATCCTTGTGTGTCCATTGAGTTATAATTTATAATGTAAAACCAACCTTATTATTTGAATGGAAAGTCATATTTAAGCTAAAATGGGTTGACAAGTACTTTATTGATAAGTGTATAAGCAAGCAAAATGCACAACCCAAGGAAGCATTTCTCATAATACCATAGTTTGAGACTTAATATGAAACCTAATATTCTTTGTCACTTTGTATTTTTTTGTTTGAAAACCTTGTAACCCTCTCCCCCTCTCTTGATGTAAGTAGAAGGTTGTAAGCATTCTAGTAGAGAATGTGATCTTCGCTACCCTAAATCAACTTTTGATTCTTCTTGGATTGCCTCAATCTTGAGACTACTATGATTACACTCTCAATGAGATGTTGACTAGAGACGACACGAGTGTGAACCTCTAGAATGGTGAAGCTATTGAACCATGCACTAGTACATTTGACCTAGTTTTTCTACCAAAATTTTCAACCATCAAATAAAAAGGTTTAGGTTGGTTGGGTTATAGAAGGAAAACTTTTGTTTTTTTTAATCCATGCCCGTGTTGGTTGAAAGTTCGACGAATACCGTTTCGGTTGAAATTTTGACCAACACGGGCATAACTTTTAAAAAAGAGATTTCAAACCTCATTTCATTATTAGATAAGCTTGTAGCACACACGAAGGAGGACCGCCTATGAGGGTTTCCTATGACTGGTAGAGAGGAATAGCTAGAAGGAACCTTCCAGAGGTTGGTTGTAATAGATTTAAGAAATATTACAAAATGAAATTGAAGAAAACTGTATTTTAACATTTTTTTTTACTAGTGTTTGAATTTTTCTGTACTTGTGTGAATTGGAATGATTGATTGAACACCATAGGAAGATTGTTGGTCCTCATATCTTCCTTTTGTAACAAGTTTGAGATTCATTGGTTGAGAAAATCGGGAAGAAATCGACTGATAGTCAATTTCAGGCAGGTTCGGGCGTAGAACTAGGGTTGTCGACTTTCCTAGCCCATATCTATCATTTCAACCATGGAGAAATTTTGATTCTAGGCTTGAATGAGAGGTATGTGAGTCTAGTTTCAATTGAATGTGGTCTTGGATTGGATGGTTTTGTTTGTAGAGAGTTCTTGTTGAAAACCTAACCGAGCATCCCTATGTGACCAGTAGAGAGGAATAGCTAGAAGGAACCCGACCCCATAACTTTTGTTTCGCTTTAAATTAGAACTTGAAATCATGGATTTAGGCTTGAATTACTCGCCACTAAAAGAATCCATCGTTGGTTTCGAAAAGAACAAATCCTAAGATGCACCTACTATACAAAAATGAGTATCAAGCCTCTTGGCTTTTGGAGGAGTTTTATGAATATTGGGAGTTTGAATAGGACACAAGACCTATGCCTTTGAGGGATACTATGTCCAAGAATTTAAATTAAGTCAAGGTGATTGTCTTAATGAGCCCTTTGGGAAATTTAAACACAAAGGCCCAAACCATGCCAAAATTGACTAGTGACCAGTCCTGTCATAGGGGACAGTTTTGATTGCATTTTAAGATTTCACTTTACATGTCCCATTAGAAAAAAATATAAGAGATACTAATCCATCTATTATATCCTGTGTTATAAAATATCCCATGGTAATGAATGAAGAATCTGGGTTCCTAATGAAGGATGCTCCCCTTAATACCACAAACACATCACAGAAATAGAGAAACAACAACAGTAATATGCAAGAACAAAAAATTGGCTCCTTATTATCTCCACAAATGTGGAATCACAAACTTTCAGAATTACAATATGCAAAGCCACATGGGCATTCCCTTACAATATTCTGTAGGACAAAGCCTCGAATCAATACTCAGATCTACTACCCAGAACTGCCCTAGACAACACTACAGACCTTCTTTATATAGGCAATTTCCACCGCTCGAGAAGGTTCTAGAAATTTAGCCCTTAGGGTCAACAAAACTTAGAATTATTTATTTTTACAATTTATTACATCAAAGTCGGCTCAAAATGAGTTTTGAAACCCAAACAGAAATTTTGAAGAAAAATTATTTTCTTCCATTTCAGGTGACCCAACTTCCAAAGACCATAAGTCATCACCCGTTGACCCGATTGGCTATTATAACCCCATTCTGGAAATGCCACAAAGCGCTCTATAGGCTTGACTCATGCAAAGTGCCCATCACCCAAATTTTTGACCTCATCCGGGGCCTCTAAAGCCTTTAAAACTGAGTTCAAAGTTTCTGTACCCTGCTGCCAATACCGAAAATCTTCAATATCTTCAAAACTAGACCTGATCTAGCCATGAAACTTTGCTGGCAAGCTGATATGACTGAGATGAACCTCCATATGTAAAATCAGACATTCCGAGATCGTAAGACCAACTTACTAAAAATAGCAAGTTTCCATATATAGCAACTCTGCACAAGATAGCCCTTATTGAATACAAAAATAGAAATATTTTTGGGTGATGCAAGATTGCTCTTACACCCAGGATGCTCCTGCATCAGACACCCGAGGTAATTTGAGAAGTGACCCTATCACGACTCAGGTGTGCAGAGGAAAACCAAGACGGTTAACCTCCTCCTTTGTTAGCCATGATGAATCTTCAACAGGTCATCCTTTCCATTTGACCAAATACTCTTCATATGTCCTATTCCTTGTGCTTCTACCAACACGACTGTCCAGTATGTCTTCAATCTCCTTGATATCTGAACTGGTTGCTGGAATACTCCACTGTGCTGCTGCAACCTCATCTTCAACACCTCCTTCATGATACTCTGTCAAATCTGAAATGTTAAACACTGGTGAAATATTCAGCTCAGTAGGCAATCCTACCTCATATGCATTTCCTGAATCATGCTTCTTCAGTATCTTACATGGTCCAAACTTCTTCATTTTCAGCTTGTTATATGTACCAACTAGAAATTGCTCCTTCCACAAATGAACCATGACTTCATCTCCAACCTGAAATTCCTTATGCCTCCTTTTCTCATCTGTCTTAACCTTATACTGCGCATTCATCTTGGTAATATGCTTCCTCACCTCCTCATGGATGTTCTTCAAATGTTCTGCAAAATCCTCAGCTTCAGCACTACTTATTTCTCTTTTATCTATCTTTCTTAATTCAAATGCATTTCTTGGACTATATCCATATACAATCTGGAATGGTGATTTACCAGTGCTCCTATTGACAGAATTATTGTATGCAAATTCTACCTATGGTAAAATCAAATCCCATCCTGTTGGCTTATCTCCAACCAAACATCTCAGCAGATTTCCCAAACTTCTATTCACCACCTCTATCTGTCCATCAGTCTATGGATGATGCGATGAACTGTACTTCAAATTTGTCTTCAACTTCTTCCACAATGTCCACCAGAAATATCCAACAAACTTAGTATCTCGATCTGAAACTATGGTCTTTGGCAAACCATGTAGTCTCACCACTTCTCTGAAAAATAATTCTGCTACATGAACATCATCATTAGTCTTCTTGTAGGGAATGAAATGTGCCATCATCAAAAATCTGTCAACTACTAAAAAAATTGAATCATGTCCCCGCTGTGTCCTCGGTAAACCAAGAACAAAGTCCATACTAATATCCTCCCAAGGCTTCTCTGGTACAGGTAACGGCTGATACAACCCTATATTCTGCTTCACTCCTTTCGCCATCTGACATACTCTACAACTCTGTACAAACTTCTTCACATCTTGCTGCAATTGTGGCCAATAATAATTCTCACCAACCAAAGCAAGGGTTTTATCATGACCAAAATGTCCAGCCAATCCTCCACTATGCTTCTCTTTGATGAGATTCTCCCTCATAGAACTTCTTGGAATGCACAACTGACTCCCTCTGAATAGCATTTCATATTGGATGATAAAATCCAGCCATTTCGTCCTGTCTAGAGTAACAAGTTCTGTACAAGTTTTCCAAGCTTCACCAAAATCAAGATCCTCTGGATACAAATTCTTGAGTTCCTTGAACCCAACCACTTCAATCTGCATCTCTATCAGCAATAGTTGCCTTCTGCTAAGAGCATCTGCAACCCTATTAGACTTTCCACTCCTGTGTTTCAAAACAAATGTATAACTCTGCAAAAACTCAACCCATTTCAAATGCCTCTGATTTAACTTTCCTTGACTATTCAAATATTGCAACGCTTGATGATCAGTATACAAAACAAACTCCTTAGGAAGCAGATAATGTCTCCGCTTCTTTAATGCCTGAACTATAGCATAAAATTTCTGATCATAAATAGAATACTTCCTCTTGGCATCATTTAACTTCTCACTGAAATACGCAACAGGTTTACCTTCTTGGCTCATAACAGCTCCTATTGCAGTACCACTAGCATCATAATCTACTTGAAACACCTTATTAAAATCTAGAAGTGCTAAAACAGGTTGTTCTGTAACTTTTTGTTTCAACAATTGAAAACTCTTTTCTACCCCATTAGTCCACTTAAACTCTTTTCTATCCCCTCTCATTGTTTCAGTCAAGGGTCCACAAATACTGCTAAAATTTTTGATAAAATTTCTGTAAAAGCTAGCCAAACCATGAAAATATCTTACCTCAGTAGCACTCCTTGGAGTAGGCCATTCAAGGATAGCCTGTACCTTCTCTAGGTCCATTTTTAGACCTTCTGCTGAAACTACAAATCCCAAATACACTAACTCTTTCTTCACAAAACTGCACTTCTTCAAATTAATCAACAATTTCTCATCTCTCAACTTCTCAAACACCATACGAATATGCATCATATGTTCCTCCAATGTCTTGCTAAAAATCAAAATATCATCTAGGTAAACAATGACAAACTTACCCAAAAATTCTTTCAGAACCTCGTTCATGAGCCGCATGAAAGTGCTCGGTGCATTGGTTAGCCCAAAAGGCATGACTAACCACTCATACAGTCCTTCCTTTGTCTTGAAGGCAGTCTTCCATTCATCTCCTTCTCTAATCTGAATCTGGTGATATCCACTCTTCAGATCTATCTTTGAGAAATACACAGCCCCACTCAAACAATTCATAATATCATCCATTCGTGGCAATAGAAACCTATACTTGATTGTGATCTTGTTTATTGCTTTGGAATCTGTACACATCCTCCACTCTCCATTCTTCTTTGGTGCTAATACTGCTGGTACAACATAGGGACTCAAACTCTCTCGAATCAACCCCTTCTGCAATAACTCATGTACTTGTCTGTTCAACTCTTCACTTTCTGCTGGTGTCATTCTATGTGCTACCTTGTTTGACAAACTGGCTCCTAGAATCAAATCTATCTGATGACTGATCTTCCTTACCGGTGGTAATCCATCAGGTACATTATCAGATACAATATCCTGAAACTCATTCAACAAATCTGCAACCTCTACAGGTACATCCTCTACTTCTTCTTTACCAACTTTTGGAATTAAAGCAAAACACACATGCTCATGCTCATACCATCTAGGAATTTTCTTCCATGAACAAATGCTATTCTTGCATTACCACATACCTTTTCTTCAGTCTCCTTCAATGGCTTTAGCTTATGTCGCACTCCATCCTTTGTCAGGGAATAGGTATTTGCACGACCATCGTGTACAACACATCTGTCAAACTGCCACGGTCTACCCAAATACATATGACATGCATCCATAGAGATGATATCACATAGTACCTCATCTTGGTACCCCGTCGATCTTGAACTTTACCAGGCACTGTTCACTGACCATGACCTTGTGGTCATCCTGCACCCAGGCAATCCGATATGGATGTGGGTGTTTCTGTCTCTTGAGCTTCAACTTTGTCACCATCTCTTCTGACGCCAAATTGTCAGTGCTTCCACTATCGATAATCACATCACAGCATTTACCCTCACACTTGCATCTAGTACGAAACAAGCTCCTCCTTTGTTCAGGTTCATTCTCACCACTCAGCAAGACTCTTCTGTTAATTAGCGTTTCTCCTCTTTCAGCATCTTCAGAATTTGATGATCTAGCATCTTCATCTACATGTGCAACTCTAGCCTAGCCTTCATTTCTCCTGTCTGTTCTGCCTTGGCGCTGAGGACATTCAAATGCCCTATGACCTTCTTCTCCACAGTGAAAACATGTTCCACGAAAGCCTCCTCTTCCTGATCCTTGTCCTCTTCCTCTTCCTCTCTGATCTCTATTACTCTAATCCTGAAAATGATTGGGATTATTTCCTCTTTGATTCTGACTGCTACTGGCCTCATCCTTCTTTTTTGGATCTTCATTTCAGCCACCATATGACCGTCCACCAGATCTTCCACCACGACCTCTTCCATTTTGTCTGCTCTCAAACTTCTTGTTCAGCTTTTCCTCTACTTTTAGGGAAAACTGGTATGCCTCCTCAATACTGTTCATTCGAACCAGATTCAACTCCTCCTGAATTCTTGGCCTTAACCCATTAAGGTATCTGGAAACTTTCTCCTTATCAGCTTCTGCATGGCCTATTCTGAAGAGGACTCGATAGAACTCCTCTGTATACTCCTGAACAGATCTTCCTGCTTGCTTCAAACTTTGCATTTTCTTTAGTAGGTCAAGCTCATAATCAACAGGAATGAACTGTCGCTTTAATTTATCCATCATCTGATCCCATCTTGTGATTTTATCTTTCCCTCTTCTATTTCACTCCAATTGAATTTCTTGCCACCAGATCTTCGCATGACCTTTCAATCTGGCCTTCACAAATTTGACCCTATCAGGATCCTCAACATCTTCATACTCAAAATATTCCTCACATTCATTGATCCAGTCGATCAATTCCTCTGGGTTAAGATTTATAGAAAATGTAGGAACCTCAATCTTAGGTCTTTTCCCAATCTTGGAAATCACCCAAAAAAGTCTTTCTTCCTCCTGGTTCACAATTTCAGCTTCTCCTTCTTGATATTCTTCTTTGGCTTCATCCTCGCTTTCGTCTCTGACATTAAGATTCATTCCTCTGTGAATCTCTTCTTGCAATGCTCGCACTTGTCTCTGCAGCTCTCTAACCTCAGGTGTCACAGCACCAGCTCTTCCGCCACATTCTCTTCGTGGAGGCATTTTTGTGATGCGCACTGAAACCCTAACCATGGTCCTGATGCAAACTGCCTCACAGTCAGTGATCTGTTTGCACACTCAAGAACTCCTGCTCTGATACCACTTGATGAAGGATGCTCCCCTTAATACCACAAACACATCACAGAAATAGAGAAACAACAATAGTAATATGCAAGAATAGAAAATTGGCTTCTTATTATCTCCACAAATGTGGAATCACAAATTTTTAGAATTACAATATGCAAAGCCACATGGGCATTCCCTTACAATATTCTGTAGGACAAAGCCTCGAATCAATACCCAGATCTACTACCCAGAATTGCCCTAGACAACACTACGGGCCTTCTTTATATAGGCAATTTCCACCACCCGAGAAGGTTCTAGAAATTTAGCCCTTAGGGCCGACCAAACTTAGAATTATTTATTTTTACAATTTATTACATCAAAATCAGCTCAAAATGAGTTTTGAAACCCAAACAGAAATTTTGAAGAAAAATTATTTTCTCCCATTTCAGGTGACCCAACTTTCGAAGACCATAAGTCATCACCTGTTGACCCGATTGGCTATTATAACCCCATTCTCGAAACGCCACGAAGTGCTCTACAGGCTTGACTCGCGCAAAGCGCCCGTCGCCCAAATTTTTGACCTCATCCGGGGCCTCTAAAGCCTTTAAAACTGAGTTTGAAGTTTCTGTACCCTGCTGCCAATACCAAAAATCTTCAATATCTTCAAAACTAGACCTGATCTAGCCATGAAACTTTGCTGGCACGCTGATATGACTAAGATGAACCTCCATATGTAAAATTAGACATTCCGAGATTGTAAGACCAACTTACTAAAAATAGCAAGTTTCCATAAATAGCAACTCTGCACAAGATAGCCCTTATTGAATACAAAAATAGAAATATTTTTGGGTGATGCAAGATTACTCTTACACCCAGGATGCTCTTGCATCAGTTCCGTACAAAAACTCAAACTACTGAAACAAATATCTTGCTAATATTTTATTTAGAACATCTACCTCTTTCAAATTCATGAATAAGAATAGACAGAGAATTTTTCTTTGGACTATATTACAGAAAGTATGAAAGGAACATGATGAACAATGATTGGTTCCTACTGTTAGTATCAGCTGTTACAAAGTTTCTTCTAACTAATAGCCATGTGGCTACTAGGCTGATTATGAACAAAGTGCTAATGGAGAGGAGATTTGATAGGAGTTCCTCTTTTCTCATGCACTGATTCTTTTGGGTTCCATAGACAATGCTTCATTCATCAAGTGTGCCATATGACTGTTTGTTAGAAGAAGTGTGCCATATGACTGCTTGCTAGAAGATACTTCATAACAAGTGAAAATCAGATTCTTATTTCCCTAAATAGAGAAAGAGGTATCTTTGTAGGATTGGTGCTTGGTCCACCCCAAAACCTATAGTAGTATCCTATGATACCTTATGGCTCGATTCTCGAAGTAGTGTGAATGTAAGGAAGTTTTTGAAATAGAAAGGAAGCTCTGCAATTCTAGTTTAAATACATATTCGAGCATTTTTATGTGACAGTGCCTTTAGAGGGATTGAATACTTCTAAATAGAATTAGATCTATGTTAGTAGGTTAGATTCAAGCCTTTTTCAATCTTTGTGCAATTACTGTGGAGGTAGATTAGTGGCATTAATAAATTGTTTAGTAATAAGGGAGTCTACTATCCAGTTTAGAGTAGTTTGAATTTCTATGGCTCCCCCATGAAATCTAACTATAGGAACTTTCTAAATATGGATGAATGTTTTAGGGGAGCTAGTGTACAGTAGGTATGTGAAGGTAGGAGTCCTAAAGAGTCAAGCTTCAAATTGTGTTTCTTTATATTAGAGATTACTTATTGTGTTTCTTTATATTAGAGATTACTCATTGTATTTCTTTATATTAGAGATTACTTATTGTGATCCTTTGTGCTTGTTTTCATGTATTCATGATGAAAATATAAACCTTGTTAACTTTCGAAACATGAAAACATCAAACCTGATCTTTGAGGCTCAATGTCAAAGATGCCTTTTATGTTGTGTTTAATGACAATGCTTGTCATTTGTTGTTTTAGTTTGCCTTATTTTGAAACATTGCATTTGTTTACTTCATGATATTGTAAAATACTATTTTGATAACTGTAGCTATGTATTGAAGCACCTTTCTATCCTATACTTTGGAATGCTTTAATACATTGATGACTATTTAGAAAGTATTTGGTGGCACTAAAATAGAAATCATTTGTGTCACTGTCTCTTTTTTCTATGATTGATTATAAATATCATGGTGTTTTATGGCACTTTCATTAATTGTATCATGGTTGTGCTCTACTATTGTACTTAACCTTTAACACATCTCCAATGATTACAATGACTTGCACATGCTTGTACCTTGTGGTTGTTCCATCTTCTTATTGTGATTGGTGTCGATTTAAGGCATGATATGTCAATTTCTTCTTATTGTATTTATTCTATTAGGACTTCAAACTAAGTGACATTTCCTTTTCACATGAGCATAGAATTCAAAATTGCCTCTATAGAAGAAATTGTTCATTAATAGTAGATAGATGTGTTTTTCCCTATGATCTCATGATAATGGCCATATTAGATAACTCTATAACATGATGGTTGTTCCTTTTAAGAGAGAAGGTTTTTCCATTGTTCTAAAAACTACACTTTGTCATCCTTTTGACATGATAGCATTATATGTCAGAAGAGGTTCTCTTACCTTTTGTATGTCATCGCTTCACCTCTATGTAGCTAAATCTCACTCTAAAAATGATCTTCTTTTAGGAAACAATGAAAATCCTCTATGGGTTCATACTTATTGTGACTTCCCATGGCTCACTATCATTGCTTGTACACTGTATTTTCCAATTCTTTTAAATTGTCACTGTCTTTGAAAATTAATGCCATATGTTGCTTACATTTGATTAAATTTCCATATTAATTACTCTCTTCAATTGTATTAGGAACTTTTGCCTTAAGCATGTGTGATGCAAACCTGTAACATCTCTTTTATCCTCTAGTTTTTTTTTTTCATTTATAGTGCACTTCTAATGGCTTCTCTATTTGTAATCATGATGCTCTATTTCTTGGTAGTTGTGACTCTTAATGATTAAACCATCTCTTGATCATGTTATTGCACTTGATTAATAAATGCTTTCAAAATCCAAGAACTATTTAACATTAGATATATAAGTACAAAAAATAAGGCCCCCAATATACGTACATCATTAGAGGGCTTCATATTCTTTGTATGGATGCGAAGCACTTCCAACTTGCCTACTTCATCCGAAACCTTTTGAGTGATGGATTTATACTATTTGGTCAGTTAGTTGCTCCCATAACAATAACATTTCTCAAATTTTCGAAAACTTGACCATCTATCCAACAGTAATCGCACATGTCCTTGGGATGTCAAATCTTCACCATACATGAAACGCACATAGCTAGGTGGTCACGTTAGGAGTTGGTTGAAGCTAGAAGGTCCCAAATTGCAACATGAAGAATGAAAAAGGGTGGTGTGAGCCTCCTTTATTGAAAATGTAGCCTTGGTCAAAATGTGACCTCCACAATGAAACACAATCCCTTAAAAACAAATCACTACTATTCTATAATAGTTTGCAGTCTTATCAGCATTATCATTTTCTTG